>CM069602.1:1775000-2177500 GCA_035771175.1 Paratinospora sagittata | reverse complement strand
ATATTCGCTTGATATACGTAGTTGGGTCTCTACTAACAAGCTATAGTTTATAGGTCATGTTATCAAAGCTTTATTATTTTGTAGGTCTTGTGTCCAAGAATCGTCATTAATAATAAAATTTAAGTTGCCAATTGATCTTGAAATTTGTAAGCATTTTTGTAATTTTCTTTCTTAAATGAGAAAGCGGTGAAGCATATTCAATTATGGACCAAATTTACAAGGAATGATAGCTCATTGGTTACTTGTAAGGTACAAAGAACCAAATTTGTTCTCCTTGGTAAGGGGAAAAATGTACTCAAGCAATTCTGAAGGACTAAAGAGAGATTCCCTTGGAGCCAGGATAATAAAGACAAATCAATCTAGTGGGAAGGAAAGAATTCCTTCTGAATGCACTTAACAAGGATTAAGGAGTCACTTAAGATTTCAAGCTTAGACTCGTAGCAAACTTAAAACCTATCAAGACAACCAGGGCTTCAGCTTCCAAGCTAGAGTGAAAGAACCTCACTCCTACATAGGCCAAGATAGGGCAACCATGAAAGTTCCTAATGATTTCCACAATAACGTGGTTGCGGAGTGTAAGTATTTTCATTATGTCATAGTGTTTGCAATAAGGGCTGATATTGAGTGTATTAGTATGACGCATCCAACCGCTCTAGGACAAGGATCATGGTAAATATTTTATGAAATCTTAGAAACTCCCCTTTCAACAAACGATTTCCACTATAAGGGCTACTTGGAGTTGGAGCATTCTTGATGGGAAATAACTAAACATTGATGGAGCCTTCTCAAACGTAAATAGTGATCAATATGGTGCAATCCTTTGGAACTTAGAAGGGGCATTTATGGATGCTCTAGTTGGAGCCTATGCCTCTTTTCAATCCTTTAATTTGAAGCTCAATAAAGGTAATCACACTTGGTGTTTATCTAGGGGGCATACAATTAAAAAACACTCTAGATTCCTTCATGCTAGTTCAATTAATAGAGGACAACAATGAGCGCCTTGGTGGATCAAACCATTGGTCTAAAAAAACCCAAGAGGCATAAACTACACTACAAGGTGCCACTAAATCTGAAAGCTACATTTGATAGGTAGAGGCCCAAAAATACATATGAAGATACCATGAACACTCCTCACGTATAGCCCCATTCTACACAAAGAGAAGTAGAAGAGAGAAGAAAAAACAAATACCAATTATGAAAATAGGGAACATGCAAATGCAACACTTGTGATACCAATATTGCAAAATGCAAATGCAGACAAATGTTGTTATCGACTTAGCTAAGTTTTCTCCCCTAAATTCAAAACTCCATTTCTCAAGTTTGATATCCCTCCTGATCTTCAATATCTCATAAACAAAGATTCTTCAAGGGTTCCTTACCCCATAGTGTAGTTTGTTGCTTTGATTTTCCTCTTGTTTCAATGGAATTCAATTTTACCTATCAAGAAAAAAAATGCAACATGAATTCCTTTTGTAGGATAGTATCCAAGTGTTAGTTTTTTAAGAGGTATTGGCTTCGTCTTTTTATTGACATTTGCATGTTATCCATTTACATAAATAATATTTATGTCTTTTTCTATCTCCTTGCACAAAATGGGTAAGAGAGAGTGTTAAAGATAACTTAATTGCATTATTGGGCCTTCACGTATCTAACTAAGTTTTTAGCAGGATGGGTAAGAGATAGTGTTAAAGATAACTTGATATGTATCATTGGGTCTTCACTTATCTAACTATATTTTAGGTCAAGCAATGCCTAACACTTTTAAACAATCTACATTGAGTTGACGACATGAATCTACTTCCACTCAGCTCTATCAAAGACTAAGCCATTTTCCAACCCTGAACCCTCTCAAGTAACAAAGATTAAAAAAAAAGGAAGAAAACAACAATAAAAAGCACCCTAACTATGATCCAAAACTTCTAATTAAATATGTGATTGTGAAATAAACAAAATGCCTTTGTCCTAAAAATATATTTAAGAGTGGCTTAAAAATGTCTAAAATAACATAAAATAAAATGTGACTTAAAGAGATTTATTTATGTTTTCTCATTTTTCACTTTTAATTTCCCTTTATACATAACCTAAAAACCTAAAATAGAGAAAAATATACAAATTTGTGAGCTTCACAAACTGAAGGCCAATTTAATGAAGGCATTAATTGAAGAAGAATCGTTACATGTTCTAAGGTTCCATCTTCATTCCTTTTCTCAATATCTCCCACTTCTTCTTTGAAGATTGCATCTCATGAGGATGCGCTAGAGAAGGAACCTACAAAAAAAAATTGGTGCTATTGATTCCCTATAGTTGGAACAATCACTTTTCTTGACAGTACACCTTTCCTACCAATGGTTTCGATGAACACAAAGTCTTTGATCCAACACTCTCACACAAAATAAAAAGAAGAAATTTCAATGTGCGTGAGCACTCCAACTAGAAATAAGTTAGAGAGGGGGTATAAGACGTATTTGAATAACCTTCCTCACTTGAATACCACTTTTTCTGGCACCACTTAAAACATAGCAACAATGCCTTGTATCATCGTCTTTGTTTCCCTATCATCTTATTTAGGGCAACAAAATGACAACGAAATTGTTTGTAAGATTTCCATCTTCGAGACTTGCTACCATAGGCTTCTATATATGAAAAAGTTTACTTAATTAATAGTGGTTTTCACTCTTGAATCACCCTCTAAGAAAACCCAATGCAGCCAACCAAAGTCTTTGATGCAATTCTTGAGGTTGATCAAAAGAGTCAAAGAGATACCTAATTACTCTTTGTTGGAGTAATAAACACATTAATTACTTTAAATCCTTTAAATAAACTTTGCTATCTAGCTCCTTTCCAAACTAAAATTTTATTTAAGAGAAGCAAAACATCAAATGATCTATGAATGTTATACAAGCAATGAACTTCCAACGCATTAACAATCCCTATCCATGCATGAGTCGCTGACTCCAAGAATTTAGTGGATATCATCTTGAGAAAGACTAGCTATTTTTCTTTCACCGGGATTAGAAGTTTCTAAAAGTCAACTATCACATATATTGATCATTAGAAATCATTTGAAAATGTGCATGAGCTACGCTAGAGGGATTGAAAATACTACCAATTGCTACAAATCATTGTCATATCAACTTTTAACTTTAATACAATAAAACAACACACTCTCCAAACTCGAATTCGTAATCTGTACTTATCTCTTTACTATTGTGCTTTATGTCTAAAAGATGGAGAATCAATTAATCATGTCTTTCAGATGCGAGTTTACTGCCACTATTTGGAATCTTTGGGAGAAGAAGCTCTTTCATAAATTTCAGGTGGCTTTGAACCATGGCGATGCCTTCTCCAACCACACTGCACCAAGGCTTTCAAGGAAAGCCAAAGCACAATGATTACCATTCGCTTTGCGGTGGTGTGGACATCTTGGCTCGAAAGTAATGCTAGGATTTTTAACAATGTTGCTGAAGAGGCGCAAGAAGTGTGGGATTATTGTACTGCTCTTCTTTTCTTTTCTTTTTCTTTGGGGGGGAGGACTTCTCTTATTTGTTTTATTTTCTTTCTTGTGTTTGAGCATGCCTTATGCTCTTTCTCTACTGTACATGTTTATCATAATTTTGCTTTCAATGAATTATTTTGTTTTCTCTAAAAAAAAAAGTTACAAAACTGACGTGGATGTTTGACACATCAAATTTGTAGCACTTGGTATGGGGATTTTAATTTTCTTAGAATTTTTATGTGCATTTCCTTAATGCCTTGAATTTTTTTCCAAGATATAAATATTGAAGAATAATAATGATTATAGTTTCTTAGTACAATACCATAGTAAGTTGAAAAATGTTAACTTATGTTATGTTTCTTCCGTGTAGCTAATATTATAGTTGCAATAATAAAATCCACTTGTTTATTTAACATTTGTTCTACCATTATTATTAAGATTATTCTATGTTACAATAGAAAAAAATATACTTTATAGCAATAAACATAATTTGATGTAGAAAACAAATTTATTGCGGAATTTCACAGAAAAGAGTTTTTAACTTGCACATGATTGAAACATCGGATAATCTCACCATATTGATTCCGATGATCATATCTAAATGTCACAACCACATCCAAACTTCAGTCAACTGGACTAAATTATTAGACTAAACAAACTATCATTAAATTAATACATAGAATGAAGTGAACAGTAGTTTTGTCAACATGAAAGACCAAGTTAGAGAATTGGCACAAAATTCCAGTTTTTATTTACTTATTTTTGTAAGATACTGAAAAAGTACTCTAAGCTATTATTACAAGAACGAGATCAGTCCTATGTTTAAAAAGTGCTATAGATAAAATTCAAGAGGCCTCATCTTTGTCATATATTTAGTCACAATCAATCCTGTGCTGTATATTTAATTACGATACGTGGTCGATAGTTGCTAAGAGTTCTACAATGAGGTTATGAATCTGCTTTATTCATTTTTTTTAGAACTTCTATGGAACCCTAGACGTCCGAGAAAACTCAAGGGGATTTGAGCGGTTGTTGTAGGGATTTATTTTGATTAAACGCCCTACGGTACAGACTGAAAAAAGGTAGAGAGGCAGATTGGAGAAATATAAAATTAACCAGCTTGTTTGTCTCTAGGCTGCAGATTAACACCTGAAGGTCCTAAACGAAACTCATTCGCCTGAATATATTTGTATTTGCGGAATGAATCGGATGAAGTGCTAAAAGCGTGAGAACCCTATGAACAATTACTCGAGCAAGATTGAATGAGACATATGGAGATATAAACCTAGATCCACGTCATTTGAGACTGGAAGAGAGAGAGAGAGTTATAGATTCTGCAGAATGAACCAGAACTTCAGTTGGAACCACCGAAAAACCTAAACCATGAAAAGATCATAGAAGAGGTAACCACCGATAGGGAAACTAATCAAATTCAGCTAAGTTTGATGGAGAAACAGACAATAAAAAAAAACAAAAAAATCTAGAAATGCAAACATGTGAAAATCCAGATAGAAATCCTTAAACTAGGTAGAAGTTTAGAGAGATCTAAAGCTCATAACCAGTCAAGAAAACACGAAGATCAGAGAACTGCGGTAAATAGATGAATCAGTTGTCACCTGTAGCTCAATTGTTTCACAGCCACTGAACTTCATCCCTTAGCTTCTTCTTCTTCTTCTTCTTTTTTTCTTTTTTTTTCTTTTTTTTCTTACTGATAAAAGCGTCAAAACTCCTCGGATCCACAATGAAGCACGGAGATCAAAAACTTGGTTTGATTTCGAAGTAAAAAAATATAATATTACTTATATTAGGAAGTGTTTTGAAGCTCGATCAACAAGTATTTTTAGAAAAAAATTAAAAGAAAAAAAGAAGAAAGAAAACTCTCTCTTCAAGTCTTAAAAGTATATAAAAAAGAATTATAGCATGAAGGATCATGGAAAAAACCATATGGTACAACAGAAACGCTCAAAATCCAGTGGAAGAAGCAGTTCAACAGTCTTAATATCTTATCATATTCATATGTAGGAAGATCAAAAACAACTTAGGACATTAAATACACCAAAAACACATAATACAAGAAAGTCCAATTGCAGATCTACAGTAGTAAGAACAAAATCTTCCATAAAAGCTAAAACAAACATGAAAGCAGAAACTAAAACGCAAAGAAGCTAGCTATCCTCTCTTTTAGTTTTCCATAACCTAAACTACATAGAAAGAGCAAAGCCATCTAGATCTAAAATCAGAATCAAAACGTGACAGAAAAAAAAAAATCAACAAAAACAACACAAACAGAAGAAAAGAAAAAGAGAGAGAGACATATATAGCGTTAGAGAGAAGAAGAGAAACCTTCTTCTTTTTACCTGGAGCTGCTGCAGAACTCGTACAGCTTTCCTCTATTAGAGAAGATGATGAGAGCAACTTCGGCATCGCAAAGCACCGAAAGCTCATATGCTTTCTTCAAAAGTCCATTTCTACGTTTCGCAAACGTAACTTGCCTGTTGATCTTGTTTTCGATCCTCTTCAACTCAACTCTACCTCTCCCCATTTCAGGCCCTCTTTTTTCTTCTTTTTTTCTTACACGCACAAGGAAAGAAACCGAGAGAGAGAGAGAGAAGATCGAAATCGCAGCGTTTAAGAGGCTTTTAGATCAGCTTCGTTATATATTTATACGAGCTCTCGTTCTGATAAAGCTCTGAAAACCCTCCCCGTAGCTGCTGCCGAGCCTCCTCTTTTTTAGCTTTCTTAAGTTTTGTTCTAAACCTGTATCTTTCGGACATTAAGAATGAGTGATTATAAGAAAAGAAATAGACAAAGAAATGAAGAAGCGAAGCGGTGAAAAAGAAAGAGTAGTAGCGATGGTGAAAGGCAGAAAAACTAACTGGAGAGTACATTTAATGCAAAGGTCCCAAGTATGGCTACGTGTCGAACGATGGAGACCGAGACGTCTTATATCAGACCTGACCCAAGCTTCCGGGCAATCATGTGATATAACCTTAACAAGAGCGAAGCCTTCGTATATTTCGCGTATTTTCGAGAATACCCCCACTTTTCCACGATTGGAAATATATAGTAGAAACAATGATTTCAGGATTATATTTTCCGGATATTTGAATATTCTATGTAACTCATGAACCTTGTTTGACCCATTGTGTAATCTGGAGTAGAAATATATTGATTGATTTGTAATAAAGGAATACTTTTTTAATATGCATAATTGATTAGGCAATTTTAATTGAAAATGTTATTGGATTGAATGAAACTACATATTGTTTAATTGAGTCTACCTATGACTTGGCAATGATATATACGCAACTTGAGGCTATGGTTTTACCTATAAATGAAACTACATGTTTACGGTTTTTCCATACAAACTATATAATTGAACTTGGATTATTTAAATTACCCATTTACCAAAATTGTAGATTAAATATTTTCTTAAACACTTTCATGTATCCACAAATTTCGTTATGAAGATTTCAAATGTTTTTATGAGATGAATGCTTCTTTTGTTTCTCCATTATTGTCTTACAGAGTTCTATTTTCTTTAATTTATTGACATCAAAGCTTTACTCGTGTTAGCAACATTCCTTAGGACCTATTCTTGGAGATCACGCTGTCAAGGACCAGCTTCTGCTTGTCAAATAATGACAATCTAGATCATTCATTAATTCTTCTTGATATATATTACTAATTACGACATATATTTTGTATATAATGTGCCAAAAATGTGACATATGAGTGATATTTCATGTAACAATTTACTCATTTTCATGACTTTTGTGGATGTATTAGATATTAATTTATATTTTTTTGTTAATCTAAGAGACTAAAATTAATGATAATAATTAGAAAGGCCCAAAAAAAATAAAAAATGCATAGATAAGTTATTTGAATTCCAACCTTGGCAAAACTAAAATGGACCAACAGCAACCAAAAAATATATATATGTTCAGGAGATTTCTGCGTTACACAGTGCTGAAAGATACAATTGTTATTAAAAATAAAATAAAGTAAAAGAACCCATGAAGTGTGGCTTTTTCCAAAATTGGTATCTCAATAATACAAGTTAAGTTTACAAGCAATGTGTATATTATAATACATAAGATTAAGATGTGAGCTAAGATGCCATAAAGCGTCAAAACATGATTTAATTACTTTACCAAACTCAACCTCACCAGTTATTTTTTAAATCAACATCAAAAAAGAATTTCGTTAAAAATGGAAAATTGACAAATTTCCCATATGACAAATTACATCATCTTCAGTAATCTTTCTCAGCTGAAAAGGCAATTTCAGTAGGGAACAACACAATATCTTGATTTATCAAAACAAAAGCTGCAAGCTCCAATCCACCACCCAATTGATCTCTCTTCAACAATGTCTAATTCTCCAAGGGAAAAAACAGTTTTCATTCTTCTAAATCTGTTCAATCAAGCCCCTCCCTCACCCTCCAAGAAGTCGATAAATAATTTTTAAAAACAGATTTTAATATTAAAAAAAAAAGGCATTCACAGGTTTTAGAATTATATTCTAAAAACAGTTGTTAAATTTTTTAAAAAACAATTCAATTAATATAACACATATTCGAAGAATCTTTATCTATTTTTGTATAAATTTATTATATGTACTAACTTTAATGAGTCTAAATCCACTAAAAAAGTTGATTAGATATGGAAGTCGAACTTTCTTGTTCCCACATGTTATATAAAGGCAACTGCTGCTGATTATATATGTACGCACCAAAAACATGAAAAGTGCTATTGTTGTATCAAACTTGAGAAATTGTCACGTAAAGTGCTCTTCAGGGAAATAAATATAAGTAATTAATTAACCATGATTACAAATCCTAATTTTACTTAATCATTTGATCCCATCTAGATAGTGAGAATTGGATGTTTGAGGTAAACAATTAATTAACTGAAGTGAGTACTGCTATATGTAATTATGATAATTAGATGACAATTGTCCATGATTGAGAATTCAATTAGGACACTATTTTATATAATGTGATATATATATTTAAACTCTTTAAGAAGCATTCTATTATCGTGGAAAAAAGGTTGTGAAAATGGGAAATTAAAAAATTTAACCTTCTTTACAAGCTAGGCCTCCGAAAAATATAATTAATATAGATTACACATTACATTCTAATAACGCAAGCTAAATGCACAATCGATCATTAGTATCCATATAATTATACTTTTTATAGTTATAATAACATCTTTACAATAATTATTCAAAACGAGGGAATTTTAATGAAAACGATAAATGTACATGATTTCACCACACCTTTGTTGGATGCTATTGAATCATGTATTGATACGTCGTTCAAGGACATCTGATGTATATAATAGGTTATGGGCTGAAAATAGGTGTTAAAACTATGGTGGTGTTTAGTAACTCTAATTCTAACTTCTAATTTCTCTAAACTCTAATTAAAATAGAGGTTGGACAAAATTAGAGCGTTTGGTAATAATTTGTCAACCTCTAAATAAAATAGAGATTAACAAATAGTAGAGGTTAAACCTCTAAAATAAAAAGCAAAAAAGAATTGTTTTTTCTTGTAGAGGTTTATCATCTATTTGTAGTAGAGGTTGATTTAACTATATTAGGAATAATTTTTTAACATACCAAATTTGCATTAATCATTATATAGAATAACTAGTCGCACATATAGAATAATTTGTACAACCCAAATTTAATAATTGATAATTAATACAAAATAATTATTAATTTAACCAAATATAGTATATGATCACAATATAATAATTAATTTCTATTTTTTATTTTTTAAAATAAGAGGTTGGAGTATTTTTGTTACCAAACAATACTTTTAAAATAATCTCTTATAAAAATAAAGCTAATTTTTTTAGTACTAAATATTGTAAAACTTAAAAAAATAGAGTTACCAAACACTAACTGTGTCTAAATAGCGCTCCGCAATTTTTAAATCTCACATTGGAAATGAGAAATATTCTATTTTGTCCCCATCCATGAATATTTATTTTTTGATGGAGGGAACCTAATTAATGGCTATTTCCATTAATAGTGGCACAAAATTCTTGCTGCTTCGTATTGGCATCAGTGAGCATGCTTTTCGTATCATCATCTGCAACTCCGTGATATTGTTTAAGAGCATGTAGAATCCTCGAGTTTCCAAGTTTATTAAAGTCATTAATGATTAGGTTAATCATCAATAGAGAAAATCAAAATTGTACAGCTTATATATAATACATATAATCACCAGAAAAAAGGGTAATTCGTTACACACATAGCTAGCTGCAAATGCAAATAGTGTATCCATGTCACGTTCTAAGAACATATATGATTGTACTTAATTAATTAATCAGCTAACACAATATATATATATATATATATATATATATATATATATATATATATAAGGACCACAACATTGGTCTCTACATGGAACATGAATACGGTCACTGTCACGTGGCCCTTCAATTAATTTGAAGGAGTTTATTAATGTGCATTCATCTCAATTTTTAATGTGATTTTTCACGAAACTATGTAGAAACATGCGATGAAGTTATGAAAGTAGTGAAATTTCATTGTGGTCCACTTACAAGCATTTATCATACTTCTTGTGTGTTGAATTATATGAGCAGACGGACAATAAACAATATATGTAATTAATCTAACAACAATAATAATATAATAGAAGAGTGTGATTAATTTGTTAGGCTATGTATTACATACGATATCGACATATAATATCACTACACATATATCTAACAAAGTAGCTAGGCTAGAAGTTTGTTTCATCAATCACATCCAACTTTATCTCATTTTGGAATCCATGATCACTTTATGTCACAATATACAGTAACATTTATCATTGCTAGCTGCAAAACCTGCTTTTCAAAAGTTGTAGAAGTTAACAAGGTTGATTGCACCATTTTTCTCACCGATGACAAGGCAAAAAAAAAAAATCATTCTCTATCGGAAATAATACAAAAAATTTTATGCTTAATTAATTATCTAGTTATCTAATGTATGGAATATACAAAATGACAAAAACACTACTCTAGTTATCTATGTAGTTTGATTTCATGCATATTTACTTCGAGTTAATTGATTCTATAGGATGAAAGTTATTGATAGAGAACTTTGTTAATACAACGGATCAATTGAATCAATTAACTTGAAGTTATCACACCATAATTCACATGAAGGTGGAACCTTCACGCTGACGGATGGTTCCGTTCGGGTCCGTGGAAATTGAAGGCTAGTGGTCCTTGCGGCGTAATTTAATATCGGCACTTTCTAATGTCCTGACCAACTGAGAACACCAAAATCACCAGTTACGACACAAACCTACTACAGGGACTGGTGGGGGCTGTAGATGTCCAAAATCGAATGGCCTTGGCCCATACGTCTAATAATAAAGTCAGTATTTCTTCCATTTTAGGCCGGACATTATCAACATCAACTTGGTTCAAAGTATGGATCATAATATTCTTTTAGTACACCACTTTATGAATGTCACTTTCCATTTTAGTGCGCTCCATTGCATGCCCAGTTTTTTTCCCTCTCCCAATAAATATACTCAAAGAAAAAATAATAAAAAATATGTTATTACCATTTTAAAAATTATACCTATATTAATATAATGTACAGTGAGTAAAAGATTTTTTCTTTTTTATATTTCTCTTTTATGATATGGTGAGCTTGGTGATTTGTTGCATGTATGAATTTTAATATATATTTTTAAGTCATTTTAACATTCCTCAAAATAATAACGCCATCAAAACAGTGTTAATTGTCATTCTTGTTCATGATCCTAAAATAAGAGGTCGATCAAGATCCTTTGGTGCTGATGTGGTTACACTTAAGCCCAGCGCCAGAAGAAGGACGGGATAATTAAGTAAAACGGAAAAAATTTAAAGGAAAAGATATCATTATATTATTTTTCTGAAGGTTAGTTATTACTCATATAGGTTTCCAACTGACGTTCGTACCTTGATCGAGGAAGGGGATAGGTCACAATTTCGGCTCTTTCCGACGTGCCCATTTGGCCATTTCAATTCAAAAACTAAGTTAAGTGTAATAGGGCTCCATAAAAAGAAATATTTCTTTATCTTATAAACGAACATATATAAATGGCCCAAATAACTAGTCATGAGCCTCATGACCCCACACCACTAACAATCATAATACCCTATTACTATTAGCCTACACAAAGACAAATTATTATTTTTTCATCACTAGGCATCAGCAATGAGAGTTGAACTGTGTCTTTAGTGTGGAGGGAGGTGTTATTGAGTGAGATCCATATAGCATTAGTAATCTATAACATCCGATTCATATGATTTAACATTGTATTTGTTGAATTTTTTAACCTCAATCGATCAATTCAATTCACAACGAAAATATTTAAATAATAAATTAAGCAATCACACAATTAATTTAACGTGATTTGGCCAATCGGTGCCTACGTCCATAAATGGAAAAATCAATTATATTGAGAAAGATTATAATACAAGAAGGTCATTCTTCGGGCACTCACTTTTTGTCACACTCTCAGTCACTCGTAATCTCTCAGCTTATAACTCGTTAATCTGTCATTCTACCACACTTTAATTTGATTTACCAATCTCATATTTATAATAAAGATTAAACAAACTTCTAATACAGCCCAAACGTTAAAATTAAACATCTATTACAATTAAAAACCCAAAAATTAAAAATCTGCTTAAACTAACACACTTTCTTCCCTTCTTTTTAGTTGTGATGTAGCCCTAATTAATGGATGGTTATTGCCCTTGCTATTATATATACTTGCCTATTAGAATCTTTGTTTTAAGGTTGAACTCTGGGCCAATGGTTCGACATATTGTATATAAGCGTTTGAGGTCGTGAGTTCAAATCCAACTACTTACCTAGCTACTTTAAAATTGAAAGAAAAAGCTATTGACTTATCTACTCATATTTTCTTTCCTCAAAGTTGTGGACGTACCATATCTATTTCTTTACTAGAGGTAAGGGTTCAAGTATCCTTGTAGAAAAAAAAAAAAAAAGCTATTCATGATACAAGTGCCTGCGTTCCATGTCTCCATGATATTTTGCGTTTATATAGCATGATGAATTGTAGATAAATTAGATGAAAGAAGAAGTTTAAGGTTAAAAAATGAACCATTAATTTGTGAAGCGATAATATATTATCATGTCAGCATATATTGTTTAAGGGACCCAGAAAATTAATTAATGATGAAGATCGAATTGAAGTCTTTTGACTGTTATTAGCCCTCACGCGGTTTCTCACGGTTAAAAGCCTTAGCAAAACCCCAGCTTCTGGTGCAATCTAATGCTATAAACACAATGGAATGGGACGGGAAGATACTCTAGCAAAGTACTTTATAGGAACATAACATGTGGAAGTTATGACAGAAATGCCAATAACCTTTAGAGAAATTGTGGGAGCTTTTGGTTGGTAACATGCCATTGATATGATTATATTCTTCATTTCAGTAAAGGAAAAAAACAAGAGAGTGAATTAGTGAAAGAGCTGTCAACAATCATACTATATAGGTACACTTAAATTATTATTACCATTATTTTACAAAATGGTATTTCATATCTATCGATCTTTTGCTCTAATGGTAATTAAGGATAAATGTTTTTTTTTTTTGTTGAGAAAAGATAAATGTGCACATATTTTGTAAATATTTAACTTACCTATCATATATATTTACAAAATGGTATTTCATATCTATATCATTCTGTCATAATGGTAAGGATAAATGTATTTCAAAAGTACCTATCATATTTAATTTTGTAAATATATATTGATTGATGCCGAAATTGGAACCCGTAACACAAAAACTTTTAGTCTGTGACTTCCATCTAAATGAGACAAAAACATATTCTTCGGGTCTTATATCACTTATCCGATTGAGTTGTTTTACCTTCTTACCTACTAATTAATGTTATTTACTATCCGTAATTTCTATAAAGCTGTCATAACCCAAGTCTTGCATATAACAATATGTCGATCTAAGGAGATATAAGGCAAATTTAAGGCTTGTTTGGTAGGGTACTCTAAAACAGTTTTCTATTTTTATAGCATCCAAAATGTAACGCCCTAGAAATCATTTCGTCTAGCCCATAATCTAATTACATGTTGCCCAAACTCTAACGTGTTGCCTTGATGTGTTTGGTATTTGTTTGATGTTTGTTATGTTGTATTTATGTGTTAATTTTATGATAACTTTATGTTCGGTGTGTCAAATGGGCTTTGGGATATTAGAAATGAGTATGAAATTCGTTTTTACATAGAAAACGCCTATCTAAACGCGAAAATCCGATGTGTATCTAGCGCTCCATGACCATTTTGCCCATAAAATTTGAATTTTGACAGTTTTGAGTTGTGGGCCCAAAATTCTTTCTAGTTAAGCAACCAAGATGAAAATTTTGGCTCATTTGCATGTTTTGGACTTTGAGAAAAGAGGAGAAAGGTGGAGAGGAGAAAAAGATGAGAAAAGTTTGGTTCTTGGTGATTTCTTGCTCAAATCTCACCCAAAGTAAGTCTAAATCCTCATTTTCTTGATAGAATCTCATTTTGGTTGGGTAAGTTAGTTAGGTTTTGACCTAAGGGTTGGTATGACCACGGATTTGTGGTGCCCTAGACCTAAGGTTGACTGATTTTCACCTCTTTTCGCTTGTTTATGGTGAAAGACCTAAATATACACTTGAAAATTATTTCTCAAGCATTCCATCCCTTTTTTTATGGTGCTCGAAGTTAGTGTTTCGTGTGAAACTCATAGGGGAGACTTGTAGGCTACTGATTTGTGTTCTTTGGTGGATTTGGAACCCAATGACACCATTTTCCCCAATTTCTAACAAGAAATTGGTTGATCTAGTGTAAAGACTTAAACCCTAGAACTCAAACTTAGGGATTTCGGTTGGGCTTGCATATCAACTATGTTGGATAAGTGGCTGATCCTAGTTGATTGATGGTGGTGTTCAGTATTTTTATCCATCGAAAACCCTAGTTGTAGTGTAAAATCGGCTCAAGGCTTGATTTTGGGAATTTTGCCCAAATTGGGGCTTTTGACCCAAACCAAGTCAATTGATCAAATTGACTTGGGGATTATCTAATTGGACCTAAATTGAGTAGAATCATGGGTTTAGAATGTTTGAACCTATGTTAATTTGGTATGACTTAGTGCAATTTGACTTTATGCCTATTGTGGAGATTTTTTTCCAAATTGGGTCATATGTCATGTTTTGATTTGAATTGAGGAATTGACTTGTTTATAATCAATCTTGCATGGTTTTGAATGGTTTGGACTTGTGCTAGGATTGAATAACCTAGACTAAGTATTTGTCTTAATTTTTGGGAATTAGTCTTATATGTGGATTTGCATGGATGTCGAGGGTGATCATGAGATGAAAAACTTGTGATGGGAATTAGATGCAGATGAACTTGTTGAATTAGAAATTGATCATGATTAGTTGTATGAATGATCATGGTAATTGATGTATGTGCATGAATCTATGGTTTTCAGGATCTTGTTTTGCATTGGGATTCGTGTAGACCTGTGTGTGGATAGCTCTGCTTGCGTGGCATTGGTTGTGAGTAGTCGCTCGTCTTGTTTATCACTCGTGTCATCTAATTTACTTATACTTGTATGTTGAAAGTCATGAAATGAATGGTTTTAAAATGCATGGAATTGAGAATGCTTATTTTTAGTATGTGTTTTATGATTCACATGCTCATGAGCATTATTTCATGCATGTGCATTGTGACTTTTATTAATATATAATTGATGCACTATTGAACACTATTCACTGGGCACCGTTGGCTCACACTCTCACTTTCTTTTCAGGTTCTATTGATAAAGGTAAAGGCAAGGGCATAGCCTTCTCTTGAGAGTTAGCCACTACAGAAGCTAGAGACATCCTGATGTGAGTCTAAGTTTGATGTGTGTGATGGATGTCTTTACATATGTATATGTTTTGCTTATACATATATAATTAATAACACTTGTTAAACCTAGATGGTGAGGGACTTTGCGTATTATGGTTGTGTTGATGTTTATTGGCCATTGACCTTAGATTGATGATGTTGCCTTAGACTATTTTGGGTTTATGTTAGAGACCCTTTTTTATCATGATTGTATGTTTTATTTAAGGACTGTTATGATCATTATTATTGTCTTGTATGCCTTGGGATCATTCTTATTTAGTCTATGTTTACTTGTAAGATCATTTTTATTTAATTCATATGGATGTGTGTATTTGATGATTTAGAATTGCTAAATTAATTAGGTGATTGTTGTGGTTTAAAAAATAAATAAATTTTGGAGACTCTATGTGAGAGTCTGATTGAGGCTTGTAGAGTTTCGATTATCTCATGAGATGATTTGAGGTGGTCGTAAATGTCTACGCCGGATGACCCACCCCGATACTTTCGCACGCTGATCCATAAGTGATGACGGTCTAGGGTGTGGGGTCGTCACACAAAAAGTAATATTAAAAAACTTGGGAAACGACATTTTGTCGTTTCTCAAGTTTTCTTTTGTTTTTAAAGAAAAAAATTTAAAAAGCGATTTTCAAATACTGGTTTACTAAATTAGTTTTTTCATGTTGTGTTTCTACTACTTTTACTGTTTGATGGTAACACTGAATATGTAATTTTTTTTATAAATGAATATCTTTATAAATGAAAACGAATGATATGTGAAGGTCATCAACATATCTTCATGGAAGCACACAATAATATATTCCGATTGGCCCTCCAATTTGGTCATAAAAGCTATTAAAGTGTTCCTCGAATTTTTAGAGAACATGATTCTAGAGCACTAAAGAAATTCAAACTTGTTGATTTATATATGCATGCATCTTATTCTCTCTAAAATTCCATGCTAGCTATATACTCTTGGCATCTTCTTTAGTTTTCAGTTTCCAAAAAATCGTAAAAGAAGTTTAATGAATCGTCTTAAATTTTAATTATCAATCAATAGTCACCAAATTTAATTTGTTGTATCAAACGTAGCCATGCATGTAATATACATGGCAATAAATTAATATCTATATATGTTGTGTGTGCATAGTATCACTATTAAAAAATAAAAAAAATGCATGGCTCGCACATGAATGAAGCATCAACTTTTTATTTTTAATTTTTTGACAAATTAAATATTAAATTTTTTTCATTTTCATTCTACCTTGACTCTCAGTTATTTTAACATCAATTCTAAGTTTTTTTTTTTTTTCAAAAAACTTATGCTAAATTTACTCTACAATTTTGTTTTTAAGTCATTCTAGTCGTTCACTTTATTCACATCAATCAGGTTAATTTCTACGGACAGCTCTCGGAACTACAGGATCTTGATTCTTTTCCCGCTCTTCCTTAAGGCCTCTGTTGTTGGGCATGCAGTAAAAAGCTCTCGCTTTTTCTTCTCCAAATGCTTCATTTTATTTTATTTTTTTTCTGAAATTCTCCAATAACTTTTGTTATATTTCACTTCAAAACCATGGATCTCAGGCTTGTAAATCATGACCTACTGATTTCGCTATTAAGTCTCATAATGTTAAGCTTGAGCTTCAAAAAACTTTTGAATTAACTAGCTAGCCCTAGTTTCTCAACGATTGAAGATAGCGTGTGATAAATGGCAGCAATTTTGCAAGGAAAAGATGCATCCGATTGGTTCTACAAGGGTGAAGGAGCTGCTAATGTTGTCTTAGGCTACGGTGGTTCTCTTCCCGATTTTGTGAGTGAAACTACTTTATCCTTCATGTGCCCATTGTTTCTGTTGTGTTTTATTTAATTACAGTTACAAAATAATGCATTTATGACTTCTAGATATCGGTTTAATATTTTGTGTTTTACTTGATATTTACATTGTTAGTGAATGGAATGAGTTTTATGATGATCTGTTTTTGTCTGATTTGTATTCAATTCAGGGCCTTTTCCATGTCCAATTTCTTTATGCTGTTATCACTGACCTGATTGTTTTCCTGAATGCTACTGCAGTTCGGGAAAGTTTTGCGGCTGCGAAAGGTTTTGAGATCACAACCTATGGCATCAGGGGATTTGGTGTTTTCGGGGAATGAACTGCTTCTGTGGAAAGATTTAGAAGAAATCGCGGCATCTTCTTCCAAGAAATGCATTAGCCGATTATACGTGCAGTGTATAATGAGTCCTTTGTTAGGATTCCAATATGTTGACGATGGGGTATGATCCTGTAGAAGAAAGTGGAGTCATGAATGTCTGCATTTTTCAACTATTCTTAAATGGATTGCATTATTTATTTATTCATTTTCCATAGAATCATCACACTAATAGAGCATGCTTCTGCATAATTACTTGCTTTATTTATAACTATTAGTTTTATAATTCTTTAGAGTTCAGTGTTTTCTTTGGTTAAATATCAGTTGTTTAAGGATGTGAATCTGAAGTACTTCATTTTTATTTTTATAACCGAAGTGCCTAGCTACATAACATGTTCTGTAATTGGTCATGGTAGAGTAGTTCATTTATCTGTTTTTCTTTTTCCCTTTTCTTTTCTCTTTCAGAACAAGATTATCTTGAAGGAATCCCACCTGATTTTTCTCTTAAATTTCCTGTTTTTTTCTCAGATTAATGTCCTGGTCTCTCAAGATTTCTTGGAGTTGGTCGAAAAGAATATTCATAATCAACGACCTGCTTGGCGTATTGATGCTGCAAAGATCAATTCATCGTGTGATTCTGCTCTTCTTATCTCTGATCATACTCTGTTTCCCCATGGTAAATTCAGACCCTTGTAAGCATGACAAGCTCATCTAATTGTATGTATAATCATGAAACATAGGGAAAAAAAACCAGGTATTTATGATATAATGCAACTCATGCTTTGGATCTTTGTCCAAAATATTGTTTCTAAAATTTTACAATGGGCCCAGAACTTAACTTTCCCACATACTCTTTGGAGGAATTTTAGGTGTGACCAGTAGAATTCATAAATATGGGAATTATGAAGTTACACTTTCTTGCTTTCTTTCTTTTTCTTCAGTAAATGCTGTTGAGAATATATAAAAAGATTTACAAAGAAGAAACAAACTTAGTAAGATGACTTGGCTATGCCAAAAGGAAAAGGAAAAAGTAAGACTAGACGAGAACAACAATGTTATGCAAGAGCATTTGCGGTTTTTAAAGAGAACTTTTGCCAAAAGTTCTTTTCGTCATTATTCATATTATCAAAATCTATGTGCATGATAAATATTATTGGAAGTGAATTATAGATTAGTTTTTGTATCATTTTGTCATGGTTGGGTTTGTAAATTTTTACTTGTTAGCAGTAGTAATCTTTGAAGGGTATTATTCCAACAAAGTGAAGAATAAACTTTGTAAAAAAGTTTTATAGGAGTTCTTTACGTGGTCCCTAGTAAAATTTTCAAACTAGCATTCAGTCTCTCACTTGATGTCATTAGTTTTAGTCCTTAGATTGAGGTTGGCTGGATTTGGCTCTTATACAGTTAGCTAAATTTAGGAGTCCATATTAAAAGCTTCAATTATCACATGATAAATATGCAAGTTGCTTTTTATAACTCATAATTTCTATCTTCAAGGGGTTAAGTGTCAACGGCCTCACTTGTTGGAAGTGTGAAAAAAATGAAAATCAGAGGTTTAAATTGTAATTTTAAAAATTTTATTACACCAAGGACGAGAACCCTCCCTTAGTTTTTCATCTTTTATGGTTCTTGAAATCTGGTTAATCTGAATGCACAATGATAATAGATGGATATTTTGAACCAGCTTATTTTTTCTTTCTTTATCAAATTCGCTGAGTCAGGGAGAGTTAATGTGTGATGACTAACTTGCTAAAAGGACACATCCACAACATATGCATTGGCTATGTTAAACTTAACAATTCTCCATGGGACTATGCTCTATAACTTTTTTGTTTTAATTCAGCAAATCAGGAAATAGAAGTAGCATAGATCCCACAGTTTTGGAAGCAGTGTCATAAAGGCAGGACCACATCTTCAGCCCGAGTTTTTTTTTCAACTTTTGCACAAATAATAATGATTTTTAAATTGTAGAATTAGGAATATCTTACTGGGACTAATTCTGCATCATGATGGCCTTACTTTTAGTTGGATTGTTCAACATGATCCCATGGCAACCCCAGGAACAGGACTAGAGATGGACAGAAAGAATACTGTAACTTTTTGTTTGTGTAGTTTTAGAGAATAAAAATGGCTTAATTCATTAATCAGCAGAAAGGCTTTTAAATAGAGTTACAAAAGCTACCTGAACAGATAGATACAAAGGCTAGAAAATAGGATCTAAAATAACAACCTATCTAACGTGTTCTTAAGTATAAGGTAACAACCTAATAGCCTATGACTAAGTACATGACTTTAATCTACACTCCCCCTCAAGTTGGTGCATATATATCATACATGCCCAACTTGTTTACAAGAAAATCAAATGTCGGTTTGAATAAACCCTTCGTTAAGATGTCTGCAGTATGATCTTCGGAGTTCAAGAAAGGAATACAGATGACTCCTGCTTCCAAATTCTCCTTTATGAAGTGTCGATCAACCTCTATATGCTTGGTCCTGTCGTGTTGTACGGGGTTGTGTGCAATGCTTATTGCAGCCTTGTTGTCGCAAAATAGCTTAATAGGTAGATTGGCTTCCAGTTTCAGCTCCTTGAGAACTCGTTTTATCCATAGAATCTCGCAGACTCCATTAGCCATCGCCCTGTACTCGGCCTCTGCGCTGCTCCGAGCAACCACACTCTGTTTTTTACTCCTCCAGGTTATCAAGTTTCCCCATACGTAGGTGCAATATCCCGAAGTCGACTTTCTGTCCGTGATGGAACCAGCCCAATCTGCGTCCGTGAAGGCTTCGATGCTCCTATTATCTCCTTTTTTGAAAAGAAGACCTTTACCAGGACTGCTCTTCAAATACCTCAGAATCCGATAGGCAGCCTCAAGGCGTTCTTCATAAGGGCGATGCATGAACTGACTCACCATGCTCACAGCGAATGCAATATCAGGCCGTGTGTGGGAGAGGTAAATGAGTCTCCCAACAAGCCGCTGGTATTGCTGAATATCCACTGGGTTTCCTTGGTTGACATTACCAAGCTTTTTGTTCGGATCGATAGGAGTATCTATAGGACGACAACCACTCATTCCCGAGTCCTTCAAGAAATCCATAATGTACTTCCGTTGAGAAACAACAATTCCCTGTTTAGACCGTGCAACCTCCATAGCCAAAAAATACTTCATCTCTCCTAGATCTTTGATCTCAAACTCTTTGGAGAGTTTGTTCTTCATTGCTTCCAATTCTTCTTGGTCATTTCCGGTGAGAAGTATACCATCGACATAGACGATCAGGACTGCAATCTTTCCACCGCTGGAGTAGCAAGTGAACAAAGTATGGTCTGATTGTGCTTGAGAATAGCCCTGTTTCTTCACCACTTGTGTGAACCTTTCAAACCACTCGCGTGGTGACTATTTGAGTTCGTACAACGCCTTCTCCAATCTGCACACTTTGGCTCCGAACTTGTGTTCGAAACCTGGCGGTGGAAGCATGTAGACTTCTTCCTCCAATATGCCGTTCAAAAATGCATTTTTCACGTCGAACTGTCGTAAAGGCCAGTCTAAATTCGCTGCAATAGACAACAAAATTCGAACGGTGTTAAGTTTGGCTACCGGAGCAAAAGTCTCAGTGTAGTCAATGCCATAGGTTTGTGTAAACCCCTTGGCAACCAGTCGAGCTTTGTGTCTCTCAAGTGTTCCGTCGACGTTGAACTTTGGTGTGAAATCCCATTTGCAGCCAACTGTGGGAGTGTCCTTTGGAAGCTCTTCAAGTTTCCATGTCTGATTTCTCTCAAGAGCACTCATCTCCTCAAGAACAACCTTTCTCCACTCCGGAACATTTAGAGCCTCCTGTATGTTATTTGGAATCTGAACATTCGAGACATTTGTTGTAAAAGTAGCAAACGAAGATGAGAGTTTTGAGTTAGATACAAACTAAGACATAGGATATTTGACACACGACCTTTTTTCTTTTCTAAGGGCTATTGGCAGATCAAACTCAGGATTAGAAGGGCCAGAAGACTTACCAATTTCATTTTCCAGCCTTGGTTCAGATTCTTGACGAGGCAAGGGTGCAGTGGCTTCAATTCGTCGATGAGTGAACTTCCTTTCATATATTTGCCCAAATCATTTTCTATTCTGATCGTTGCATTCTTTTTCAAGTGGCCGTTGAGATTCAATATGTTCATGTGGAGTTTTTTCAAGGTCAGGAATATCCAAATTTCCTAGACTTAAGGAAGTGTCACTTTGGTTAACTAACTCTAGATTTTCTCTCACATTTATCTCTTCAACTTGCCTTATCTTTTCGTTTCCTCTATTAGAATCAGATCCTAGAAAATCTAAATCCAGATCTAATAAGAGATCACAGTTTTTGCTATTCGCAATGTTCCTGAGATTGTGATGAGGATTAAACCTATTATTTGATATTCCTAGATTTGCCAAATTCGAATCTTTAATCGAGTTCTCCCCCTAAAGATGAGGATTAAAAAAAGGAATATTTTCAAAGAATTTAACATCCATTGTGACAAACATTTTTTTTTAAAACCGGGTCAAACACTTATACCCTTTTTGATTCGGAGCAATCCCAACAAACACACATTTTCGGGCTTTGGGGTCAAGTTTACTAGCATTCCTAATAGGATTCCTAATAAATACGGTGCATCCGAATATTTTCAAGGACATAGTATTAAACAACCGAGATTGTGGAAATAGATTTTGAAGACAAGTGATTGGTGTTTGAAACTTTAAGATTTTAGATGGCAATCTATTCATCAGATAAGTGGCATGCAAAATAGCCTCTCCCCACAGATATTTAGGAACCTTATTAGAGAAAAGTAAAGCACGACTTATCTCAAGAAGGTGTCTGTTCTTCCTCTCGGCAATGTCGTTCTGTTGAGGAGTGTCGTTACAAGAACTCTATTGAACAATTCCTTTTTCATCAAAAAATCTTCCTAAGACTTGAGAAAAGTATTCACGACCATTATCACTTTTTAGAATCTGTATACTTGTGTTAAATTGATTTTGAACCATATAATAAAAATTTTTGAAAACAGTTTCCACTTTAGACTTTTCTTTGAGTAAATAAACCCAACTAACTCTAGTGTGATCATCGATTAGAGTAATAAACCAACGTTTTCCATGACAAGTAGACACTCTTGAAGGACCCCAAAGGTCACTGTGTACTAGTGCAAAAGGTTTTGAAGGTGTATAAACACGTGGAGGATATGTACTGCGATGATGCTTGGATAACACACAGATTTCACACTGAAAAGATGGATTTTTATTGCGAAATAAAACAGGAAACAATTGTTTTAAATAATGAAAATTTGCATGACCTAGTCTAAAATGCCATAAATAAATCTCATCGTTACTGAATCAGAAGCAATTTTCAGGCAAGTATTCCGTCGAGCCTCTTTATTCAAGTACGTTCCCTCATCTAGAAAGTAAAGGCCATCACACTCCCTAGCACTGCCAATCATCGTCCCCGAGGCCAGATCCTGAAATTCACAGTAGGAGGAGAGAAAAGTGGCAGAACAATTAAGAGTTGATGTTAGTTTACTGATAGAGATAAGATTACAAGATAATTTAGGCACATGTAGGACATTAGACAAGGTTAGCACATCAGAAAGTCTTATATCGCCTATACCAGCAATAGCAGAAAAAGAACCATCTGCTATTCTAACTTTGCGATTTCCTGCACAAGGTTTATATGAGAAGAAAAAACTGGAACAACTAGTCATGTGGTCGGAGGCCCCTGAATCAATAATCCAGGTGGTCTTGGGTTGGGAACAAACAAAGGATGACACGGACTTAGGATTACCATTTTGGACAAAGGAACAGGAAGGTTTATCTTGACAAAGGAACAGGAAGGTTTATCCTGAGACGACTGTAATAGATTCAACAATTGCTCTATTCGTTCCTTCGTGAATGGAGACTGCCTGAAGTTGATGTGATGCTCTTGAGGAAGTTCAGCCACAGTTTGAAGAGCTCGCTCAGGACGAGGCGGCTTCCCACCAGGTGGTTTCCCATGTATTTTCCAGCAAGTCTCACGAGTATGCCAAAATTTTTTGCAGAAGTCACACCAAGGCTTCTTTTTCTTGTCACCACCGGACTCAGCCCCTTTGACAAACAATGCAAACGTATCGGAGCTGGAATCTGCTGTAGAAGGGTCATTGTTGTACATAATTTTCCTGCGACTCTCGTCCAAACGAATCTCAGAAAACACCTCTCGAATGGAAGGAAGAGGACGGCGACCGAGAATTCTTCCCTTGACATCATCCAGGTTGCGCTGAATCCCGACAAGCAGCATGAAGACGCGATCGTTCTCTTCACGCTTCTTCTGTCGGAGAAAATCAGCTTGGCTCTCCCACACATCATCATGACATTGATCCAGTTCTTGCCACCACGCCACCATCTCATTATAGTAGCTTGTGACATCACGATTCCTTTGTTTGGATTGCCACAGTCGAGTCTTCAACTCGAAAATCTGTGAAGAATTCTCCAAGTCAGAGTAAGTTTCACGAACAGAGTCCCATACCTCCTTAGCAGACTTCATAAATAGATGAGGCTTTGCAATTGAGGCATCCATGGAATTGAGCAGCCATGCCGTAACTAGGGAGTTCTCTGAACGCCATAATCTGTAGCCAGAATCTGCTGCCTCCGGCTCCTTGGTTTCTCCTGTTAAATAGCCCAATTTTCCCCTACCATGAATGGCAAGCTTCACGGACTGGGACCATTCAAGGTAATTCTGACCATTCAATCTATGCACAGTGACTTGCATAGACGAATGAACAGACTCACTGGTAGGTGCAGGAGTGGAGCGAAGGGTAGAGATGGCTCCAGAGTTTGACTCGTTAGCCATAGAAAAAAACAAACTAGGGTTTCTAAGAGAATTTTAGCTCTGATACCATGTAGTTTTAGAGAATAAAAATGGCTTAATTCATTAACCAGCAGAAAGGCTTTTAAATAGAGTTACAAAAGCTATCTGAACAGATAGATACAAAGGCTAGAAAATAGGATCTAAAATAACAACCTATCTAACGTGTTCCTAAGTATAAGGTAACAACCTAACAGCCTATGACTAAGTACATGACTTTAATCTACAGTTTGCTATGTATTATGTGACCTCAATCCATCTTCTCATATTTTGAATGTCATATGAAGCTATTTAGCTGATTTGGGGGTATCAGATACATAAAAGATAAGTTTAACTTCTAAACAAGATCATTGAAATATCTTCTAATTTATTTATTCTTCTAGTATATCCAGGATGTGTTAGTGCAAGTTTGGGCACTTAGACCTAGTTTGTCCTTTTCAGGTAGTCCTAAAGAGGATGTCTGCATTGCGGTGGAAATAAAGGTTCTTTAGTAATCTCTACCACAATCTTGTCCTTTTTCTTTTTTCTTTTTCCGTCATTAATTATTCCCAATAACTTCAAGTTATATGTTTGGTTTTGACCTTCAAGGGAGCAGCCAAAATGTGGATTCCTTCCATCTTCAGGTTTCATTGCTGAAGGAAATTCTATTAAAAGGAGAGTGACTCGTTTTAGAATGCATCAAGGTTTAAAGCGTCATCAAGGAGAAGTAATATTTATTTAACTTTTATTCTTTCCCAAGCATTTCATGTTCCATAGAAGGCGGTCTTTTGAATTTTCTTGTACTTTTTCATTTTAGGATCCTGTGAACAATATACTTCTTTATAGGTAAGATCCCCTTGCCAGCATCATAAGCATCTAATGTCTTCCTACATAAGCTAAGATACACAAATATGGATGCCATTAGATACAGATGGGGGGAATTAGAAACATCAATTAGGCTATAAATATCTATACAATAGATCGCAAGGATAATGTTGATGACATACTGAGCTGAGCTCTGAGCCTTGAGTTTCCCCACATTTTAATTTGGCTTCTTAGATCTTCAGGTTTGCTTCTTAGAATAAATAGCATATACATCTTGATTATCTCAATTGACATATAGTGACATCCATATTATGATAACAGTTATTCTGCCAATAAAATGGTGGGTCCTGACGCTAGAAATGATTGATCAAGTCCAAGCTCAGGCCAGCAGGGTGTGACACACATTTTGTTTAAGTAGGGGCTACTCTTGATTCCTAATCAAGGGTAAATTGGAGCAATCACAATTGAAGCACAAACAAAAATGAGGAATGTGCTTTGCTACAATTTCCAATTGCAGGACTCATGGTAGCTGAACATAAAACATGTTTGTGCTGCACTGAGTACCACACAGTTTTCCATTATTTCATGCTATTTATTAAGCCTCTATAGCATGTAAAAGATGCACATTCTACATCATTTTGCACATAGTGCAAAACTGCTGGGTCCACAAGAGAAATTAGAATTTGGGAAACATGTAAAGATGTCCTTACACTTTATATAGAGTTCTAATGTAGTTCGAAAACTTAGAAAAGTTGATAAATGAGGAATTAAGAGCCAACTGGGATTGAAGAGAAGATAGTGGAAGCTTTTAACCTGAAGGTCTCCCCAATCATGCTTACATCTATTTGAGCCCTTTGCAGTCAAGAAAATAACTAAAAACAAAAGCAACAGGAAAACAGTGATACATAATGTTGATGTATTTAGTGCGGTATCATCTTGAACTAATTCCATTGAAAACTTACTATTACAAGTCCAGAAGGAAATAGGGTAACAGCAAAATGTGCCCTTGATGTATCCATTATGGTATCGTATCAAGCTAATTTTGCAGGGCAGGGATACCGAAGTATCTGGCTGTCATAGCTAATATGATGAGTACACGCATTCCTCTGTACGAATATTTCAATTCAAAATAATTTTAGTAGCATTGCCTAGATATCTGAATTCATCTATATCTGATTATTTCTTAGTTTTGAGTTGAATCATATTTCAGATGTTACGAGTTAGCAAGTATGACCCACTGGATCTCTTCTCTGGATCTATAGACAGAATAAACCATGCTATTGAGGCCCTCTTTGCCAATCCTCAAAATTACTTCCGGATATTCCTCAATGGCAGTCTCATTTTGGGGGGCTTAGGAGGTGCCTTGGAAGATGCTGAAGTGGCAATGGATCAGACTAATGAAGAGAATGTGTTTGAAGACAAAATCAAGGTTTTCATCCATCCTGAACATGGTAAACCATCGCAATGTCTGTTGGAACTTATAAGCAAGACAATTTTTGAATCTGCAATGCTGAACCAGCTTTTGGAAGTCCAAAAACTTGACTCACTCGACATTGAAGGGGCAATTCATGCATATTATGACATTATTTCTCAGCCCTGCATGGTCTGCAACAATTTGACCGACGCGGAACTCATAAACAAGTATGCTTATCTGCACTCTCTCCCACTAGAAGAAAGAGTGAAGATTGTTAGGGACTATCTTATAGCCGCAACCGCAAAGGACTGTAGCGTAATGATCAGTTTTAGAAAAAGATTGGAGGGGAATTCGGCATCCCCATATAGCTCTATATACCTGGAATCAACTAAACAAAACTTTGATTACAAGGTACGCACCTTTCTTCTGATTGAATTATGAAATAGTTGGGAACAAACTCCGTTTTCCTGTTTTTTTTCTGTTTCTGTTTAATTTGAAATTGCTTGTAGGCATGTTTCATTGACTTGGATATGAAACCTCTGGGAAAGATGGTTCAACACTACGAACTGGAGCAGAAGATACTGAGATTCTACAGTCATATGGAGGGATTCAGATTTTAATTTAATTCATTCCGATCTAAACGATCAAAATCTTTTATGAGTTCTTTAATAAAGAGTTTTTTTAAATCAAGAGAGAGTCTCATAGTTCTCATTGAAGGATCAATTCTCCGACAAAGCAACTTAAGTGCAATGCAATTATAAAGCTCACACCTGCATTGGGATCTAGCTAACATGTTGTCGCTTCCACAGGGGCCAAAAAGAATTACAATTTAAGCTTTTTTCACAGGACTATTTTAAAATGATGTTGTCTCCCAAAAGCAGAGTGGCCACCATACTGAGAGCCACGTGGTTGTTGCTAACATGAATTATATGATCCTGGAATAGCTTTATCTTCTCCCAGATAAAACACCATGGAGCAAGTATAAATGTGTCAACCCACAAACGTGCAGTGATTAACTGCGGGGACCGTCCACAAAATAATTCCATATTGAAACAATGATAGTTAATTGGCAAATGATTATACCAAATTATGTGTGTTTTTTTACCCCTCCCCTGTTTCCCCAGTGGCAGAAAAAATAAATAAATTATGTGTTTTTTTCACAAAAAGAAAAATTAGCTAGATAGATCACATAAGCATCTATATATAGAAACTACAGAGCAATGACAAAACGAAGATAATATTAACTAAGGCATTCATTGTAATTCAGAACTCCAAGATTGAGTGATAACCAGTTTCGCCATGTACATCCGTGTTGCCAAAGAAATAATCTTGATCAATGTAGTTTGCTTTCCCACTATTTTGCTGCTTGTTGACCCTGGTCATTAGGAGCATTAACAGCAGGTTTATTCATTAAGAGAGTTCTTTGTGATGGTTTAGACTATAACCTCAAGGCTTATGAAATTATGACTGTCTTATTGCTAAATAGTGTTTTCAACCCCACCTTGCTACAGTAGTGTAACTAAACTTTCTTTTACTTTACCTCATTTATGCCTGTTATCGGCATATCTCAATAAGCATGAATCCTACATATTCTTAATCCTTTTGTTCGGTTCTCCAGTTGGGAGATGTGGGTTAGTTCACACAAGCCCCCCTCCGGGCTTCTTTCACATATTTCTTCTCTCTCTCTCTCTCTCATCTTCTTTTTTTTTTTTTTTTTTTAATGGTTTAGTAGCGGGTCACAAGGAAGGAATTCAAGGACCGAGCCAATTACATTAGTGATTTTAGCATTTTGGTGGTCCTGCTTCTTGGGCTTGCAATTATCCTAATCTTGAGAATATATTTCCTAGCTACACTTTCATGAAATGTATATAGACACGCCATCCGAATGACTTCACCAGCACTTATCTCACACTTTGCCCAGTACTCAAGCAAATTGCCAAAACCAAAACTTAACTAAGGTTTAACTTAATCATGGGAACCTAATTTTGCCCACTTATTCCAATAAGCCCAACCTAATTCCAGAAGAATTCGTCCTCTCATCAGTTAAGAAAACAAAAGTTATAAAACTCTAACCTAACCCCAAGAATTAGGAAGCAAAAGTAGGTTCACTTTTTGCTCCGCAAAAAAGCAGATGTACTTTACACATGGAAAGCAAAGACAATGACTTAAGAATTGATTGGAAAATTGGTCAAATGTCTATGACCAACAGAAGCTTAAGCAACGGTGACTACTAAAGCAAAAAGAATCAAGATCCACTACACCAGGCCATTCTTCCATTTTCAAACTGCCCAATTTTCAGATGTCACAAATCAAGTTAAAATCCAAGATCAGATTTGAAATTAACTCAACTTAGCTCAGCTCAGCTGGCCATGAACTCATGTGTTTAGGTCTCTAAGATCATCCACGAGCCGCCTAATGCACATAACTCTTGAATGATTGAAGGGCCTTAAATAGACGTGCGTAAGCTAAGTTTGACACCAGAGTCCTAATTTTGTCATTTTCTAAAAGAGTAATAAATATATAGCTGACTTTAAGTAATTAGTGGAAGGCATTGTTGAATTGGATTAAATCTTTGAAGAAAAAAGTTATGTACTTTGATTTAGGGGTGTGCAAACCTCAGTTCGATTCAATTTTTGGTAAAAACTAAAATCGAACCGAACTAATACTCAAATCAAACATAATTTTTTCGATTTGGTTCGATTTAGATTGATCGGGGCTGGTTACATCAATTTTATAGTTATAAGTTTTATACTTAACATTATTTTACGTTTATAATATACATTCAATCCTTTAAAAATTATAATATATAGTTTTATCACTATAATTAAAACACAAAATACATTATTATATTTAATAATAGGAATACTAGAAGAGATTGACATAATTTTTTTTTATATATTTTTTATTCAAAGTCTTTCTTAAGGTAATTTTTTTATGTACTTGCACGTCCAATTTCAAGTATTAAATAGTTAAACAAATAAAAATTAAAAGCAAATTCAAAAAATATTTTAATCATATTTCTATATATTTAAAAGCTAAGGTTACAGAAGAAATAATAGTATTACCCTCAAGTTTGGTTCGATTTGGGTTAAATTTATTTTTTCAATGTCTAAACCAAAAACATAACCGAACTTCATAAAAATCGAACCAAACCGAACCGATCAAATTGATTTGATTCGATTTTTCGGCTTCATCAATCTCAATGAACACCCCTACTTTGATCACATGGTAGACGAAGAAGTAGGTCTAGGAGGCTCCAGCTTCCATGAAGTACTGAATCCTCATTGAAACCAAAAAGCAGACCCAAATCTCCCACTTGCTCCTGGTGGGCATGTGAACTGTCTACCACATGGAATCTCTTATCTCTTTGTGATCTAAAAGGAGAACTTTACTTACCCTTAGTACGTATCAAACAAAAGTAACGTAACCCGAGTTGCATCCTTAACCGTATAGCTTGCTCATCATACTAAAAGAAAAGCAGCGTTTACATAGATAGCTACATCTCTAATCCTATATATATATATATATACATGCTAGATTATGGTTGTTTTTTCTTTTTTATAGATAGGGAAATATATATCAAAAACAGTAATTAGAGAAAGATGCTTGCCAATTGGATTGGTCACAATCATTAATTCAATTAAACTGATCATCTTCATCACAGAAATTCTTAAGGTTCCTATAACCAGAATATCAGATAACGATAATTAAGAATTGCTTCCATAGTTCCATGCAGCTTGTTTCATTTGTACTGTAAAGTCTTCCATACATTCTAAATTGAATATTTTCAAGATAAACTTCAATCTCTTACACGAGAATTTTGGTTTCGTTTCCTATCTTCACACGTAGCAAGTTGGAAAAATATATCCTCTTGATCTTTCGGCTAGCTATTCTCTCTATCACAGTGGGAAAGGTTGGAAAGGGACACTATTCTTATCTGTTATAATTTCTGCCCGCTGTAGATTTTAGTACAACATGAACTTTTTATCTGTGAGTTGATATATCCAAAGACACAGCAAGAAATCAAAGGTACTCTTTTTCATCCCTACAAAACAGAGTACTCTGCTTTATTGGCACGACCAATATTGGCATATTTAGAAGTTACTAACTCTGTCACCTTCAAAAGATACCAAGTACTACACAAGTGGGTCCCTTTTGTATATATAAAATGCATGCATACGAGTTGGTTATACAATTATGAAAGAATTACTAATAGTAGTACTACATTAAACACTAATATATAAATCTTGGGCTATTATATATTAGTAAATATTATTTCAGAAAAATAATCAAATGGATATGGTCATGATCAAATTAAAGTGCCCATATCTTCTAAATATCAAGTAAAAAGTTCCTCATATAATGGTCCATGGAATATATTTGACCACATATGATCAGAACCTCTGCACAGTGTTGCACCATGAGCCATGAATTGGTAGCTGTTCCTCAGATATTTAATTAAGGACCCACTAGCTAATTGCATACTATAGGATTAAGAGAGACTACTTTTTTGGATATTTAGTTAAGGAATAGCAACTCCCATATTAATTATTTACAACTTCCATTCATGTGTAGAAAGCCTTATAGCATACTTGCCAACCACTATAAATAGATCCTCCTTGGAATCAAATTATAACTCATCCCAAGTACAAATAATTGATAAAGAGGACTTAGAAGAGAAGAAAAAACATGGAGACAGCCCGCAAAAGGAGAGGATTCATGAAAGGAAAGCTGGTGATGCCTTTCTATAGACCAGCCAAGCCTGCTGCTTCTTCTCATGTGCAGTATAGTACTAACAAGGTCAATCCTAGCCCACCTTCTTCCACTGCTACATTTCTGGTAGACCAGGAATTTGTGGTTAATCCTTCTTCCAACAAGAAGAAGGTATCTGTTCATGAAGCAAATTATAGCTATGCTGACATGGCTTATAATTATAGCAGTAACACTAGTGCTGGTGGTGAAGAAAATGTCGATACCAAAGCTGCAAGTTATATCTCTAATGTTCAAGAGCGATTCAAGCTCGAAAGAGCTAATTCAGAAAGGAGAGCATGTCAGGTTGCTCATCAGTAGGGTCACTAAGAGAAATATATGTAGGATTAGTGATCAGTTCATTTTCTTAGTACTCTAGGTAGTTTTAATTTCCTTAATAACTGTAATTATCTTCTGAAAGAACCTTTGTAATTCATCCAAGCTGGTGATGATCATGGGCTTGGGTTACAGGTTCATTTAGATCAGTTAGTTATTTGTTTTCTTGCTCATCCTACATCCATCCTATCCCCATATATGTCATGGATCAATTTACTGATAAGGAAATCTTTGTAAATCAAGCTGGCTATATAATAGACATATAAAAGCCAATTAGCAGTAATTCGCACAGGCTTTTTAACTTTATCATGGTAATTAACCAAAGTTTATGGAATTAATTCTACTTGCAAAAAGCTAGTAACATATATTTCTTTTGAGGCATATCTTCAATATATACAACATTTAGGAGACAAAGTTCGATAAAGTTTTTGCACCCACAGAAGCAGATGTGTGCTTCACATTTCAAAAGAAAGACAATGACATTAGAATATGAAAATAATAATTGCTATAATGGCGAATTTAGAACTCTAAAAAATAAAAAATCTAGAACGCCTTATATTCAAAGTTATCAAATCCAGGCCCTTTTCTCCATAAAGGCCATTGATACTAAAGATTATAAACCTAACTAGCTAGTTTCTATGAGCTGGTTAATTAATTTTGAGCATATTCCATGACAAGCAATTTAGTAATATTGTAGAATATATGCACTCCAAGCTCCCCCACCGGTACCCCCAATAATAATTATGGTGTCACTATTCCAAATTAATGGATGATGATGATGATGATGATGTATATATTTATATTAGCTGATGGCACTATATATGTGATTCCCGTAAGGTGGACAGTCTGTACGTACCAGCTGCCAACTCCATTGAAGTACTGGTGCTGAACTTTCTACCAAAAATGGAATCCATTATCTATATATAATGCCACAAAAGAGAACAACTTCAATAGTGTCTTGTAGAATCCCAACTGAAGGGACACAATCCAAGTTGCAAAAGTAGTGCTGCCTGCTGTTGTATCCTTAATTGTAGCTTGCAAGGAGAGAGCAATGGCTTCATTTATGATTCTAATATAAAGAGTACAACATGAAAATTAAACAAATATTGGGGTTGTCTCATATATATTTTATATATTTTGTATGAGCTGATTCAGAAAAAATGGCTTCTCAATATTATGAAGGGACAATGTATTAATGCATGTCTAATTATCAAATCGATTTTTTCATCTATATATATTAGTTTCTCTGTAAAGTGTGGAAGACTTCAAGATAATTAAATTTCAGAATATGAATATTGAATCTTGCTTCAGCTCATGTTTTGTATACATCTAATAAATAAAGTGGAAAAGTAATTTAAGACAAATTTAACTGTTCTTTGTTATTAATTGTTTGAAAATATTGCTAACCTCTGAATTGAAATAAAAAAAATTAAAATTAAAATTAAAATTAAAGAGCTAGCTAGAACAACATTAGCGAGTGTTTTAGTGCAATTGACCACCTAATGATTTGATCAAACACCTCTGTCATACTTTACTAATTGATTTAATATTTTTTTTTATACAATGCTTTAAAGATTTTGTTTAATAACAATGAAAAGAATAACCTCTTGGCAAATGTAATAAAAGTCAAGAAGAGAACTAATCACAATTAAACAAAACAATTTGAAAGGAAAAGATAAGAACATCCAAGATATTTACGAGAGATTTGCATGTGGGACATTCGAAAGATATGTCCACACATGTATGGAGCACTTGAAACGTTCTTATTACAATTTTTTGAGGAATGCTAAAACAATCTAAAATATGTATTAAATTGTACACCCAAGCTGATGTGACAATACACTCCATCACCACGTCATTGGAGAGAAAAAAAAAAAAAAAACATCCTCCGGTCACCATACACAACGTCATTATGGATATAATTTTGGATATAATTTTTAGATTGTAAAAGTATTTCTCATTTTTTTAGAAAAGTAACCAAAATCTTATATACCGAACAAAAAGGGGCACTAACACTTGAAGCTTGAGTTGATTACGAGGAAAAACCATTGAGCAAACTGAAGGAAGATTAATTCGTCATTCACTTAATTTCATCATCTTCTTCTAGGTTTCAATCTATTTTGTACGTAAAACCCAAATCCTAAACGAACTTGGACCACTTTTCAAAAAGAAACAAATGAAACTGGCCGGTCCTTATAAAATTTGTACTTGAAGCTAAATCTCCTGCAAATTAAAATTATATCATCCCCCGGCCTTGTGGTTATATATTCGACATCACATGAAAAAGTTTGAAAAGGAAACTATTCTTATCTATACACTTATAATTTGTCCACTGCATATTATTTATTTTAATTATAAGAAACGTGAACTTGAATATTTAAATTTGATGGGACCAAAGACTAACTAGCTAGCTAGTTCGATCGAATATAAAAAGATGTTGGCAAAGTACGTAATAACCCCAAAACTTATATAACATGAACTACTAACATAAAAAATGTTATACTTAATTACAATCATAGGTATAGCTATAAGATGTGTTTAATCACATATTTAGTGGGCAGTTCATGTTTAAATCATAGGTATTATAAAATGTTATATATATATTCGTTATGACTGAGTAATAATTGAAGAATAAGTCCTTAAAGGAAATTCCTAATCCTTTGGACCATTAAGAAAGAAAAAAAAAACACACACACACATATACAAATGCATGCATATGTGCAACACTAGAACATTAAAGTAGTCACATACATCAAGCTCCTCCAAATCTTCCAAATCATGCAAAGCTTCTAATAATATTAAATTGGATAATGGATATATATCTACTATCTTTAAAACCACCAATACATGCACAGTCCTGAACTCTGTGAGATTAATTGGTTACTTTTCACAGTGAATTAGGATTAAGAAAGCTAGCTGTTTCCGATACTAAATAAATAATTAAGGAAACACCACGTGATCAGTTCACACTCCTTTTCACCCATTACAAATACCCTCCTCTCCCCCAAAGACGGAGTAATTAAGTAGCAGAGACGACATATATGGAATCCGTCTGTAAACGCAGCAAAGGATTCATGAAAGGAAAGCTGGTAATGTCTTTCTATAGAGCAGCAAAGCCAACTTCTTCTGTGAAGTATAGTAGAAAGGATGCTGCACCTTCTTCCACTACTGCTACTAGTACTGTTGGTTTCCTTGTGGAGCAAGCCGATTATGTAATTCCTTCTTCAAACAAAGCAAATCATCATGCAAATGGTATTTTTCCTTGTGGTGCTGGTGATGAAAATATCGACGCCAAGGCTGCAACTTATATCTCTTGTGTTCAAGAGCGATTTAGGCACGAATGATCATGTTAAATTGATCAGGAAAAGGACTAGCTAGGTAGGTATATATTAAGGTAGGATTAGTGATGGGGATCAGTATATATATATATGATCGATCATCTTAATATAGTTCAATAACTGTGATTAGCTTCTGAAATAAATTTGTTACAAAAATAATCTATATATTGGTAGAGATTTGATGACTATGATCATGATGCTTAATACAGTAAAATTAATTAATGATCATTATTTCATTTTTTTCACTTTTATTTCCTTGTAAACATGTTGTTTCATATGGAGCTGACGAAGGATATTTTTCTAGATATATCGTTTTTTTTTTTAAAAAGATATATAATGGTTGCGCTTTGGACTGGAACAGGTAAGATACGTATAAGTTGAGTGTGGAATATCTTTTTGCAAAGTGTTTCGCAAAACCGAATGATGATTTGTAGCTTTAAATGCTTTAAAGTATATTCTGTAAACGACCAAGTGTACTGTGTATCGTTTCCATGAAGCGTGCTCCCCTCGGAAAATTATAATTTAATTGGCAATTGAACAGGACATCTCTCGATCGACTCATTAATTGAGAAGCAAGCTAAATTAATCCAAGCAACTATAAGTGGTGGATATCCGTAATGTAACCCCTTAATTATATCTCATAAGTGTGTATTTTTTTTTAAACTATTTAAAATTATTAACAAGCACACAAAAAAAAAAAAAAAAAAGTTTAAGATTTGAATCATATAGTGATTATAGGTTCATATCCCCTCTCCATAACTATCAACGTTTTAAAACATATAAATAAATGAATATTTGGTCCGTCCCCTATATTAATAGATCCTGGCTTGGTGACCAAGAAATTGATAGCACCGGTTGTAACGAAATTAATTAAGCTGATAAATGAGCACAAATATTGTAACATATGAAAATAAATAATGTGAAAGCTATTTTTTTTTAATGCTGACATTAAGACAAGAAAAAGCCAAGATCTCTTAATAAGCTCAAGAAGATGAGTACAACGACAAAAGGCATAAGGGATCCGAATTATGACCATATGATCTCTCACTTTTTATTAAAGGAGAGAAAGCTCCTGCTTATTTGTAAAAGGAAGGAATCGAACTTTTAACTTTAAATGAAGAGGTCTGAATATACTATTGAGTTAGCCTACATTTGCATAATTAAAGCTACTTTAAGATCAATATATATATATTTGTTAGGCAAAGATTGCTGAAAAAGAAACGGAACAAGCCAATATTAAACATTCCATAATTGCCAATACGGCTGGTGAGCATCAACTATATATATATATATATATAATTACGTGCCCGTGTGTTGCAGTTGTTTATTTTTTGAGAATAATGTTATTAAGACTTTTCTTGCAATTTACGCACACATCAAATCTGATAGTTCTAATTTTCTAAGTTTTATGTCACTTGTTATCAGGGGCGGAGCATCATGTGGACTAACCTGATGTGGCAACTCCACACCTTGAACCATCATCCCATAAAAAATAGTGTGCAAAATGCCGAAACAGAGTGCCTGGTAGAGGCATCTCCAACCACCTCTCAACCCTTGTGAGTTGATTGAGACCCTATAAGCCTTATCCCAACTAAATGTCTAACCTAAAAGGTACATATACAATTCTAACATCCATAATAATGAATCAAGAGAAAGATAAAACCCTCGGTCATACAATCCATAAACCCACCAGTCCATCAAGATGAATATTACACATAAAGGTCCAAAACCATGGGTACAAAAAAAATCGTCATATGCCCACATGATCTATCTAAAAAGTCACAACTCACCAATACTACAAATGTGGTAAGTGTTATATTTACATAGTTCAAAATATGATTACATCATAATTAAACAACAAAGTTCAACAAAGTGCCTCCTAACTCACGTTGAGGCCTTAAACTCTAACGTCGGCAAGGTCCTCAAGATTTAACTACTCCCTTGCCCTTATCCTGAACAGAAGGACCTGAAAAAGGGAAATGAAGATGAGTCAACGATGCCCATAGTCCCTTGCCCTTATCCTGAACAGAAGGACCTGAAAAAAAGGAAATGAGGATGAGTCAACGATGCCCAGTGAATAGAATTCAAATACGTCATAATTAATACTCATCAATATAATCCATGTATTCATGCCAATGTGTAAAATGATTTAAAGCATGTATCATATACAAATTCACATGTATCATATATCATATGCAAGTGAAATTCACACTTTATCCACCATTCTTCCGTTTCCACTTTCTAGTCCAAGCATGCGCCGTGAGACCAAGCATATCATGCTAAGGTTCGGACTTTCGTTCCTTTGGGAGTACAAGCTCATGTTTTTGGACATGTCCTTCATTTTCCTTTGTATTCATTCAAAACCCTCTTATGACTTGAATCTCTTTCTCACTAATCTGCCAAGTCTTGTTATGCCTCTCATCATGGGCATACTCCAAGACCATACTCATGTCAATAAGTCAATGGGATCAAACCGTCACCACAGGGTTTTACATGCCATGCATTTACCGTTTAAAACATAATTCGTGCATTTTGAACACAACACATAAAATTCATATGATGACATAAAAGATTTAAACATAAATAAAGTCTACTCACAACCAAGCCTCGCGAGAGTATCTATTCACACACACTGCAACTCAAAACAGAATCAACCAATTAAGATCCTTAAATATCATCAATATCCATACACACATCAATTTCTATGCTCAACCACATAAGCATTATACGTCAACTTTATCATACCCACATATAGACAATAGGTCTATACTTCATCTAATTACAACATACATTTCAATTTACATGCCATATGCCTCTAATGCCTAATTCCTACTCACAAATCACTCATTAAACCATAATCACATACACATACATTAATCGCCATGATCAACCATACACAAATACACTAATCATGATTAATTCCCACAACCAGAGGTCCATGTGCATCTAAGTCATATCATGAGTTCCCTTTTCTCATGATCAGCCTCATCATCTATACAAGACTTAGTCTAAGTCATCAATTCCAGCACAAGTCCAAATTATTTTAAACCCACATCAAACTATGAAAGATTGATCATAATCAATACAAATTCTCAATTTAAGTCAATACATGGCATATGCCTCAATTTGGGAAAAATCTCTACCATAGGGCATAAAGTCGAATTGAACAAACTCATTCAATTCTCATACAAGTCTAACCATCATAGACCCACATTCATACTCAATTAGGGTTCAATTAGACAATTGACTTGATTTAGGTCAAAAACCTCAATTTGGGCAAAGTCCCAAAATTAAGCTCTAGGCAAATTTCACACCAATTCATCATGCTCAACCATGATAATCACTGATTTAGCAACAATGATACATCAACAATGCTCCTTTATTTAACATAGTTGGCATGCAAGTCTAATGGAAAACTCTAAGTTCATTTTTTAGGCTTAAGCCCATTGCACTTGACTCTACCAATTCTCCATTCAATGTTCTGCTCGGATGTATCAAGCTCCCAACAAAAATATTTACTCACAAAATCAACCGTACATATTGAATAATATTAAGAGACGAACCTTCTGTCAAAATTTTAGCTCAATCCAACAGTGGACGAAATCAAACAAATTTTCCTTTCCTACTGCAACTACTTGAATTCAAATAATCATATCTCCTAAATAACTCCGCCAGTTAACATCTTAACCAATCAGAATGAAGATATATCATATATAAACAATCTAGAAAAATTTCAGCTTGATCCGACCACGGATCTATGAGATCTAGCCTCTAATGTAAACTACTGGAGAAATAACCGTGACTCCAGTCACTTAGGTTTGAATGGCAATAAATCACAAAATACGAATCCGATCAAAATCTTGACTAGACAAAAGATACATGCACAAGAGAGGAACAAACTCACCAAATTTGAGCTCAATCCAACCATCGATCACCAAGAGCTAGCTCTTTGATGAAGAGTTTGAAGAAGAATTCTTCCTTGTTCTTCTTCTTTCCTTCTTTTCTTTCTTTTCTTTCCTCTTTTTCTTCTTTTCTCAACTTGAATGGAGAAGAAAGAATGAGAAAATGGGCCGATTTAATGGAATATGCTTTAAATGTTAATAATCTCATGTACCATGAGTAAAATATTTATTTAGCACCCCATCTCTACACTACATATTCAAATATTATATTTATCATTTGATGAATTAAATATGAGCATTTAATTGTAGCTTTCCCTACAAACTACTAATCAATAGTTTGCTCAACAAGCTATCTAAATGTGACTTTTCCAACAAGCCACAATTATTAACAAATAATGGCAATAGCTTGCTCAACAAGCTATCTAAACGTGACTTTTTCAACAAGCCACAATTAATAACAATAATGAAAATACTATTAATAAAAATAATAACACCACCAATAATAATACTTTCTCTCTAAAGATAAATAAAATATATATACAACACACATTAAATCAAATACACCAACATACACATCAATGCAAGCACATAGAGTTTGGACAAAATACAAATGGGTTATAGGTTAGATGAAATAATTTTTGGGGCGTTACACCTGAGCTAGAGTGCAGGTAGCAAATTCCCCAAAAAGAAAAATGTCACGACGCCCCTGACGTAGGCTGACGTCATGACCGGCACAATATATTATATACTGTATATATCCATATACAGTATACAATATACTGTCAACCTTCACATAATCTCACAATCCTTTCCAAAATTTTCAGAAATTTCGACAGCACCTCCCCATGAAATGGACAATTCATAATTTTTTCCTAATATACCACAAATCAAATCAAAGAGATATATATAAATAATCATTCCACCATTCATTTCATTCATTCACACATCAAATTCTCACATGATAGATACTTACGATCATCCCATTTCATCACACGCATAGTCTAACCCAAAATGTCAAATCAAAATCCATGTACAACCCATCTATGTGATAATATATATATATATATATGTGTAGGATGTGATATATATATTCATTTGAAACTAAAGAAAATATAATTCATTTCTTTCGCATACACGTGCATTAACAAAATAAGACTCTAACTCACGTATCTATTCTCATACTTTTCCTTTTAACTCTGTACCTGAAATGTCACGACGCCCCTGACGTAGGCTGATGTCATGACCGGCACAGTATACTAGACACTGTACATACCCATATACAGTATATAATACACTGTCAGCCTTCACGTATTCTCTCAATCCTTCCCAAATCTACATAATTTTTTTTTCTAATATACCACAAATCAAATCCAATATAGGTATCTATAATCATCCCAGTCATTCACACATCACATTGTCATTTTCTCATCCAGTATCTTAAGCTATATATATGCCCACACATCCCATCTAGATGATAATACATATATATATATAATGTGTGATAAGTATACATATCAAAATAACAAAAGTTATTCCCTCCAAGCAGACATACACATACCAGACTCACTCACGGAGTTTCCTTTTCCCTTCGACTCAATACCTGAAATATTGGAGGAAATGGGGTGAGCAAACAACAGCTCAGTGAATATAGTTCTTGAGATGGCAATTATATGCATTTAGAGAAATATGACATTTAAAATCATTTCAAATACTTATTCAACACATGCATCATTCAACGAATATATTATACATGTCAACAACATAAATTGCATGATTTTCAATACCACAATGCACAATCTCCCTCATCCGCAAGGCAAGAGAGCGGGTCTAACCCTTGTATGACCGTACAAGGTAGACACAGCATCTCATCACCCAATTCACAGTCATTTCAAGGATCGCAACCCTTGTTAGGACAGACCTACTGACAATGAGGACTCGCAAAACCTCATCCGGGTCTAATTCCTAACGAAATGACAATGAGGAATCGCAAAGCCTCATCATTACAAACTCCAAGTGCTAAAATCATTTTGCATGATCCATAAAACTCAATGCATTATATATAAATATAACATGCATACAATCAAGCATTTTATATGCGTACAATGTAATACAAGATCCAAATCAAGAAAACTATACTCACATATACAAGATTTGCCTACGCCCACAATTTCAATACTTAGCCAATTTTCGACTTTTATCACACAAGTACTTCACTTGTTCATTTCATATCCCCATTTAATAATCTGCAATTCCACATTGCACACATAAACATACATTCCAGCACATGAACTTAATCAATTATTCATCAAACTAATCATTTGATCACTAATTAATCACTGATTTAATCATAATACATCAATAAACACCTTACCAATGTGTTTCTCACTCCATAACTTTTGCAGCACAAGTACTTAGCTTGTGCTCATCACCCAACTAAACTTTATCAAATTCAGTATTTCAATCCCTGTAAATTTCAGCAACACCAACCACCAAGATTCGTTTTCAGCAATTAAACATGTAATCAATTTAATCATTTGACCACCAATTAATCAATAACCAATTTACCTTTAGCATCTCCAACGCTCTAACATTTTCAGCACATGAAGCATACTTGTGCTTAACATTAAACTCAGAAATTGATAAGTTTTGTACCTAAATCTCTGTAATTTATCATCACAAAATACTCAAGCTCAATTTTCAGCAATTAGCCACATCAAAACATCACAATTTAATTATTGAAATTGGGTTCCAAAACCCCTACTCAGCAACGGTCTAGAATACCCAAATCAACCATAGAAAAATCAGTGAAATTATCATCAAGATACTCACCAATGGTCCAGGAATTCATTCCCCATGGTTTGAGCCTCCAATTCAATTCATTCCAACCCAGAACTTCCATTCTCCAGGTTCAATTCTAACCATAGGAATTCATTGCATGTTACTTATGTTGAGGAAAATGAAGAGAGGAACAAACAAAAATCAGTAACTTTCACATCAAAACCCATGGAGCTCACCTTCATTTGGAGCTCCAAATCTCCTTCTTCCTCACCCGTATTCTCATTTTCTCTCTAGCTCAATATTCAGTTATGCAACGCCACTTGTACATTTCAGCCACAAACAACTCATGCCAACAAGCTACTAGGTGTCTAAATGAGTTTATGGTGGCTGAATTTGATTAAGACACCTATTATATAGCATGCACAAGGGAATATGTGTCTAAATGAGTGCTTGGTGGCTGAATTTGATTAAGACACTTATGACATAGCATGCACAAGCTAATAGGTGTCTAAATGAGTGCATGGTGGCTGAATGTGATTAAGACACTTATTCTTTATTTAATTTCCATTCATTCCACCAGTCATTCATTAGTTAATGAACATGTGAATATCTTAGATTAATTTCCTAATTGACCATAACACATGTAATTTAACACCTAATTGATCATAACACATAATTATTTCATGTATTAGACCATTATACACTAATACATATCAAACACACAAATTTATTAAAATACCTCGTACACACAGTATACGAGTATTATACACTTCGACTACGTGTACAAGACCTCGTATTGGCAGTCCACATCATCACGATGTATGGTGCGAAAAGTGGGTCGTTACATGAAATATTGAAGGAAATGGAGTGAGCAACCAACAGCTCAGTGAATATATCTTTTGATATGACAATTATATACATTTAGGAAAATATGACATTTCAAATCATTTCAAACAAGTATTAAACACATGCATCATTCAACGAATGTATTATACATGTTAACAACATAATTTTCATGAGTTTTCAACAAAATAATGCATTCTTTTTTTCACAAAATCCACAATCTCCCACCTTCAATGCAAGAGAGCGGGTCTAACCCTTGTATGGCCGTTACAAGGTAGCCACAGCCTCTCATTACCCAATTCACAGTCATTTCAAGGATCTTCAATCATTATTAGGACAGACTTACTGATAATGAGGTTACGCATAACACGTTTTATCTTCTTCTTTTTTTTATATTTAAACGGGTGAGATATAAACATGAGAGAGATATTTTAGAAATGAGATGATATTTTTATATAAACATGATCCCATGCTCCTCATGCTCAATAGTTAACCAACTCACCCCATCAAATTTCATTAAATTCAACTTATCTCATTTCTATAATTCATTTAATAATCATACTCCAATCCACATATTTAAATAACCAACCTCATAAATTAATCAATTTAATTCAACTCCAATTTTTAACTTGTAAGCACTCATATAGGATGATCTCATATGTATCATTTTCATTTCCTAATTTTATTTATTTACTAATCATACACGTGTATATTTGGCTCCTACGTATAAAATATGTGTATTATACATCTCGATATACGCATAATTCGACATAAATTTTTAATTAAAACTACGGGGTGTTACAAAAAAACTACACTAATGGCTATCCTACTCGGCAAAGCTACATTCTTTGTTTTTGAACGAACCTAATTAATTAATTTGGCCATTATTCTTAAATTTTAAGATTTTTTTTTTAAATCGAGTTTTCATAATTTGGTAACCACGCGACCCCGCCTCTGTCTTCGTGATTTCGTCTCCGTTAACATCATTAGCTAAGTTTCACTTCTTTTTTAAAGCAAGCACAAACACAAACAAAGGTATAAGCTTTTTTAGAAAAATTTGATTTTTTAAAGATAATTTTGTATTTTCATGTTTGATGATCTTGCTTGTGTGGGTTTGGTTTGGTTTGGTTTGGTATTTGTTGTTTGATTTGGGAATGAGATATTTGTGACGTGAGTTTTTGATGGCATTGTCAAATTTTGATGATTTAGTTTATAGGGATTTTATTTTACTTTGATACATTTTGGGAGTTGTTGTGGGTTGATTTTGCTTTGAATTTGATTCTATGTATTAGTAAAATTTGGTTCATTATGACCCCTTTTTTTATGTGTATATTTTATTTTCAATCAATGAATTTTTTTTGTACTGTCAAAGTTTGTCTAAAAAATATTTTTAATCTACCCTAAATAAAATTTCTGACTACGCCCTGTTTGTTATTATGATTGATAAATTCACAAAGCACCTTTTAATTTGGTCCATGCAAGCGCCCGACTACAAGGTTTTTTATTCTATTTTTTATGTGAGAGAATTTTTTTTAAGAAAAAAGAAATAAATTTGTTTATATTAACATTTTTGTTTAATTATTACAATATCCTTAGGTGAACAAGTAATTGGTATTTTTTTTCAAGCACAATAACAAGTAACATATAAAACTTTTAAATTAAATTGGGAGTTTTAGAGGTTGGGTCCTATAAATTTTTGAATCTAGAGCAAGGTCATACTGTTTTAAAAACTAGCTTTTGGGTCCTCGGCACGCCAATACCTCAACTGTCAATCAAATCAAGAAGTACATTTTATAATTTTGCCCTTCTTTCATTTGACCAGTAAATTTTTTTAAAAATCGTAACTTTTTCATTTTAACTCTGATTTAAGCGATTTAAGATGCGTTGGAAATATCTTTTCTTTTTCTTTTCAACACATTTTGAATTGCTCGAATCGAAGTTAAAACGAAAAAGTTGTGGTTATTTGAACTTTATATACCTGTATTGACCGATCGGAACATAAATTTCAAATGACCATAACTTTTTCGTTTTAACAACGATTTAAGCGATTAAAAATGAGTTGGAAAGATAACGAAAATATCTTTCCGACGCATGAATTGCTCAAATTAAAGTTAAAATGAGAAAGTTATGGCTATTTAAATTTACTTACCGATCGGTAAACTTTCTTATCAATCGGTAAATAAATTCAAATAGCTATAACTTTCTCATTTTAAGTCTGATTTGAGCGATTCAAAATACGTTGAAAAGATCTTTTCTTTCTCTTTCGAACTCGTTTTTAATATCTTAAATCGGAGTTAAAACGAGAAAGTTATGGTCATTTGAACTTTATATACCAGTCAGAACCATAGTTTTTTTTGTTTTAACTCCGATTTGAGCGATTCAAAATACATTGGAAAGATGAAGAAAATATATTTTCAACGCATCTTGATTCGCTCAAATCGAAGTTAAAATAAGAAAGTTGTGGCCATTTTAATTTACTTACCGATCGGTAATAAAATTTACCAATTAGAATATAAGCTTTAAATATTCATAATTTTTTCGTTTTAACTCCGATTTGAGCGATTCAAAATGCGTTGGAAAGAGAAATAAAAGATATTTCTAACGCATCTTGAATCACTCAAATCTAAGTTAGGATAAAAAAGTTATAATTTTTTGAAAAATTTACTAATGATCAAATAAAAGAAAGGAAAAATTATAAAGTATACTTTTTTATTTAATTGACAGTTAAAGATATTGAACCCAAGCTAATTTTTAAAACAGTAGGACCTCTGACCTATTCAAAAATTTACACGACCCAAACTTTAAAAATCCCAATTAAAGGTATCAATTACTATAGTTGTTATTTGTGTTAGTTTAAACTTTGACCAGCTAATAATTTTGATGATTGCAAAACCATATGTTTAGTTTCCTTGTTTTTGTTTGTGAGGAACTTGAAGTTGTCAAATCATGTAAAAAAGTTCAATTATCCTTATTTGCTGTCCTTCAAAGCTTTAATTTTGTATGCATGGGCGGGATGTTCGTAGCCATATAATTGTTGCGGGCCTAGTTAGATCCCGCGATTCAAACCTGGTTCGAAGCCTGAAATTGTGCTCGAATGAAGGCCTTTTAAGTCAAACTGAAATGATAAAGGAACAGAAGAGTCTTAGGGTAACCCATTTGTCTACTTTCATCGGGGTTCACTTTAAAATTGATACATACAAAACTTATTAAAAATTGGACTGTGTATGGATAAAAATTGTGTTCATTTTATAAATCAGGCCAAGTCTGCGACATAAACTCAAAAAATTAGATACCCAATTCTTACTTATTCCTATTTCAATTTGTTTTAGTTCAATTAAGTTCTTTTATATATATATTTTTATATCATATTTTTTATTAAATATTTTTTTATATTTTTATCAAAAAAAATATACTTTACGGCTACATACTTTTTAAAAAATATATGAGTACGGATACTCAATTTTAAAAACATACACAGACATAACCTGTTTGACCATTTTCTAACCAGAGCAGGTAAGGACACGCTGTACATGCATTAGTATAACGCATTGCACGCACTATACCCGTCCGCACCCTATTTTTCGCCACCGGGAGCCTACTTAGGTAATAAAAATCAAACATAGACACGCGCCAAAGCCTGCGTGGCGCAAAACCTCTAACCGACTGACGAACGAAGGCAAAACAGACTGGAAAATAACGCACAATTTGTATCGCACTGAATTTTGTTCTCTGCTTGCAAGAAATGGCGACTCTGGCTCGTTTGTCAAGAAAAGCCCTAAAATCCGCAATTGAATCTCAATCTCAATCACAATCTCTTCTACAGCTTCTGCTACACAAGAACAAGAAGAACCTCTCCACCAGAACGAATGCAGCGTCAGCTGCGGCTGCAACTACTACTAGGACGACAGACGATCGAGTGAAATGGGACTACTGAGGGCAGAGGAAGATCATTCCGTTAGGGCAGTGGGTCCCCAAGGTTGCCGTCGACGCTTATGTCGCCCCCAACGTCGTTCTCGCCAGCCAAGTCACCCTCAACGACGGAGCTTCGGTCTGGAATGGATCCGTACTTCGCGGTGATCTCAACAAAATTACGGTCGGCTTCTGCTCAAACGTGCAGGAGCGTTGCGTTCTCCATGCCCGCTTGGTCGTCCCCTACAGGTTTCGATCCATAATATCTCGAAGTTTCTATTTCCGCTGTTGTTGTTCCCAAATTTGTTTTCTTCTTGGTTGGTTGTTTGGGTGTAGAAAAATTACAGCGCACGGTTTTTTATGCATCTGTAGGTTAACAAATGCGAAATTGTGTTGTTTAAGATGCGAATTCTTCTATTCATATAATTTTCTTAAATGTTCGATAGATTTGGGGCCATTATTCAGTTTGATTAATTGAAATGTATGGAAGATTTAACACGTCATAAAACATTCTTGATATTATTTGCTAGTTAGTCTTAGTCCCCTGTTTCAAGTAAGAGTAATTGAAAACTGTCCAATTTAAATCTCAGGCCATTTACACTCTCCAAGTATACACAAACCTCCAAAATCTCCCTCAGAGTGAGTATCTTAGCTCTGTGGAAAATCTTGTCAGCTAAACCTACATCTCTAGGCATCACTGGGAGCTTTGGAACAGACACGTACTAATGCCTCATTACCATTAGCTTTCGGTGTATCCTCATACATCATTAACAGCCAAGCATTGCCTACCATGCACAAGGGAAGATCATATTGCCTACTGAGCACTAGGGAGGAGCTTAGAACAGGCAACCCAACACTAGGAAAAGTTCAGCATTGTTGACCAACACGAGGAAAGAGCTTGAAGATTCGAAGAACTTCATCTCATCCCAATCACTTTTAGTCAAAACATGCTTTAGTTCGAGTCTGGTTGGAGATCACCATTTATGCCAATGGCATATATAGAACTATGTGCTCAATACTCATTTTGTAGCATCTACAACATAAAATTTTGCTCATACATTTCCTATGATATGAGGCACTACTCACTATTTCGGTGTAAAATACCCAAAAAAAATGTATTGGACCTATTATGAGTCTATGCCTCGTTAAAACCTTTAGGAAACCTATTAGACATTGGTTAAGATCGTGCGGTTGGGAATCATCGATTCCTGAAATCTAGAGTAAGGATATGGATAACAAGTATCCTATCTGATTTGCCAGCAATATGTTTTCATTCATATATTTTAACCATGTGTTATTTTTATCTTAATATTTTTCTTGTATATAATTAAACATCTAGTAGTTGAGTATGGTGCCAGTATCAGTATGAGTTTTGCTTGGATAACACACTTGGGAAATACACATTTTTGACATTGTCCTTGAGAGGAGTTGGAATGCCTCGAATCACACATTGATTGCATGATTCGAAGCAATCCATCAACTCTCAAGGACAATGTTTAAAATGTGTGTCAAAAAAGTGTGTTAACTAAGCATTTCTCTATCAATATTATGTCTGGATATGTTTTCTTGTGCCAGTTTTTACGTATTTGTGTTCCATATGTGCAATTTGAAATACTTTTGCCGATGTGATGATGGAATGGTGTTTTTTGACTATGATTCAACCTAGCAAATGTGCTGAATTACCCACTTGTGGATCCTCCACTTTAGATTCAAAAGCAGCCCACTAGAAGCATTTTAATGCTGCTTTTTTGGGCTATGTAACCAAAATATAAGCATTGGGGAAAGATAAAAAAAAACAGATGATGTGGGTGCTTTTTAAGGAGAAGACAATGTAACAGAAGAGGCGTTATGATGGAGTGAGTTTTGGGTTTTTCTAATGTCCTTTATAAGAAGTCATAGATCCCTTTTTTCACTTTAATGTATTCTTCATTTAATGTGGTTGGAAGATGTTTGAGAATGGAGCTACTTTCACTATTGTTGTGCAACTATAACCCTTACTTTTAAGCCAACTATAACCCCTAAATTTTGAGTTTCAACCTGCCTGACTCTTTCCAATTTTTCGAATCTAGTTTTCTGTGATCCATAAACGCCTTTTAATGATTATTATCTTCAATTATACAGGACTACCTGCAGAAACATCCATTGAGAGATTTTTGACAATTGGTGCATTCAGTCTCCTGCGGTCTACCATTCTTGAACCAGAATGCATCATTGGGCAGCATTCTGTACTCATGGAAGGTTCATTGGCGGAGACACAATCAATCCTTGAAGCTGGATCAGTAGTTCCTCCTGGTCGGAGAATTCCAACTGGTGAACTGTGGGCTGGGAATCCGGCAACGAATCCTGAGCCACGAAGAAATTCTGGAGATCCCCAAACTTGCTGTTGCAATAAATGATCTAAGCAAGAGCCACGCCTCTGAATTCCTCCCTTACTCCACAGTTTATTTGGAGGTTGAGAAGTTAAAGAAATCTTTTGGGGTTGATCTATAATGTTCTTACTACTTGTGCATCCAAAGTTGGAGTTTATATAGCGATGAGAGTTTTTAGCCCCAGGACTTTCTGAACAAGCCTTTAAAATATAGATCCATGTTTACGTTTTGGCGCTCAGTTCTGCTTAGGATTTTTCTCAGCAAAACTTGTATCAACTTGGAGAAAAAAAAAACTTTTATTGACTTAGTAAATTTAATCTTTAGAGAGTTGTAGGTAGTTGGGTAAAAGTCTCCCATCTCTTAAGCGCCTGCCTGCTTTTCTGGCTATATTAATAATGAAAAAGTTGGTAAGCAGTTTACCATCCTAATTTCAGCAATCCAAAAAAGCACCCAATATTTGTTTCCAAACTGAGTGAACCCAACAATAGTTTGTTGAAACAAAAGACCTGTTCTATGCAAAATAATTACAGCATTTCAGGTACCTGCCAATTAGGAGAACCAATGACCTACAGCTACTAGCATAAACCCAAGCCCTAATAATGCCTGCATAGTACAATGTTATGTACCATTAATTATGTTGTGAAATGCGGAAGGCCAGGCGAGTCTTGACACAATAATTGAAGTTACCAAGCTTTGATACAATGATTAAAGTTGTTCTATTATAACCCGAGGTTGCAGGTAATTGAAGTTAGTGAGCTTTGGCGCAATGGTTGGAGTTGCTCACTTGCTCTATTATGACCTGAGGTTGCGAGTTTTTTGAATCTGAAAGTTAATTTTCTAATATAGGTAAGACCTCATAGGCCTTTCTTTTCACAGACTATAGCGGGAGTGTAAATGATTAGAAAAATTCCGAGTGTTGGCAGCAAATGCCTGTTTTATTTTTGTAATAATCACTCCAACCAAACACCCAAGCGTGTGGAAGCCCGTAAGATAAGATTACACCAAACATATAGGATATGAAAACTGGAACTAAAATAAGGAAAATATAACAAATTGAAACTTAAAAAACAGTGTTGATGGGTGAGAGTCCTTTTCTGCCGGCACCTCCAACAGTCAACTTATACGCAAGAATGGAAAATCAGAAGAGCCACTCTAGCCAATTAGACATCCCAACGGTCCAAAGCACAATTATTATTATTATTATTATTTTATTTTAGAGATTTACTTATTGCACGAGAAACTTTCCACCAAACCTTTGAGAAATACGACAAGGAGTAGGTTCATTTTGTACCTAAACAAATGGGCTGGAGAATCTGTTGCTTCTTTCCGTCCGTAGTGGACAGATGATTGGGTGAACTATATAAATCAGCCCTTCTAGCCAATAATGCTTTCTTCCGTGGATTTGTACAGAATACTTTTATTGAATTCAAAAAGATTTGACATTAATGACCCAAAATAAAATCTTAAACAGTAACCATGTTTTAAGCAGATTCACAAAATTTAAGACTTCCAATCCTTTTCAGCTTTAGTGCGTACCTTTAGCATTTTTGTAAGAAAGAAAAGAAAAGAGAAAAGGGAAAGCTAATTAAAATAATTCAATTCTTATTTGTGGGAATGGTGAAAAACCGAGTTTGGTGGATCTTAGGTTCAAATAAATCGAGATTTTATGCCCAAATTTTCAAAAGCGTTTGCCAGGACATACTTTGCTAACCCTGTTGATGATAAGTAATATACATTGTTGGCCATATTTATAGCTTTTAAGATTAAGTGATTTCTAATATAATATTAAAACTTTAGTTTTGTAAAAAGCCTTGAGGGTAATATTTATAGCTTTTAAGATTAAGTGATTTCTAATATAATATTAAAACTTTAGTTTTGTAAAAAGCCTTGAGGGTAAGTGTTGATGGTAGCTTGATATACATTGTTGAATTTTTATCTGACACCTATAATTTTTAAATTAAATGGTTTCTAACAACCCTTACCTATTTGGTTGCTGGAGAGTGTTGTATCATGTATTTTTACATTAAAAATTGACAATTATAATCGAATAGTTTCAGATTCTTCTTGAGGTAACAGGAAGATGCTGCTCAATAAGGCGTGTAATAGTATTAGCTGCCATTTGGTGATTCTTATCTTCTCCTTTTATTTGTCAATGTTGGATCCTTAGTTATACAGACTGTTTCATCTATAAAACGCAAAAATATGTCAAATAATATTTCTGAAAAAATTAATGTTATCTTTTATATTAAACACAACCATAATGCTAGTCCTAATATTTGGTTTCAGAAAAAAAAAAAAAAAAAAGGAGTCCTAATATTTTGTTTATAGAATTGAATGGATGCAGTATTAAATTAATTTAATTTATAATTGAGATAATTAATTTAGTATTCAATATATAGTTTCCTTTGTTAAATGCAATTATGGCCGCTTACTTATGTGTGATTTGAGCATTCGGAATCTTTCTAAGGTTCATAGAATTAAGTATTATTATCTGTATTTGGTTGATTCGGATGGTTTGGCATTCGTTCCTCTTAAGCGAAGTCGTGAGTTCAAAACCACCATTGTGTATAGAGCTATCATTTGTTGAAAGATCTTTGCACATTTATAGTCCAACTTGGATCAAATCTAGGTGGATTAGTGTCACCGAAAAACGGAAAAGAATATCACCCGGGTGTCGTACCAAAAAAAAAAAATGAATTAAGTATTATCATGTATAACACATGCCTTATAAATAATTTTATTATGATATATGGAAAGACATTAACGCAAGAAACGTCACATTCATGTGAAAAATTCTTGCTTTAAATTTAAAGATTTTTTTTCTTTTTTTTTTATAACTTTCTTTAAAGAAATTTTGAAAATAAAAGACACAATTATATGCCGCCACCTGTCAGATTTTTACTAAATAAAATTACATTATTATCTACCTCATCATAAATTGTAGTCTCTCTTTGGAAAATAATATATATATATATATATATATATATATATATATATATATATATATACTATAACAAGCAACAGGGATTTATGGCAATGTCATCAATACATCAACCATTACGTGAAAAAACCAAATCTAGAAGTTTTATATATAAATTTATTTATTTTTTTCCCACTCTAATACATATGTGAAGCATCAAAGATTTGGACATCTCAACCATTATTCTTATTTATTTATTTATATTTTTTCCACTACTTAGGTCTCCTATACGATCACCTTCTATCTATATATATATTTTCAAACCCACTCCACCTTCTTCCTCTCTGCTTCTTGTACTGTTCGTCGTGAAGTTGCAAAGACGACCTGCCTTCAAAAGAAGGATTTCCCTCTTGAGATCATCATCATGTTGTTGATCATCTTCTGCTAGGTATGCTTAGGCTAAAACGGGATGTTGGGATGGCTCAATCAGATTAAAACTCCCGTAAGTTCGGGTCCTTTAATCTGATTGAGCCGTGCCAATATCACGTTTTTTCTCTTTGCTTTTCTCTATCTTTTTGTGTTTTTTTTTTTTTTTTGGCGTATTGCCTAATCAATACTGGCATCATACCATCTTCATCATAAGATTTATTAATTTGTTTCCTCATGGATTAAATAAGATGTAAAAAAAAAATTTATTTCTTCATTTATCGGATGTGGGTCAATCAGTCCAGGGTTATGGACATCATAGTATTATACAATTTTCTTTCTTGAGTTTTCTTCTTATAATTTTACATATTATTTGTATATTATAAATGATTAAAAGAGCAAAGTTGCATTAATTTCAATACACAATTTTTCCGATACATATATATAGAGAGACAGAAAATTGTATATATATATATATATATATATTATTATTTAGTCATTATATATATATATATATATATATATATATATATATATATATATTATTGTCTTTTATATAGCAAGATTAAGTTTAAGAATTGATTGCTTTCATTCTGATATTTGCAGTGAGAGTTAAGTTTTCTAGAATTAACTCAAGACAGCCATATTCCAAGAATGAAATTTTTAGATTGAATTCAGATGCTATATAAAAGCACAAATCACCATCATATCATCCTACGCTATCATAATTAGGAGGGAATTGTCAAGAAAACAATTATTATTTGGGTAGATGTATAGAAATCTTGAGAAATAATAGAAATAGAATGAATTCCCTCAATTAATTTCTAGAGTTTCCTTAGTGGAAGTGCATAATAGATTACTCAAGAAATGTGTCAAATACTTTTTCTATTCAAGTGAAACCCATTGAACATGTTGCAGTGCATTGCTTTATTAATTTACATCATATTTCAGTTGCAGGGCTTGCTTTAAAGGTACTCTTCATGCATGATATATAGGAACTCTTCCATACCCAACTTCTTCCTCTCTTTAATTTTGAACCCCTTACCATACATATTGCACGTACGTACTTTTCATGCACAGGTGCATTAGCTTGATCCATCGTCAGACCTTTTATTAACATGATTGAATCTGAATATGATCATCAGAGACCATTAATTCTATTGTTCATGGTCCTCTTGATTGTTGATATATCTAGCATGTGACCCTCAGCAGTCTGTATGAGTCACAGATTGGTGTTGAAGTGCCCAACTCATTAGATTATTATAATCCAATCTAGATTAATTAATTTTAGTTTGTTTGAAAGTAGGTAGTTTAGTTTGATTAGTAGAATGATATATATACATATATAAATATATATAGTTGAGCCTATAATTATAGACCCTCGTGTATTCGGTTTACTTAATTATTAAGCAATTTGTATGGTTGTTTCAATCATTTTCAAGAGTAGGCAAAAATAATAATGTAGCATGTATTCATAGTTTTGGAGGAAAAACCTTTAGACTTGCCCTAAAAGTAGTTAATCACTACTGGACAAATTGATTATTATATTGATGTTAGTGTAAGAAGCAAATCAAGCTACCAAAATTTGAGATGCATGCTATGTAGGATTTATGATCTATTTGTATGGTTCATGATCGATTTGGAGACATGGTAAAGATTGATGGATGCCCTTATAGTCCTTAAGAATTAATGTGCGTGTGTCTTTGTGTTCCCATTTATTATGTTGGTGAGGTGACTTCAACTGTTATATACGATTACATTTTCTATTTAAATTAAATAATTATTTATTAATTTTATAGTTTTTATTTACTTGAAAAAGTCTAAATAATGGGTTGTTTTGTGGGTTATAAGTACTCCTATTTATGGAGTAGTGGGTAGTTATAATAAGTAGTTATAGGTAATTATATATTTTATCTATTTAAAGAGAATATATGAATGAAATGGGCGGGGGGAGGAGAAAATTATTCACAAGATTATGTTTTGATCTAGTGAAGATTTTGGTTCCGTCAAATGAACCATTTGAAGGTTTTGGCTCCCTTAATTGAGTCAATTATCTTTTTTCTTTTTCTTTTTTCTCTTTATTTTATGTTTTTGTATTAGGGAAAATGGATTTGTATCATTTGGTATTAAGCTCTACCGCCTCGCGAGTTCGGGAACCATATCATCAACAACTTAAAGGTCAAATTAAGATGACTTTGTATTTGTAATAACATAATACAAACACATCGAATATTGATTGTCGAGTGAAGCCGCCAAAAGGAAAGGGCTATTGTCGGGTTAGTGTCGGAAGTGTTGATCAACGTGACGGTCATCTTGGAAGCATGGGGGATTAATGTTACAATTACATTTTCTGTTTAAATTAAATAATTATTTATTATTTTTATAATTTTTATTTAGTTGAAGAAGTCTAAATAATGGGTTGTTTGTGAGTTATAACTCCTTGTTACGGAGTAGTGGGTAGTTATAAGTAGCTATAGGTAGTTATGTATTTTATCTATTTAAAGAGAATGTATGAATGAAATGGAGAGGAGAAAATTATTCACAAGATTATATTTTGATCTATTGGACGTTTTAGCTCCTTAACTATTTGGAGGTCTTGGCTCCCTCAGTTGAGTCAATTATGTCTCTTTTCTTTTTATTTTATTTTTTTGTATTTGAAAAAATGGGTTCGTATCATCAACCTTCTCACTTGTGAAAGGAGGGGTGCAACCTTGACCAATGTTGTTTGGAACGTAAGAAAAGGAAAGGGATGTCAAACCACAGCAAGTGTTCATTGGCTAATGGATTTTGAGTTGAATACTTTTAAACTGAGTAATATTGCCAGGAAGACTATGCATGAGGCAAAGAAAAAGAAAAAAGTTAGAAGAAACAACCCCCCAATTCCCCTAGGGACCCTCCTGTGGAGTGTTAGGCCTCCTTCAGAGCTCATTAATCCCTGGACCAACAAGTATTATAAGAATGGTCGTATGCCCCGCGAACCCAACACAAATCAAGTTACCACATACCCATATCGAGCAGCCTTTTGCCTTTGCAGGTGCCCTCCAAATCATGTTTGCTAAATTACAAGCGTGCAACTCAAACCTTCAACCCTTGAAAGCCGAGCCTTCGACCATCTTTCCAACACGCTGTTGGCAAGGCAAAAAAATACTTTAAGAAAACTAAGCTAGAGATTTTAAGATTAGTAGGAGCACTAAAACTCGTGAATATGTTAAATGTAATTTGAGTAAAAGTAAAAATATATACGAAGAGACAATAAAATTGAAAGTCAAAGGATATTAAGGAGTAAAAATTTTAAGTATTTAAGATTCATTATTCATCCAGAAAGTGAAATAGGGGAGAATGTGAATTATAGAGTTTAGCAAGATGAGTTAAATGGATAAGTGCTTCTAGCCTATTATATATATGTTGAATGCATCCACTAAGGTTGAAAGAAAAATTTTATAATCAAAACTATTTGCCAACTATACTATATGGGAAAAAAAATGTTGACAGTAAAGAAACAAAGTGTGAACAAAGTGAGTGTAATGAAAATACGCATATTAAGAGAAATGTGTTAAAATAATAAAAGATAGAATTAGAAATGAATATATTCAAGAAATGGAGTTGAATAGCTTCTTTTTTATATATAATAGGATACATTCTTCTATTACTTTGATGGTACACAAAGTAAGTATTTGAGACATATAGTTGTGGAGGACGTATTTGAAAAAGAATATAAATGTTTTAAGAAAAGATAAGAATTAATGTTTTTCTCTTTCTTTTTTCCTATAGAAAATGAAGAATTTTCTTCGATATTATTTCCAAAATGTCTATAAGAAAAACTTTTAAAAAGCCTATTTTTTTATCCCTATAGAAAGAAAAAAAAAAAAGAAGAAGAAGAAGCTAAAATGACAACAATGAAAAAAAAAAGAAAGAAACTATATAATATTTATATATGTGTGTGTATGTGTGTGTGTATATATGTATATGTATATGTCTATATTATCACTTTAACACTTATTAGACAGCAAAAAGTCACAGAATTCAGTGTAATGCCTATATATATCATCTTCTTGCATGCATTATTGCATTTAAAATATTTAAATTTATCATCTTAAGTATTTGTTAATTAGGAATAATGTAGATGTCAATATTTATGCTTTTATCATAATTATTACCACTATTAGATATAATTGTCATAGTATATCATTAGAGTCCAAGAAAAATTGATCAAATTTTATTGTAACCTGCCTCTTAAAACATTCAATTATTCCTTTGAGGTATGCGCAAACCTTCTCATGTCTCTTATACCAGAAAAATCTAGTTGCCCAATCACAAAGCGTATTCGATAACATGAGAAATGATATATAATTGAGATTAAAAACTATTCGTGTTATATGATATTATAATTGAGACTTTTAATCATCTATCTTTTGACTTGGGTCACTTCCCAATATAATGATACCTCTTATTTATAAAGTTATCATTTTTATTGCTTCCATTTCTGACTAAGTTAATTTCTATTTGGATTGATGCGAGGGTTAAGAGAATGTTTGGAACAGAAAAACCTAGTAGGTTAGATTGATGCGATGGACATGTCCTCAACAATATGAAAACAAATAGTTTTAAACAATTTCAACATTAGTATCTGAACCTGGCCTCAATAATTTGATAAATGTAAAATTTGAGGTCACGAACTTATCTATAAAAAAATTGAATAAAACGTCAATCGACATGTCGTTTCTTACTACACAATCAGCTAAAAGAGCGGCTATCGTTTATGTCAGATCATTGGTCGTATATTTTTGACTATAATCATAATTTCCTTTTAATACATATAAAATATGAAGTATGGAAAAGTTCTCTGGATGAAATAGAAGCACAGAGGGTCAAAAAGTTTGTAAAGTTTTATGTCGTTTTGTCATATGGACGGTTGAATTTAATAAATTGTTTTCTTGAATCTATGACTATGTATTCTCCTTTCCGATTTCCGCATCACGTTCATATATGATCCGGTTACTTCCCCTTTGCATTCAGTACCTGCACCTTTCTACATCTCTAGATTAATCTAGCAGTTATAGCAAGAAAATATTTGTTTAAGCAATCAATCATACACACTGCATTCTGTACCAACTTATATCAATAGAACAGTTTATGAGACAAGAATCCATTATTTTCTCTTTTGATGATGACACAATGTTTTTATAAACAAAAGGTGGGGGAGTACAAGATCCTTAGAAAGCTCAAATGGAGAAAAGACCTGGTGAGACCGCTCCATTGGCCGAATAACTACAACACCTCCCACGCATAAGGGTCGAGTTTTCCGAGAATCTTGTTTGAAATCAAAGAGTGGCTGAGTAAAAGCTTTTTGCTCAAAGATCAAGAGAGAACCTACATAAACGGCAGTCGGTAAGACCAGTTATATTTCCACACGCTTTTTCTGCTCATACAACATCAAGAAATTCACTGTGCTATATACATGTAGACAGCAGTTGATGGGAGTTCCTCGAACAGTCAATGAACTACGTGCAATCTCCCCACAACAGAACATTCCTCCTATTGAAAGACCAGGAAAGTTCTCTGTGAAAGGTGAACTATCAACATTTGGGAGTCCAAAGAAGGATTCACCGCGGCCAAAGCAAGAGAACATGAGTCCTCCACATACCTCCATATTACCATTTCCCATGCCAGTCTTCACATTTCCACATTTTGAATGTCCACCATACTGCTTCAAAGCTCTGAGGTCTTCAAGAAAATTGTTTCGGGCCATTAAAGCAGACTCGGGATCTGGTCGGTAGAATTGGAAAGAGTCACCTGTTTTTATTCCATCACCTTTCACATACAAGTACTCTTCATCTGCCCTATCAAAAATCAAATATTTGAGGGATACGGTCAATCCTATATTAAGAAGTATACCATACATATACATGGTTGAATGGACAGAACCTAGCAAACTTAAATCAATACAAAAACGTGTGCCCTAAGCATAATTAACAGTTATAAAAGCCCATGTCCATGTGAAAATTGTTAGCATATTGACGTAAACTACGTTTTATTTGATATTAACATTAAGGGACACCAAATGTATAAATATATTTGTTTATGATCTATAAATTTGACTAACACTTGCACAACTAATATAAAAGGGTAATGTGGGTGTATGTATGTGCACTACACATCATTTAAGTAAAAAGGAAATTCTTTACCAAATAACTATACTGACGTAGAACGAAGGAAGGAAAAATAAAAAGAAGTTAGAAGCAACAATTAATATTTTTTTAATTCAATCAATCATTCTCTTGACTCTATTACAATCCATTATTATAGATATTTATATTACCTAATTTGATTCCTCGTATAATTAGTAAACCAAAATTCCTACTTTATAACAAAATTAAAATCCTACTAAAATAAAACAACTAAACTCCAAGATCCAAATAGAAATAAACTTATACTAAAAATAAATTGTAACAATTAGAATCCTAAATTAAATATTTAAAAACATTAGTTTACTAATTTTCCATTTTTCCATTCTTCAGCCGTATCAACCACTTTTACTTCTTTTATAGTGTTGGAAATGCATTTTACTTGAATAACATGAATTGAGGCAAATGAAAATGAAAATGTGAAGGGTAGAATTAGATTCAAATAGTGAACCAAATAAAAGTATTTGGAATTTTATTTGTTTACAAAATTTAAAAAGAAAAAAACATATAAAAAATGTAGGAAATCCAACAATAATATAACTATCATTGTTTCAACAAGTAGAGTATCCTTCATGAGCCCAGAACAGTTATATTCAAATTGTAATTGGATATATATAAGAAGCTGATTGTTGAATAACATTGCAAACAAACATTGAGAAGGTTCACATCTTACCCAAGCACTTCATGAAATGCCAAGGATGAAATCAACTTCCCTTTCTCTTGTCCAATAGAGCGCTTTCTTCGCCTTACAACCCCAATGTACAAGTCATCAGAGGAAATATCATTTTCTACCTGCCACAAAGGAGAATAATGTTCATGTTAGCCAACCACTGGCCTAGCATGAAAACATAATTTGAACTCATAATAGAAACGAATAGAAAAATACTCTAAAATTTTTCCATATTTGCAAACTTTGTTAGAAAGGATATATTTTCTAGAAAGAGTAATGAAAGATTGTTCTATTTAACTTAACGATACCAATCTCCTGTTTAAGAGTGTAATGTCAAATATAGAATAAACTGTGATCCACACGTCAAGAAATTGATTAATCGGTAGAGATACAGGTACTTGGTGGCCCACCCATTCAAATAATTCTCAAAAACTAAAACTCACAAACTCTCATTATATACACTATTAAAAGACACAATGAATTGGGATTTCCCTATTAAGCCAGGTCATTTCGAGGCAAGTGGATCATTTATCATAAAAAGGATGAGCTTCAAGAGGATGATTTGGACAATTCCTTCTTCTCGTGGTCAACATACTGATTTCAACAGGATCTAGTTAATGATTCTTTGTATATTGTGCTTTGCATCAACAATTTGAAATCCTCATTTAAAGAAGTCCTGTTTATCCTCTCTCATGGCTCTCACATTTAGAGGCTAGAGAGGCCAAATCTAGCATAGTAACCCCTCACACTCATGCATCATTAACAACGAGTTGGTGGGAGTAAATGTAGAATCGAACCTCTAGCAATGGAGCAATTTGGCGACCTCTACTATAAATAGCTGGCCATTTGCAACTTTCTTGTATGCAAAATTTCCCAAGAATCTTCTCAAAGTCAATTGGATCAGTGTAAATCTCCTCAATCAATAACTTAATCAATGGAGGTTTCAGTTTTTGTTTTTGCTCATGTTTGTTTTGTGGAGTACCCCTGGTTCTCCTTTACTTGTACTTTCTTTTCTTCTTGGTTTTAATATAATTACATCTTGTTTCTTCTAAAAAAAATCAATGGAGTGGCTTTGATTGGTGTCATGTTCGTGCTCCCCTTATAAAAAAAAAAAAAAAAAGGGCAGCCCAGAGCAAGAAGCTCCCGCCTATGTGGGGTCCCAGGGAAGGGTCGGACCATATCGTGCTCCCCTTATAATAACTTTTATTATTATCTTTCAAGGGCACTGAAAAGAGCTTAACTATACCTAATAAGTATTTGATCATGAGTTATGAGCTAGCCATTGCTTATTGAGCTCAAAAGTAAGAGATTAGCACTACTTATCAAACACAAAAAAAATAGCTTAGCATTGCGACCACTACCTAATGCCTATCGATCAAGTTTAACAGAAATATGTTTGTTAAGATGGTATGTGGCAAAACATTAAAAGATAGAATTAAAAATGAACATATTTAAAAAATGGTAGGAGTAGCCTCAATTGAAGATAAAATGAGAGAAAACCAATTATGGTAGTTTGGACACATACAACAAAGACCTTTAGATGCTCCAAATAGGAAAATTGGCCTATTAACAATCCATTATAATGATAAAGGTAGAGGTAGACCTAAAATAACACAGACAGAAATAATTAAGAAGATATAACTCTTATAATTTAAATGTCAACTTAGTCCTTGATAGATTGAAGTGAATTCATATAGCGGACCTCATATAGTTGGGAAAAGGCTTAGTTGAGTAGTGTTGGGTTCCAATTTCATCAAGACCGTTATGATTTATGAATCCTTTATACAAATTAATATTTTTCCTAGAAACTAAATTTGTACAAAAACACTAAACTAGACATTTCAATGGATCTTATGAACCATTTGTTGTGATAGCAAGATCTTATGTGTAACTCAATTATTAAAAAGGAAATGATTTTAAATTTAAAATCTTACATGCCCCTTCAGAATTTATTATTTTGATGGGAAAAAAATAAGAAAAGAAAAGAAGAAAGAGATGGCTAATACATTTTGACGGGAAAAATTAGGCAGAGGAGATACCTTTAAAGAGAAGTACAAAAAGTGATAGACTCAAGCACAAAGAGAAAATATTAGCGTACCTCGTGATCAATGTCCTGAAGAATTCTTTGGCCATCAAGCTTCTCAGAAGAGCCTTCTCTTCTTGCAGTGAGCCATGTAGAACATTCCAGTCCTTTGTTGCCAAGTACTCTAACTGAAGCCCCTTTGTATGTGGGTCCCACAGGTGATACACCAGTTGACAATGCAAGACTGAATTGAATTTCCCCTGCACCTAAACCATTGAAGCAGAAGAAATTCATCGCCTTAGATGAAGATATTCATATCTTTTCATGTAAGAAAACCACTATTAACTTCTAGAGCATGAGTAAAAAGTATGACTATTGTACATTTTTAATATACAAAAGCAGTAAAGATGAAGATAGTGATATAGTACAAAAAACGCGGTTGATTATCAAATATCTTAAGATGAAAACCTTTTATAGTCCAATGAGTCCCATAGTATATCACCAGCATTATTATTTTCATCAAAGATGCAACTAAAAACCTTTTATCACCACCTCCATCCAAGTTCTTTTCAACCTTCCTTGCACCGTTTACATGAAGCCAACTTGCCCCATGACACCCCATAAAGTTGCATCATTAATCTTTATAAAACATAGCTAAAAAGAGTTTCCTCAGTCACAAGGCTTCTATCATTGCAGGCATGTTGTCAAAATCCCAATTTGAATCAATGAATATATGATTCATGATTTGAAGAAGGGCAAAACAATGAGTCCTTAACATTTCCCAATGCCTTTCAATCTCACAAAAAAATCCTAAAAAATTAATAAACATTGTAATTCATGAATCAAATCTTACTTTCCATGATTCAAGTCTAAAGATTCATGTCTTCTGAAAAGTTAAAAGGCACATAGTGTACATCTTACATTTTAAGTATCATGCATTTTATACTTCTGTACCAATCTAAAGAATATGTCGTCATTAAATAGAACTTTTAGACATGACATAGCCCATATAACGTTATAACCTTGATAAAAAAAAATTACAATGAACTAATGTTCTTATTAGAATAAGTAATTCAATAAAAATAAAAATAAAAATCTAAAATCAATTTATCTCACCATTCAAGACTGGTGAAAGATGGTATACAAGATAAATAATTATGAAGTATCTATCTCTGTCTTAATGTTAAAAAAAAAAAACAATTTGATAAAGGTACAGATTTAGAATGAACAAATTTTTTTAAGGTTGATCCCCTTCATGAATATTAGCCATTTGGAACTTTTAATTGGGAAAAGTAAAAAATAAATAAAAAAAATAAAAAAAAGAAGAAGAAAAATTATAGATTAAATTTCATAAATTTATAATTATTAACCTCGATATGCATATATACACACAATTCATATCGTGTACATAAACTTTACAATTCATTGATTTGAGTCCCAATTTGATTCACCAAGCTCAAAAATAATTTGATTATAATTTAAGAATCTGACAACTATGACTGCTCAACTAGAGAAGAGTAACATATCCAGCCTTTCCCTACTTTGCAAAGAGGTCGTTTTCATATTCAAACATATGACCTCTAGATTACAATGGAGCAACCTTGCAATTGCACCAAAATTCCTCCTTCATAAAACATGGCCAAAACAATGTAAAAAACAATCTCCATCAATAATGCAGTAATGCACCCAATGTATCTTAAATGAACCTATTTGTGCCACTCATCCTCATTTATAAAATAATTATGTGATGAATTGATGATTGCTCATCGTCTTCTTAAAAGATGGAAGCGGCTTAACTGCTATGATATATTTCCTTTTTGTCTTATCGATACTCCACAACACAAAACAATCTTAAAATTATACTAAAAAAAGGCAAATCCCTCATGATACCCCAAATCCAGCTCAATTAATGATAGGAGTTAAAACTTCATCAAGTCGTTACTAACTATACGAATAAAAAGATGAGTCTCCAAAAGTTAATGCTTGCAAATCATAAATTAAATAGTGTCCCCACCACCCATAAGGATCATTACTATGACTCCCTAATACCAGTTCTAAAATAACTCCCTAAAATAATTCCCTTACTACTTTTATCAAACAACACTTGAGCACTGGCAAAAAAGTGAATAACATAAGCAAAAGAACCCTTATTTGAATATAGCGTATCCATGACCATTGCAAAGATAAGCCTTAATGAGTTTGCACGATTGAATCCATTTAAGAGGGTTTCATTTTATCTTTCCCTAAGGTGTAAGACCGCATGGCTTACCCACATCCAAGCATTTGTACTGAAATCCCAGCCTGATGCTTACGCATGGGCGTGTACTTACTTTATGAAACATTTCAGATGTAATAGAAAAAGGTAATTGTTCACTAGCTGACAGATGCATGTGGAAGTACCATAAGGATTTTCTCTGTCCTTTGCAAAGACTAGAGCAACTGCACCGCCTCTAAGATTTTGACATGTTTGTTCTTTGGTGTTTTTGCCCCAAGAGACCTCTTGACTTGCACTGAAAATTGCAGAATCATCTCCATTGCTATACAAAAAGGGGCCACTATCATCACCACCAACAATTACAGTATCCCTAGACATGGAATGGTCTGCACATAAAGAAGATCTAGATAAGAATTGCAGCATTCAGGCAATGCAAGAAAGAAAAAAAACAACTCCTAAGAAATATAGGCAGCTAAGATTTATTGCAGACGAACCAAACACCCAAAAATGTGGCAACTACTCACTCGAGAAATTGAACCAAGAACCTAAGGGCCTGCTTGGCGTCATATTTAAATACTTTTTTTTTTCAAATTTATTTTTTTAACTTGTTTTTAGAGCTTGATTTCAAAAAACAGGAAAAACAACAAGAAGCTGTTTTCTTGTTTTCTTCAGAAATTATAAAGTTGAAATTAAAAAACAGTTTTAAATTTTTTTGAAAACACTCCAACCAAACAAATATTCAAGAAATCTTGATTTTAAAAACAAAAACAGTTTTAAATTTCATGCCAAACGGCCATTAATATTGCTTGTGTCACATATTAAAGAACACTCATCTCCCACAAAAGTAATCAATAGAATGAGTGATGGTGAACCAACTTTCGGGGTACATTTAGTACAAAATTAGAAACAAGTTCACGTATGACCAGCTATTTCCCATACTGAAAAAACCTGAGGATCTCAACATACTGTATAACTTACCTAATTTGTCAAGAACAAGGTTTGTATCACAATATTGATCCTGAAACATTTTCCAATCCACATATCAAAGAATTACAAAAAATGAAAGAAATTGCCAAACCAACAATATATTAGAAACATTATAAGATATAAGATTTACCGCAAACATTATAATCCCGACTGGGGACGTGCAACCAGATACAGAAGCTGTGTAATCTTTAATATCAGTTACAAACTTGTCAATCATAGACACTGGAGGAGGTTCCTGTTTTAAGCCAGAGTGAACCAAATTCAGATTCAATTACACATAAGAAAAGTTTAATCAGAAGAAGAACGTCCCTCTTACCACACTAAATTGAATCAAAGGGATTATACGGACTTTCAACCCTGGAACAAATCCTATTATCAGAACTAGTCCTCTATCAACATTTGCTGACGAACTGTAAGAATGTTCAGGGTCACCTTCAACCCACTTAACCTTTTAAAAACATCAAAAAAAAAAAAAAAAAATTTAATAATAACAACATATTCATAACCGGATGTTTCCTTCAAATTCAATCTTCAACAACAGCAAAACCAAAACAATCCAAACCTCTCTGAATTCATCAGTAAGAGCATCCACACCGATAACACCATGAGCTCCACAGGTTATAACAGGAATTCCAGAACCTAATTGCTCCATAACCTACATTAATGTTAATCTAACCGATCTTAGTCTAAGAAATGTTAATCTAAGTGACAACTTAAAAAAGGACACAGACTAGAAATATTACAAGTCGATGCGTCATCTCCAAGCTGAACTTCCGGCCGACGCACGCAATGGCGAAATGCGGTCGAATCGGCTCGGCAAGAACCTTATTCAGTGCTTCAGACACGGCTAACTGAATTGAAAAACGAACGAGAGTTAGATAGAACAAAAAGAAAATGGACGCTAGGGTTTGTAAAAAAATAAACTAGGGTTTAAGAAGGCGGTGGATAGCAATTTGCGATGCTACCTCTTGACGAGGATTTAGAGAGAGAGCAGAGAGGAGCTTAGGTCGAGAGAGGATACGGTTGCAGACGTGATTCCAAGAGCAGCAAACGCAGGCAGAATATGCTAAGGATTTGGCTGGAAGTCTCGAGAGGATGTCTTCGATTACGTCTTCTCCCATCGAACCCAATCCTTTTGCTGCCATCGCCGGTTCCTTCAATGGTGGTCGTTCCTCCTCCATCATCGTAAGCTCTTGGAACACCAAAAGATCAGCAGAGTAGAGAATACGGCATTATAAAGAAGACACAGTTACTCTTGCATCCAAACATCACTCAAGTTTCGTGATTGATTCCTGGCCGTGCGATCTATTGACACGAATGTGAAGAAAGTGGTATTAATGCAAGGGTTCATTTTGGAATATAGATTAATGAAATGTTGTTAAATTTTTTTTTAATTGTGCTTAAATATCAATTGCTTCTAAACTTAACTCCTCATTTTTTTGAAAAAATAAAAAATGCCATTTTATAAACAAAACGAGAATGATAAATGCACGTGATTTTAACACACATACTGATATACTGTTAAAAAACACTAACTAGAGAAATGATACATTGACGCTTAAAATGACTTCTACCGCATGAGTCTTGTTTTTAAGAGAGTCATATTGAAAGTCATTGTAGAATCACTTAACTGACTACATTACTTCAATGCTACTTAATGGTACGATTAGATTTCTCCTTAATTTTAAAGGGCTTCATGAGTATTATTCCTCTGTTAAATTCGTCACAAGCACAACACACGCAGCTTGATGTTGATCCAACAGCATGTAAGTCGTATACAACTGATCAAAAATACTTTTTTAACACAAGAAGTCTGGGATAGATATTCCTCTTAAGGATAAGAACAAGCAGCTAAGGAGATGCACGCCTTTTCCATCTGAGTTTTACCCTGGAATGCAAGGAACAACGCCAACAAAAAAAAAAAAACATCTGAAAGATAGGTTTCACGAGTGCAAAAATCAAAAGGCCCAAAGATATATTAATTTTGAACACAACAAAGATGAAATCATGAGAGAGTGAGTGTGTTATAATATATTGAGAGAAAAGTCCTGATGAGGAGGAACATAATCTTTTACTTTCAAGAAGTAAAAGAATGCAGTTAAGATCTTTACAAAAAGTTTGGACAAAGAACCAAAATCAAATTGCAGTCTTTAGTTTGAGCAGTTACTCCCAAGAGAAAGGAAGTGTTTGTTGCACTCCATCCTGAGACGACCCTTCCGATCCCAGATTAAAGATTCCTGGGCAATGGATTTCGGCATCGTTAGCATCTGAAACTAGAACCGATCCCACGGGCTCGCCTTCAATTCCCGGCGAGTGATACCTACTGAGACCATTGTATTGCAGACCTGGCACCAGCGGCTGTGCCATGGGGATGGAATCAGGCTGCACCATATGGCTCATACTAATCCCTGAAGTCTGAGTTGGAGGTGATGACAGAAGAGAGAGAGCACAATCAGAGTCTATCCGGGTTAACCCACTGGAGAATATCTTCCTGGCAGCTCCGCCACTTTCAGATGAAGCAATGGTGTTAAGAAGTGGCTGGCAAACTGAAGCTTCAGGGGCGGATCTATGGCTGCCGCCATGTGCAGCAGGATCATTAACATGCAAGAAAGGGAATTGTTTCTCTCCTTTGTAGTTGTTGCGAGAGAGGGAGCCGGAAAAAGGGTTTTGTCGGTCATTGAAGCACGTTGAAGGGTGCCCGCCATAAAGCATGCTACTATCTTCCTCAGTTTTGACAACGGCATTCCAAGTCGGGCTCAACACAGTAGTAGATGGAAGAACTTGTGGATTAGCAAATGGCAATAATCTCGTACCTGTATAGCATGAAAAAATAAAAAAAAATTAAGGCATTGCTCGGACATGGTGGATAAGAAGAAGCTGTGGTCCATTCCATCCGATTGTACTAACTTACTACTACTACTACACATGCAAGGTACACCGGGACTCTCGTTTTCATTTTCATGAATGACACCCATAAAAAAAAGGTACTGAAAAATCAAGATGTCATATGACAAGTTCATATATGATTTCCTAGATGAGATCCAAACAAATAGTTGGGTCCTAAACATCCGGCAGACTGTATTAAGTGTACAAGAGGCATGAAGTACAGCTTCTTCCCTTGCCAAAAGATAAGTATTATCATAAATAAATAAACAGAAAAAAAAAAAAACCAAAAACGACAAACAAACAGTGGCTGAAGAACATTGATGAATGGGAATATCCGACTTTAATCTTTTTGTCTCGTTATCCTACCAAATACCAATTTCACTTTAACTAAGTATTAACTTGTCTTATTTTCGATAAATCATTAAATGAATGCTAAAATGCTGGACTTTTTCTAAAGGAAGCAGGCTCGGCGAGGTTTTAAAAAGTCAATCTGAAATCTTAAAAATAATGGACACGGTATTATCTCAAGGAAGAAACTTAACAAACAGGACGTAAACCTTGGTGGTTGGTGAATAAACATCCAGAAGTAATGGGTAAGGATTCTGGCTGAGGCTTGCGTCTCCGCCGGTTGTGTCCATCGAGGCGTTTTCTGCAGCTTCTCTTTACATCATCAAATTCCACCAACAAGTGGAACCTATAAGAGGACAGATAAATTGAGGGCAGAACTTAGGTTAATGATGCAAAATATAGTAGTAAGTTATAAATGAACATTAGCCAAAGCATCAGATTTTAAGATAAATAAACTGACAAATACGAATTAACAAAAACAAAAGAATTCAGTCATGTAAAAATATGGAATGTACAAATAATTTGTAAGGAAAGATTGTGTCTTAGAAATTTATAGGTTTAATATTGCTACAAAAAGCTTCCACTTCTAACCGGCTTTAGCAAAGAAGTAACAATGTACCACACAGATAAAAATCAAAAACCAAATAGAATTTTCTTGTAATGCATATATGTCACCTAGACCAGAATCGGAAGAATGGATTTCACCAAATTCTGGCACCCTGACTCCCGAAGAAGAAGAAGATTCATTAAGCCTCGCGAGAAGAATTCGCAAATGATGATCTACGTAGATTAGTCTAAAAAACTTTTACCAAGTAACAAGTATAAAAAAAGCTCATGAGGAATGTTAGAATAATTGAGGCTATCTACTTTACAGATCCACAGATTAATGTTCACATACACTAGAATTTCTTCACGGCAAATCAACCCAAACACAATAAAAAAGGATCATTTAGCTGTTGCATAAAAGCAAGTTATTGCAGAGAAACCTATGGTTATGGGAAATCAAGTAGAAACCACAAAATAATAATGAATTTTTAGTACAGAACAAATTATAGCATTCTCACTAAATCCAGTTATTCTCGAATATTAATGAATCTACACAGTAAAACATGTTTCTAGTAAGACATGGGCAAGGGGGGGAAAAAAAGCTGCTCCATGTCCAGGTGAAAGCACTCCAATGTGATTTAGCTTTCTGGGATTGTAATAAACACGTACTTGCGGATGGTTCTGAATTCTTACCCTTTTCAACTTGGAAGTTTACATATCAAAAGACATGGAAAGGCACAATGATTATGAGCATTATAATCACAAGATACCATTTCAAAGGCAAGCGAAACTTACACCCAGTATGTATCAAGAGAAGGCCTAAGAAAGGGTTCAAAGGTCTTAAAGAAAAAATATGTTTCCCTAAAAGCAATCATTTTATTAAAAGAAAGAGACTGTTACATAATCTTTCGAGTTCAGATAAGCCTATTAAATTGTATTATAAATTTTTTCATCATCAAATTATACTGATCCAACATGACCTGTTCCTTACAAGACGTGTGTAATCTGCAACTTCAACATAGCCAAGCTTTTTTTCTTCTTAGTATCGCACAAGATTAATATTTCTGATGCTCGACTTCAACATATTGATCTAAAGAACCCACTACTTTTGCACTAACACTACTAGCACGTAGTATTTTTCATTAGAGACGTCATTATAAATGTTAGATGAGAGGCTTGAAAAAAAAATTAAGTATGAAGACGGATGCAGTTGTGTTTAGGTTTGGTTTTGATGACTTGGAAACTTGAAATGAATGTATATTTCAAACTAAAAGAATTTTCTTATTCTTTTTTCTTCTCTTTCCAATAAATTTTCATGAACTTTTCGTTTGCTAGAAATCAGAGTTATCTACATAATTATCACTAAATTACAGAAAAATCAATAACCAATACTGTACAGGTGTGTGAAAGCTCAAGAAAAGGAATTCCCAAAAGTGAAGAGGCAAGTTCTTGAGGACTTTAAAAAGCTCTGAAAGAGACCAGGAGGTTGACATTAAATATGCCTTTGCCCACTCTATAATGCAGATTCTGCATTATGTAATCCTAAAGGAAACAATTAAAACAACAAATCCTTGAAGTTTATACGCACAAAAACACTACTCATTGCGTTGACCATGATGTAACACCAATATAGATACCTAAAGGCCAAAATAGATTGCAAACCGATCACAAGACAGATACAAAGACATAGGAATCATGGACCTAAAAAAATGCATCTTAAGTAATCAATAAAATACTTCTCCAATCAAAGGAAAGGAAATTTTCTCTATTGTTCCATAATGGTTGGAAGAGATATAATCTCCATTGCACTTAGGTAAGGCAAAACCACCAAACCATAAACTTTCAATTCCCAAAATTGCTTCATCTTTGCATAGAAATAGAAGCCTTGTCATCAAATTACTCAACGACCCTTTCCCCCAAATCAGTTCCCCAACAAGCCCTATCATGCCCAAAAGACCAAACAACAAAATAGAATCTCAGGACCACCCAGGTAGCTTCAGCTGCTTAAAATACTCCAAATAGTATCTTTCTGACCCGAAACCAAGACCAGAAAGCAACCCTATAAGAAAACTATTACTCTACAGAATAACAACAACAATTTATGATTCCTCAAGGAGGTTTTTTAACAAAACCCAGAACCATTAGCAACAAAATAGAGGGAAATAAAAGAGAAATTCAAAGATGGGTATCCATTAAATCAAGTTAAATTCATAGTTTCAACAAGTTCATACCTACTACACTGCTGGCAGAACCGCTGTTCCTGTCCACTCACCATTACCCTTGGCGTCTTGGAGTGAACTTCGCAGACTTTATGACGTCTGTGATAATCTCTGCATTTACTAAGGTCTGCAGCACATCCATCAACAGAACAAGAAACAGCTTGCATTCCACCATTACCAGGAGCTCGAGCCCTTTTCAATGAACCCAAAGGAGAAGGTGGCAACATGGTTGTTGAATCTCTTGGAGAATCCTGCCACTTGTTCACAGACCTATCTCCAAAATCCCCAAGCCTACCAAGCTTCAAATCAACCGAGCAATCTCCTTTACCCCTTTGCTCAACTGCGCTACTGCTGCTGCTACTAGACCCAACAACAGAAGCAATGTTGTTGGGAACAGCTTCTCTCTCAAATTCAGTAAAATCCCAAGAAGGTGTCTTTAAATCCCAGTCCATAAAAACCCTTATCTTTATTTCAATCCTTCAAAACACTACCCACCAAGACTAATCAAAAGAAATCAAGAAAATGCAAGTGTACCAAGTTAGATACCCACCCAATTGGTAGAAATCTTCAAAGAACACCCAAATAAGCTGAAAATCAAAGATGGGTACCCAGAAAACACAAGGAAATCAAGAACTCAGTTTGCAAAATCCCATCTTGGGAAGTTGTAAGCGATCAAACTGTTGAGGAAGGAAGCTCCAAACAAATGGGAGAAGGAAAGAAGGAAGAAAGGCAGCCAAAGCGATGGAAAACAAGCACATAAGGCCTATTTATGAACAGAGAACAGAGTTAATAGTTCTTACAGACAACTGGAGCAGAAGAAGACTGACTTGGGCTTTCCAGCCATTCATTCCCTGACATGGAGTCCATTAAAAAAAAAAAGAAGAAGAAGAGAGCAATTTTCCCACATGGTTAAGCTTACGTGCGGATGAGGGTTGAGATCTTCAAGATGGTATTTTCTTCATCCAACAGTCTCGGCGCTTACAAGCATTTTGCTTGAAAATTAAAAAAAATCAAAAAGCTACAAAAGGAAATGAAGAACGCATTGAGTATTTTTTTTTCTTTTTTTATATATATGGGAATTGAATAAGCAGAAGGAAAAAAACAGTGATAAAAGACAACCAGAAAAAACTACACATATATATTATATACTGACCTGAGAATTCAGATAGAAAAGAAATAAAGAAAGAAAGCTGGGTCTGTGCGTCTGTAAGAGAGATGATTGAGAGAAGTGAGAATTAATGTAGAGTTTACCTTGGTTTTTTTTTTTTTTTTTTTTGTAAATAAACTTTTTTGGGGGGTTTGGTAATCTGGGTAAGGAAAATGAGTGGAAAGGAAAGGGACAGGGTATTGTTGCTTTCTACTTTTTAAGTGAAGAAAAAGTACAGATGTGAAGATCAAGGCATATGCGATTGTGCTTCACATTTCATGACATGTTTTTCTTTCTTTCTTTTCTCTCTTGTAATTTCCTTTCCCTTTCCTTTTTTTTTTCTTTTTTTTTTTTTCTGAGAACCATCAACGCCATTGATAGATGGCTTATTAATGAGCCTCCCTAATTAATCCAAACTTGATTTCTTTCTTCTGTAAGCTAGCCCCTAATTTCAAAATCTCATATTCTAACATGGATGGATTACACGTCCCGTGAGATATTGAGATTATAAATTGATATTGAATTCAACATACCCACAAATTTCAATTACAATAATGACATAGGGCTATTATTTATTATGACTCACTTCTTCTTTTTTATTTGTATTTTACTAGGAAACAAAATTAATTTTTCTTTTTTTTTCTTTTTTTTTCTTTTTTTTAGTGTTGTCTGGGTCGGACGACACGACGTTGACACTAGGGCCAAAAGAATTCAAGAACCCTTAGTAGAGTCAAAAATATAAACACAACGATAAAAGACATAAGAGACATGAATATTAAATTATGTAAACTAATTACTATGTCTCGCTTCCACTTTTATTAAAGAAGATAAAGGTTTCTCTTATTTATTTGTAAGGAAAAAAAATTAAACTACTTACTTCGACTGAAAAAATTTGAATGTACATCAATAAAAATAGCCAATATTTGCAACAAAATTCGCATCTACATCTTCTAAAACAATTATATAAAAATGATAATAAAAGAGCAATTTATACAACACACTCGACCCTTTACTGTTTTATTTTTTGAAAATGAAATAAAAAGTTAATGATTGATATAAAACCAAAGAGATATTGATCTTCTTCTTCTTTTTTCAAAATAATCAAAATAAACTTTTTGTATATGTGAGTGTATAGCAATATACCCAAATCTATGTACTAAATTAACTTAAATTGCAAGATTTGGTGCTTGCTTATCTTCCTTAAGCCCTTTTTTTTCACTCTTTTTCTCTTGGCAAGTGACTTTATTCACTTAGAATTTCGAATTTTACCTTTGAATGTTAGGTAATTTGTGAAGATAAAGTTTATATGATGATGATGACGAAGATGATTACATTAACAATGATAATGATGGTGTTGGACAAATTTTGAAAATCCTCCTATAATTATTCAATCATGTAATTATTATTAAGAAAAGTTTGAACAAGAGCACCACCCAAACCATCTTAGTAGTATTCTTATTCAAGAAAGAGTAATGCAGAACGAAACCCCCCTCCCAATAAAAATAAAAATAAAAACACTCAAACTCACAATGTTGGCATCATCCCATTGTGAGATAATAAAATTTCAAAACACCAAAATATATATATATTTACAGTGCCTCTTTCATCTAAAATTTGACTGAGACAGGACTCAAATTCGTGATCAGTTTTTTCAACCTACTCGGAGTATATATATAATAATAATAAAAATGATTAAGATCATGTCATGTCATCCCAAATTTGAGTTTGATTTTATTTTTTAGGTATTTATTTAGCATTTTTCATAAGAAATAAAATAAGGCTCGTTTAGTTTAAAATTTAAAAACTATTTTTTGTATTTCAAATTTAAAAAACAAAAAAAACTTGTTTGATTAGTTAAATTGAAAAAATATTTTTTTTTAGATTTAATAAAAGAAGCATATTATGTAAAAATAATAATAAAAAGTTATTTTTAAATTTTTTACTTTAAAATTATATTTTAGATTTTGAATATCTAACCAAACACAACTTAATGACTAAACTATCTAGGAGGACTAGCCTCCTCAAATGAAATATCTAATATTACATTTGGAATATCTTTAAGCCTGCTGTACATTCTAAAGTGAGTGAGTTGTGGTTGTTTAACATTACTTTTCAAGAAATTAGAGTATTTATATACATGAGCATATACACAATTTTATTTATTTATTACAAAGACTATATTATAATATATATATGTTTAGTGGCATTGAAATGAAAATAGGAAGAAAGGCAGGGGTAGTTTTGAACCGAAACATATATTAGAGTGAACCCCACAGGGGAATTATATTGGAAGAAAGAAAAAGACGGTGCAGTCATGCATCCACGATCGCTTTCATGTGTCCCTGTTTATGTGTTAAATGCCAAAATTACCCAACATTGTCGTGCTAAGCCCTTTTCTAACATGGTGTTCCAGTGGGCGCTTGCACGCTTGTCGATTTTGACATCCCTAAATAAATGCCCACCACGTGGGCCCCTTCCCCTAGCCGCTATTCTTCCCATGCCTAATGCATGGTAATTTTTAATTTTATTTTTATCAAATAATATATTTTATTATTATTATTATTATTATTATTATTATTATTATTATTATTATTTATTCTTGGCTGCCCATTTCCATCAAATAAATATTTTGCAACAAATGCAACTTTTTGAAAACTTGTGTAACTTTGAAAGTAATTAATATCTTAATTATAATAAAAGAAATATTCATCAATTTCAAACAAAAAAACAAAAAAGGGCGGTAGGGGGACAAGTAATGCTGAGTTTATAAGCAAATTAATATCTTATGGATATCTATATAGTTAGTTACACTACCATACAATATATTTTTTCTTGTTCATATCTAAGATGTTATTAGAATTATTATTTTCAAAGGATATATATATATATATATATATATATATATATATTTTATGCTTCAATTTGGTTTTGATATTACCAAATATGTTGATTCAAAATCCCTGCCAATATATAGTGCCACAGGCCCCTCTTTACAAGATCTGATTCTGCTCAATTAATTGACCAAACATGAAAATGGGCCCACTCTTTCTTCAACCATTCATCACGTGGATATTATCATCTTCATCTGACACTCAAGCTTATCACATAAATATAAATATATAATACTTAAAAAAATAAAAATAAAAAGAGTGAAAATTCATTAATCATGACAAATAAAATTAAGATACGTTTCTAAATTAATAACCGACAACGTGGAGAGCCGGTGAAGCCCCAAATATCTTCCAATACTGTTGTTACAGAACCGGCTCAGCAAGTAAGAGCGTGAACCACATGTCGCCATCGAACTAAAATATCATTGTTACAGACCCGTTTGTGTGTGGGCGACGGGAAGAAGAAGACAGGGCTGTAGCTATCGCGGAAGAGAGGCAGCTGGTAAATAATGTGGAGCGGGGACTACACTTATTTCATAGTTTATGCATTAAAAGCCGACACGTAGCAGTCTTGGTTTGACAGTGGGGAGTCGTGTCTCAATATAAGTGGTTACTTTTTTCATCATTGTTGTTGAAGTAGCACATGTCGAATACGGGACGTTGGAGAGCAAGAGAGGAGAAACATCCCCCACAGTGAATCATTGGTGACGCCAATAATAGTGCCCAATTGGGTCTCTGTGGTTTGCATGCAACCACGCAGGGACTATTGACCTGAACAACTGCTGGTGGGACCATGCCAATAAATAACTTTACAATTTCAATTTGGAAAGAAAATATAATATTACAATTATATTAAATTTCCTACCTACCTAGCTAAACCCTAAACCCTGATTTTCTCAATATATATTATATTATATTATAATTAGCAGCAATTGTGTTTTAAAATGATTAAGTTTGGGTACTAGTCATATTCTTATATTTTGTTTTTTTGCATGGAGTTTCTAATTATTGGACTATAACTAGTGGGGAATTATAAAATGGATAAGTTGATAGAGCCAGTGACTTGTTACTGCATCGTATCAAATCATTACAATTACACATATAGACTTATTAAGAACATCAAATCATATAAAAGTAGTATACAAATGCATTTTGTGAATTTTAAATGCCTATGCTTGTCGACATAAATTAGAAGTGATGTTATGTAGACGTGTACACAACTGAGACATGGATGTGCCATAGTGCATGCACATGGATGTGGACCTGATCATGGATGCATGATCATTATTCATCTCCCCCTACCTTACAAATACTCTCTCGAACAATGAATTACAAAAGATTTTATGATGAGCAAATATAGGGTTTGTAGGCCAGCAATAAGGTCAAAAGATTCTGAAATACAGAGCTTATCTTAACCTAGTGGTTGAAATGGGGTTGGCGAATTTCTCTTTCTTTTCTTTTTTTTTTTCTTTTTTTTTTCCTTTATTCTTCTGGATGATTCTCAATATAAGCATGAACACATTAGATTAATATATAGAAGGCTAGCTTTTCTGTCTAATTCAGGGCAGAAACTGAAAGGCTAGCTAGCCTATGCATATATGTTGGAATAAACAATCAAAACCCTTCAATTCTCATAATTTTAATAAAATAAATAAAAATTAGAGAAAAAAACTAGGGACAAAAACTATTTATTTTATCATTAATTAAAAAATATTTTTAAAAAATTAAATACCAAAAGTACTTCTACCTAAAATAGTTAACAAATCTGAATTTTTGATAAAATAGATGAACATAAAAAAAAACACCTAAAATAAAATTAAAATTTTAATCCCGTTACCTACGTAAGCTCTAAAACTAATAAGATAAAGCTTCGTCTTCTTTTAAATCTTACTCACTAAATTAATAAACAATATTTAGTTCTAATATAACTACATTAATATAATTTTTTTATTCAAATATTACTAAATCATAAAATAACTATTCATATTTAGTAAGTTTTAATTATTTTTTAAATGCATGATTAATATTCTAATCAAACAAAAAATTTAAGTTTGAACCAAAATTTAATAATATATTTATAGAATCAATCAATTCTAGTTCTAGCAACTAGCTTGCTCACTTGTGTAATTGATTATTATTAATATGAGTATCAAGCTCAGATCCTTGTTTTTTTACAAGTGATTAAATAACTTAATATATAATATTGGGCATCTATATATGACTAGGTATTGATTTTAAGTTTAAATCATTGTTTATATATTTCTCATTTAACCTTTTATCACTTGGAGGAGAGGAGACTGCACTAAAGGAGAAATGTTAGCGATAAAGGCCTCTAATGTGCACAATGATCTATGTACACAAAACAGGTATTAAAATCATGTATAAATATAAAAAAACAAATTGTATATATATCTATTTAGTACAAAACCTATTGTACACATCATGTGACTTTAAATTGCACATTTGATGCATGACTCCAGGGTATCTAATACACAATGAGCTATGTAAGTGTTAAACTAAATGTTAACATCGTGTCTAAGTATATAACAGTATTTGATTAGATAATTTTTTTTTTTTTTGTTTCTATCTTTTTGTCAAGGCCTAATCAGTGCCTCGAGCACGTCAAACCTTGAAAAGAAACACAACATTAACTAAGGGCCACGACATTTAGTAAAATCAACTCATACGACACAAGTAAACTGCCTAACGGTCCACAACTACATTAAGGTTTATTGGTACACACACAAAGATATACATTAAACTTTCCCACCAACTAAGCGGTTACACTTTGCACTAGGTTTAAATCTTCCTTTCACGCACCTTATTGGTCACTATTATTTTGTGCTTAGACTCCAAAGTAGATTAGTCTCTGTGGTGAGCATAAAATACTTGTAAAATACCACATTGATCATTAAAATAAATAAATAACAAAAAAAAGGGTGTGACTACATCACGGACAAATTAATTAGACATATTTTTAACACATTGTTGATCTTATCTAACTTTTAACTATTCATTAAAAAAAATTATAAGGTTGTGATTGGTCAGTTTTTTAAAATTAATTAAAAAAACATGTTTTAAAAAAATGAGAAAATATTATTTTTAAAATTTTTACTCTAAATTTTTAGATCGCAGACCCAACTTAGCTTAACTTTTGGGTTTATGATAAGTTAAACTCGGCCCGAACTACGAAGCAATGGATATAGGTGGCGACACGCATGCAAGGTTTAGAAGCAGTACTATTGAGACAGTATTTCAGCAGAACAGGAAGCAAACCCGGTATTGCCACGGCATCAAAGCAGGACCTATGTTTGGTTACTTGGTTTTACGTACTTTTGGTCTGCTTTCAAAGACACTGTGGGGGGGACCTCCTCCTTAATTCAGTCCTTCTTCTTCTTATTGCTCTTCTGCAACCGTGTTCGGTGGCCAGTTAATCAATACTTGCAGAACCAAAGAAAGGGAGAGATGAGAAGGGAGCTAGATCTCTCCTGTTAGTATCACTACAACTACTAAGTAGTAATGTGTAAATATTTTCAATATTATATAAAACTAACTTTACGAGATTAAGAAATTGTAGACATCACTACTGCTACTACTACTACTGCTATTGACATAAATCAACAAGGCTGCAGGCAGTAAAGAAATGTTGTAGGCCTAGCTAGTACTTTTGAATGTGTCTCAGTGGATAAGGCAAAGTTTTGCAGATCTATGAGTCTTAGAGCAGGTGTACTTACTAACCACATGCATATAAAAAGTAAACACTTGGGCATCAATCAGCTAGCGCTGTTATATGATAGTGATTTTTTAAAGTTGGGTGGGGTTCAACTTAATCTTCTTCTTGAATTGGTTTATATGTATTTAATGATTTTTTTTTTGACATCATCAAATATAAAAAACTTACGTCTCCACTAATTTTTGTAAAATATATCTACAAACACTTAAATATGTTTGCCAATAAATGAAATAAAGTAACTCAAACTCAAAATTTTCATATAGGTGTACTTGCACCTAATTATTATTTAAAAAATTAATTTTAGAGAATCTTGATTATCTATACCATGCATATGCAAAGTAACATTAGGAAAAAAGATTTTTATTATCATTTTTCTTTCAAAAACTATTAGTAGAAGAAAAAGTACTGAATGGTATTGTTGTTAGAGCTTTAAAATAAAAGAGGCTTTAATTTTGAGTTTTTTTTATAAATTTCTTGAGGAAATATTACCCCGTCCTTATAATTATGTTAGAATTGTCACGACGCCCATGACGTAGGCTAATATCATAACCGACACAGTGTATTATACACTGTACATACCCATATATAGTATACGATACACTGTCAGCCTTAACAGACATTCATAAAAATTTTCAATATACCACAAATATCAAATCAAATATATAAATAGATGGTCATTCCACTCACATTCATTCCATTCATTCCACAAATTAAATTCTCACCTGATAAATATCTATGATCATCTCATTCCATCATCCCAAGCATTATATAATATTACCACACAACCCATCTAGGTGATAGTATATTTATAGTGTGTGATATTATACATATCAAAATAACAAACATATAACCTATTTCTTCTAAGCATACATACACATACCAGACGAAGGCTCACGTGATTATTACTCACGGATTTTTCCTTTTCCCTTTGACTCAATACCTGAAATATTAGAGGAAATGGAATGAGCAAACAACAGCTCAGTGAATATAATTCTTGACATGACAATCGCATGCATTTTAGAAAATATGGTATATCAAATTGATTTAAAACATTTCAAAAACACATATGCATCATTCATCAAAATAATATACGTGCACACAATATTGCTCATTCATAAATATTCTACCATCTCTCTCCTTCAAGGCAAGAGAGCGGGTCTAACCCTTGTATGGCCGTACAAGGTAACCACAGCCTCTCATTACCCAATTCACAGTCATTTCAAGGATCGCAACCCTTGTTAGGACATGCCTACTGATAATGAGGACTCGCAAAACCCCATCTGGGTCTAATTCCTAACGAAATGACATCATTACAAACTCCAATTGCTAAAATCAGTTTGCATGATCCATAAAACTCAATGCATTATATATAAATATAACATGCATACAATCAAACATTTTATATGTGTAAATGTCATACAAGACCAAATCAAGAAAACTATACTCACAGTGGTTACACGGGGTTTCTAAGCCAATATATCCGAGCAACATTAAACGTCCATCATAATTGCTTCCTCAAGAGTATTTATTCATGCACTTGAGCTCTCAATTTAAACACTGAAATGAACCATAGATTATAATGAGAATCACCATTTCAACTCACCAAAACACTAGGACAACACTCAAATTTTCTAGCTGATTCAGCAGCTAAGATGGGGTTATTTCACTATGAAAATACATATGAAAACATATGTCATATCCACAAATCATGTTCTTAACATCGAAACGTCTGAAATTCAGTTTTCTACGATTCTATGATCTAAAACCGGAGTTTCATTGGATTCTAATTCCATTTTATTCACTGGATATGATCATAGTACTATTCACGTAACTGTTCACATTGTCACTATTCATTGGAAACATTTAATTGTACTAAAATTGTCAAACGGTCTCCAAAAATTATGAACTTAGCATCGATGGACTCGCAACAGTCCATTCTACCATTCTATAGCCTTAAACTGAAGTTTCATTGGGAATGGTCTCTCATCTACACTCTAACTTCCAACAGCCATAAAAGTTTCAAATGAACATATAAATTCAATCTAACCACATATTCGGGGTCCCGACAGTCCAGAGAGTGTTTTCCAACCTTCTTAGCGGATTTTCATTCACGTTGGGTCAAAACCCAAATTTTTGAAAACGCCGTAAATCGGCTCCCACAGTAAAAATTACTCCGCTAGAATCGTTAAACACTAGTTAAAGATCAATTTCACGACGAAAAATAGCAAAAATAGCTTACCGGCACGTCAGATTTGGCCGTGAATCCATCGTTTCCTTTTTCTTTCTTCTCCTTCTTTCGTTCTTCCGTTCTCTGCAACTTCTTTCCTTCTGTTAATTTTTTTTTTGTCTTTTTTCCATATGAGTACTGTTCATGATACTGTTCACGGTACTGTTTTGTAAACAGTATCCGCAAATGAACAGTAATATATTTTTATTTTTATTTTTTTTTACTTCATTCCTCCTCTTCTTCTATACACGCAATTCACATGAGACATACACGTGTTGTAAATCGAGTTCTATTTAAAATCACATTCCGAAATCACTTTTGACATTTTCAAGTTTATTTGATACATGTACACATGACTTTAAATGTACTTATACGTGTATTATATATCTCGATATACGCGTACTTCAACGTATATATTTAATTAAAATTACGGGGTGTTACAATAATTCTTCAAATAATTTACCCAATGCTTTGCTCTTGATATTGGTATCAAAACCAGAATGATCAGCAGACTTAGAGTGAAAGTCCAGTTTTTAATTTAAGGTTTTGGGTATCTTTTATCTCATATTTTTTCCTGCATTCCAAGATCGCTCAATTTTAAGTGTGACATGAATTTTTAAATTTATATTTAATCATTTATATATGAGATCAAGCATGTGAAATATGTGCTTTAAGATTTTTTACAACAAAACAGTACTGGAATCAAGAAAAGTGTTACTGGTGCAGAGACAAATTATAAACGTGGTTTAGCTTTATATTATAAACTAATAAATGAGAGTAGCGCTGTAGCAGTTTGTGGCAGAATATATTTGGTGTGTTATGAACCATAGCTACATATTAATTGTGCAGCTCCAGCTCCATGAGCCATGGCCATGGCCATACCGTTAATAAAAATGCAACGTACCTTGGTTAATTCTTGGCACATGCTGGGAGTTTGTGCTGCTGTTTCTGACGTATTGTTTCCTGTTATTGGCAATGGAAAGTTCAGATCTAGTTATAAACTTGGGTGTCCCCCCAAAAACAATGTTCATTTATTATGGACTATTTTACCTGATTTTTTGTTGAGATGTTGTTCATCTATTATGTCGTCATTTACAGCAGATAGAGAAATGAAAGTGTTAAAAGGACTTAAAATCAGTTGGCGCACTTTCACGGTCAAATCCCTTAGATCAAATCCCTTAGATTATTTTAGAGTCGGGCATGTAAGATAACGCTAAGTCAACTCTGAGAATAAATTTTTTGAATAATTTTTTTTATTTTTTTATTTTTTATTTTTGAAATAAATACAATAGTACCCAACGTATCCACCCAAAGGGTATCCGAATCTTTGGACTAAGGACAAAGCCGACTATCCCTTCACTAATTCATTGAAAATTAGAAGGAAAACTGAATTGTTTTAAATCACAAAACAAACAAACCCTAATAAATTGAGATAATGCTAAAAGAATATAATTTTTTAAAATATTTTTTATAAATAAAAATAATTAAACTATCTCGAATTATTCAATAATATTTAATATCACGTAATCAAAAAATTATGTGGAACTAATCATTTTTTTAATAAATTGAAGGCTTTCAATAAGATTAGGAAGGCGCAATTGCATACGATGGTGTGGATGGGATTGTTGAAAGGAAGACAATGACCGTTAGATAGACATTGACATAATTGATAATTAGTAGCTTTTGGGCCTCTTGATTTCACGTGGAATAGCTTCAGACGAGGCATAGCTTCTGCATAATTAGGAGCAAAACAAAACTGGATATTTTTCTTTGATCAAGAGACTTAGTTCTCATTATTCAAAAAGACAATTTAATATCAAATATTTTATTAACAAGCGTGCATCAACACGCCTTTACCCAAAAAGCTATGACCTGACCTGGTGATGTTATTTTTTAAATTAAAGAATTGAAAGACATGTTTTGAGACAAATTCTCTTTCAAAGATAGTAATGATAATTTATTTTTGTGTAAAATATATCATTGCTTTCATTTGGTGGATAGGGTGGTTGGTGGCTTTTCCAATCAAAGGTAATCCCACAATATTTTAGAAACCATAAAACAAGGGCCCCAAGTAATTTTCAAAATTCTTCAACCAAATAGCCTCTACTTTGAGAATAAGAATATTCTCTTTAATTAGAAAAAAAAAAACAAAAAAAAAAACAAATTGTAGTTGGGTTTCACTCTGAAAGCAGTGGTATTTCAACAGCAGTTAGTTAACGGGTCTAACTCACAAATAACAAAAATAAAGAACAGAGGATGGGTGAAAAAAAACAAAGGAAAAGAAAAGAAAAATGTTCTTCAACCACTTATATAGTTATGCTTCCAATGTATGGTTTGGTCATCTCAATCCAGACTTTTTTCAGTTCATTGTCTTGTACCCTACTTACTGTGCATTGATGAATGTGAATTCACACAGCCATACAATGTCCAGCACCTCCTCAATGACATAACCTAGTGGATGTATCACTACGTGCCAGATATTGGGGACCCATTCAAAATTGGGCATGATTTTGTTTAATCTTAAGGATTCCTTTTACACAAGAAGAGAGAGTCAAATGGTAAAAAAAGTAAAGAATTCATGCGGGTAGGTCAAGACAAACCACCAATGGTGGGGTTGACATAATCTTGGCAAATCCCAACACTTTCTTCCCAAGAGCCCCACCACTTGCTTTATTTCATATGCCTTTCTCAGCAAAAAAGAAAAAGAGGGGTCAAGGTAAAATTGCCAAATATGTAAAAGCTAACCTTTTTTTAATGGATGGCAACATCCCCTTCTGTCTCTTTTTCACCAAAACCTACGTAACAACTCTTCAGACTAAAATTCCTATATATGTAGAGTTACACATCATCTGTTTTACCAACAATTAAATGAAAAAGGCCACTCTAGAAATGGATGGAAGAGGTGAGTACGAGTCATCTTCTGTTGTAAAAGCTTTAAAAAATGAATTATATTAGGCATATGGCAAAGGTTGCTAAATGAAACCCCCATTTTTTTTTATTTTTTTATTTTTTGACTAAATGAACAAGTGTTTGACCACCAGAAACATTTCCCCAACCATAGGGGGAAAAAATTAAAAAGATACCATCAAGTTGAAAGCGCTGGCTTCATTATTTTATTGAGTCTACTCTATCTCTCTCCCCTTCTTTTCCCATACAGTTCCCCAATGATGATAAAGCAGATGGTGAACATCAGTTGCATTTAGAGACACTTAAGGACTAAAGACTCAACAATTAAGATTAAAAGAAACAATCAGGTCTATTCAGTACAGCAATCATACATTTACATGTATCAGTAGGAAACATACCCCTTCATATATATCCATGCATATGCCACTAACAAACATTCCAACATGCAGATTGACGATGAAAGCCTGACATAGTTTATTACATGCTACTCCTGTGTCATAGCATCCACTTACAATCCACCAAACTGCCTTCCTGAAAATATGTATAAGGATTTTATAATTTCTGTTCGATTTTCTTAACAAGGACTTGATGGAAGCTTAAAGCTTTTACCTAAGTCTAAGATTCTTTTAATGGACGACTTTAGCTTGCTTAAGAGATGCACTACCACAAGAGCATGCATAGACAAAACCACACACCACCTTAAGTCATCAAATCCTTCTTTTGTATATTATTGTAAACAACAATTTTATCATAATTCCCATCATTTATATTTCAGCCAAGCAACCATAGATCCCGCTTCAAATCAACGAACATCCTGAATACAACTGATATGAAGGGTTGCAGGCTTGCAGCTGAGCTACCAGAAACTCTAATTAAAATAGAGGTAAAAAAAATTGTACTTTGACATCCTCTTAAATAAAATAGATGTTGAAAAACCATAGATCGTTAAACCTTTAACGTCTGTGAGGTGTGTGTTGGGTTGACCTTCAATATTCCCCTATTCCTTCTCCTTCCCCACTGTTTCAAAAATAAAATAAAAAAACCTTTAAAAGAAGAGTAAAAAAAGTTTGTTTTCTCCAATAGAGGATCGTCCTCTACTACAAATAGGAGATGGACTTAAAAGTTAGTTTCTTTTTCTTATATTAGGAACGATTTGTAATCTACCAAATTAGCAAGTATTTATAATATAAAATGATTTATCATTACCTAAATCTAATAAGTGATAATTAATACAAAAGAATTTGTTGCCTACCAAAATACGACAAATAATCACCGATATAGCTACTATATTTATTATTTTTTTGTAGTCTTGAAATAAATATTTTTATTTCTTTGAAAATTTTAAATATAATTTGAACAAATGATAAATTTGTTTTCGATTTTTTTATTTACAAAATAATTATTCTTTATGTTGAATTATGCTACTAATTAATGTGTGCATATTATATAAACAAATATATATATATATATATATATATATATATATATATATATATATATATTTAAATCATATACCTAAAATAAAACTATTATAAGATGTTAGCGTTCGTTACTGAACAACATATTTAAATAAGCTCTTATTAAACCAAAGCTTAAAAAAATAGTGCTAATTTTCCAGTTTGAAAATAGTGATGACTTTTTTTTTTTTTTGGCAATGTTAAAATAGGGATGAATTTGGTCATCTCCTATCAGGAATCAGTCCATCATTGAGATCATGCTGGACATTATAGAGAAGATATGCTGCAGAGGACAGCTAACAGTATGCATTTAGTTGATGATGAATGAAGGCTCTCAACCACCAATGGACAGCTAACTGAAAATATTTTGGATAAGACTTAATTGATGATGAATGGAGGGTCACCCACCAACGCACCATGTGCAGAAAGCAATCAAGGGAACTTAGCAAATGTGTTTGAAGTACAGGGACGTGTTGGAGCCAAACCTTTTCATCAACATTGACAAGGAAATTTCCCTTTTTCAGAAAGCATGAATACTGATGAAATTTTAGAGAGGGATGGACTACTAGTTGGACAATTGACACATGAATCAACTAACACGGCTTGTTGATCAAAAACTGCCTTCAACTATGTTATTTACATGAGAATACAGGGACTCCTTCAAGTAAAGAGAAACCATGGGTCCCAGATTTGTAAAAACAAATGCAGTTTCTAAGATTAGAGGTGGAGAGCAAAACAATTAGCTTAAAGTGGTTCACGTGCTGCACTGCAATCATGATGTATCGAAAAAGGGAGGAAAAGAAATATAATTAATGTAGGCAGAAATTAGGAGTTAGGTTCAAGGGACTATGACCTTGATTTGATAGCAACACCAGCACCTTTCTCATCAGCTAAATCAATCATCACGACTTGGAATCATTCTGCAAAGAGAAATTTCAATCAGGAACACAATTGAACCATCATTACTAACACCGTACAGTGGAAAAATACTAATTGATACCCAGTTATGTCTTTCTCAACTCTAGGTAATCAAGGTATAAGGCCAAAATTTGATGGGTCACACTGGAGACTTTGCAGGAAAGGTGTTTTCTCTGTCATCATATTCTTTCTGGAATGTGATGATAAACTCAACTCAACTAAGCCTCCCAACTACATTGGTCGGCTATATGAATTTGCTTCCTCCACTCCGCTCTATCTGAGGCACGTTAACATTTAAATTACAAATAATTATATCTTTCTTAATAATTTCTATTCATATTATTTTAGGTCTGCTGCTATCTCTATCATTATCGAGGCTTATTAAAATATCACTTTTCTAGCCTTTAAAGGTCTACGTTTAAATGGTACTTCTTGGAGGAAGATTATGATGACAAACATTTGAGATAAATTTTGACATGGTACATCTCAGGGAAAGATTTTGCTAATAATGCATACTGAGTCCCTTGCACTGAAGCAACAGACATGATGCAATTGGGTCTATGTAATAAGCTACAACGAAGATTTACCTTGAGCCAAGTGCCCAAAAAACAAATTAACTACAATTTCAAACACTCAAAGATAATCAGTTACAAAAAGATTCAACCTTTTCTTGAAGAAGTTTTTGGCTGTCACTGAAATATTGGTTTGGATGGTTGATGCCAGCATCACAGGCAGAGCCATGAACAGCTTCAAAAGTTAAAGTGCATGCCAACTGCAAATGCATTTCCATGGTATATGCAACATTAAGACAAAGTTTAACCAAGGCTAATATTATGGAATAAAACTTGGACAAATCTTAACCTGATAATGCCGATTTCGGGCTTTGTCTATCACATCCTCCATTATTTGACCACCAACTCCCACTTTACCAAGCACAGCTCTCAAATTCTCCTCACTTTCAAATTAAAAAATGAAAGCAAAACAATACCATAATAGGTTAAACACATATTTCTTACAGTCCAATTTTAGCTAGACAAGCAAAGTAACATTACCAGAGAATTAGGACCATAATTACTTTCTGTCTAACATGCACGTCTCTCAATGTTCAAACAAGTATATGGTGTTTCACATGGTGCTTTCAAGAAAAAATGAACACAGAAATGTCCATACAATTGTTAATTGCACTTAGTCATATCAAAAGTCTTTATTAGTTTTATTTGAATTAAAGTTTTTTACCCCAAAATAAAGAATGAAATATGCTTTTCTCGTTATTCCCCTTTTTTTAACAGCAGAAAAACAAAAACCCTGAAAATTAAACAGATTACAACTAACAAATTTCTTACAGAACAGAACTTTTGCATTTTGCTTTCACCACATCCCCGCTCCATAAGGACGAGATGAAGTCACCTTATTATCAGCACTTATTTGGAGAGAACATTTGTTCTCTGATTGACCCTCCACCAAAAACCTCTTAAACTGACATCACTGGCCATCCAAAACCACTTGTAAGTTCTAAACAAGGGTGATGAACATATTCTTGTGAAATAAGGCCAAAGCCCACTGCTCATTTCAAGAAGCAAATCTTTTCCCTATCAACCAAATGGAGGCTGTGCAGCAACTGTCACAGCTCTTAATATATAAAGATTAGTAAGAAAATACATAAGAGAAAAGCAAGAAACACAACTCTTAATATAGGTTGGACTCAAATACTTCTTTCAAGAGGCTAACTCAATGACCATCATAGCCTCTAACTTGGTCAAATAAGCAGATAAAATACCCTAAATCTCTACATGTTCTTAAAAAACTTCCCAATATTCCCCATGCCACCCACTGAAAGATTCAGTTTTGATAAACTGATAGACCCTGTAGCCTCTTCAGAACATCTTAACATACATTTGAAAAGCCTTAAGCTTGTGCAATTAGAGTAAAAACAAATATTGTCAATAATGACCTTTAATGGAAAAATATTAGTAATTATGCTCATGCTTCAATTCCATCGGAGATAAGGTGTTTGACAGTGAATAAATTAACTAGACCTGGTAGAAGAGTACAAAGAATGTTTCTTTCGTACACTATGTCATTTATGGTTTGTAATAAATTATGAGGTTTAAACATTGTTATTAAATTCAGGAATTAAAATTTAGATATAACTATTCTTATTCTCTGCTTCAACTCCAATTGAACCTCATAATAGAGCTTTAAGATCTAATATAAAAAAAACAAAAAACTTTGACTTATTTCTTTGAAGGATTATAGATAGATGTGCTCAATATACTCACTAAAAAGTTTTTTTTTTTTTTTTGTTAACATCTTCTTTTAGAGGTTACAGTTAGGGTAACCAAACACTGCCTTAGCATTCAAATTATTTAAGCTTATAAAATTATATGTTTTATGAGCCAAGGTTGAGATTTTAGTTTTTTATTAAATAATTAGTAAGCAGGAAGTCTTATTCACTTTATAAGACCTTTTAAACCTCTGTGAATATAAGTAGTCACTCCATTTTTTGTGGGAATGGAATAAAATTCTTTCCTACTTTTGACCACAAGCTTGTACCAATTAATGTGGTCCTAATTAAAACTTTGCAAGATGTAACTCCACACAATTGCGTAAATTAAGTGGTTTATTTTTCATCTTCTTATATTTTTTTTATCCTAACTTCATGAACATTGGATATAACCGAGCTTCAGAATTGTCACTCTGATTGATTGTTGTAACTCCAATCAATACCATGCATATCGTGACTCCATATGGGAGTGGCGAACATGGTTTAGAGTTCAAGATTTTTTAATAAGATCCTCAAACACCACATTATAAAATAGGATAAAACTGATCACTTAGAGAAAGGTCTCTTTAGCTACAAAAGAGGCTTGTTGAATATCTATTCAACAGGATCAATAAAATAGCAACAAGAATCCAATTCCCTGCCCATTTCCTGAATTTGCCACCAAAACTACATCCTAAAGAATAAATAGCTAACAAGTTCCTATTCATGCAAACATAAAAATTTCCATATCAGTTTTGGACTTTTGATCATTACCTTGGAACATGATTTAAGCCTATGTGCTGAAGTTCCCAGTTACCGGAAAAGACAAGGTACTTGCTTTAAAGACCATTACCTTAGATAAGCTTCCCCACCAAACACACACACACAAAAAAAAGAGGCTAAGTAAGATATGAGACCTGAAATGACGATAAGGGCAGCCATGATGATCTCCTACACCAGGAGTAGATGAGATGATCTTTTGACAAGAATAGGGTGTGTAATCCTGTAGCAAACAGCAGAAATGATCATTTGAATCCAGAGTATGATATTAAGATTAAAAGTTATTTCATCGTTATGGCATATCTGTGGTATGCATAGAAGGTGTCTTACTATTCTCTTTCCTTCCTTTCCATAGTTATGCCGTATGTTGTATGCATATTCCTTGTCAAACCTCTCAGCACCAACCTAATTTAAACATTATTTATCCAACAGATTCAGAAAAACCAACATGCCTAGCACCATATACAAGAAAACATGGATAAAACCACAAGCATAAACATGATGCAACTGCATTTAAATGACTGTGCAACCTTTTCTCTATGCCAGCATTTGCTCATTAAAAAGAGTATCTGTAGGCTGACCATATTACAGCTGACAAATAACTTTCTCAAGATGAACTATATGAATAGGAGTGTTATTCCCCACTAGAGTAGAACCAAAGAGCAGACAGCAGAGACTGAAATAAAAGATAATTTACGTGTTGCAGTTCATCATGCATGACACCAAAAACATACTTGTAATAATTTTGGACAACACAGCAAACAAGATGTGGCAAAACAACTAGGATGGAAGTAATGGCATATTAACCTTGTGGGAGAATTCAGCTTTCCAGAATACAAGAGCATCTTCCAACTTCAGACCAGCACCCTGCCCAAGGGAAAAGAAGGCACCAATTAAATTATGGGTGACCAATTTAACATTTAAGTTTTAAGTTTTTTGACAATTATACAAATAAACATTTCTTATTTATTTTCTCCATGAATGCATAACGTCATATACGTGTTAGAATCAGAAGATATTGCTAATGAAGTAGAGTTCTGGCATAAAAATTGCTAATGCAATTAGGTAGGAATAATTGACAAATATCGGACGTAATTGTTCACAAATAATGCACAATAGCTTGAGTGTTTATGTTTACATAAGAATTGACTATTAGAATACTTAGATGTTTATCTTATCGTGCCAGATCATTCTATCTAAAAGAAACTACCTTCAAAAAAAGACCAAGCTGCATCCTTCCTCCATGTTTCAAATGGTGATCCTCTCGCAGCTGCACAAAGTAACACATAAAAGGTACAAAATGAAAGTGAACGCAAGAGATAAAGATAAAAATGAGGAGAGAGAGAATTAGCACAAAAGCAGCAAATGAATTAAAATTTCAATGAGCACAAGCTGAAAGCCTGAAACCAATCCCTTACTTTTTCAAACAGGTGGCGCATACAAAGTGGGAAGGAACTAGCAGCTACTTTATCAATGTCTTTTATTGACATCTCTGTAAATTGTTCAGGCTGTAAAAACATTATTGGCAATAAGAAACCAATCTCAAGCTCTTGACTGACAGAAAAATGAGCAAATCGAAGTAAAATACCTGAGAATAGTCTGGGCCCAGATAGCTTGTGCTTAGTGCCTCAACAATCTGAGCAAGACATAAATTGCACTTGTTAAACACTACACTGAAGAAATGAAAGCCAACTTGATACTTATAAGTTCACTCCATGGAACATATATATTATACTAACAGGAGTCAACCGATCCTTCTCTTGTTCTCTGATGATGGACGTCCATTTTCTGCAAATGCAAGTTACAGACCGAAAGATCACAACCCCTATTACAGCTTCAAGTGGTTTCACAACAAAGAATTGTTGCTTTGCGAAGGTCAAACCCACCTTGTCGGAAACTAAATCATTGAACAGATACCATATAAACCATTAAATAAGAAAATATCTTATGATGAACCTCAGATTGTTGTTACGGCAAAAAAAATGGCTGGGATACCCAGCAATTATTAGAAATGAAAGCGAAGAAAACAACAAGATACAAGAAACCACTCTTACAAAACAGCACAGTTACTAGTAATCTCACTGCCCGTCAAATCAATTGCTAATCAGTTTAAAACAAAAAAAAAAAGACGATTCTTCCCATGTTGGAAGTAACCATTCAAAAAGAGGAGTTTTACATGCTTCCAAAAGACCACATGCCAATGACAGTCTTCATTGGATCAACTACAATTTTGTCCCTATCCTTTGTAACCTTCCTCTAGTCTTCTCCTTTGAGCTTTTTTACCTTGCACCATATCCCTCAGTCTCTTTGGCACAAGCCTTAGTGTGTCTCATATGTTTAATAAACTAATGATTAATGCAACTTCCAATATCCCCCTTGGCCCTTGTAGATTGGTACTACAACACTTCTCCTTCATTCCTCTAACATCGTTTTAGTTTTGATTATTGATTAAAGCATGATAAGCCAACTCCCATTCATAGGGCTCTAATGGGATACCATTTGATCCTCTATAGCCTACCCCCTTTTCATCTTTTTTAAAATCCCTTTTACTCAAGGAAAATGTTGAACATGTGTTGGGTTTTATGCAACCCAATGCTGGTGCCCAACAACTACTAGATGCAAGGGACCATGCATGTATTGCATGGTTTTCTTGATATCCAACGGAATATAGGCACCAGCTTTGAGCTATGCGTTGGTGCCCAACTTCGGAATAACTTTACTTAAAAGCGTCTAATCCAAGGCAAACTCTGAATACTAGATATGAACCAAAATGTCATGGTCGGTGATGGGGGATAAGCTTCATGATCAAGAAGACAACAACCCAGATCACCAGCTAAGGCCCCTAAATGACCAGTCAGTGAAAGGATGTAGGAGTGCAAAGACAACAAAAAAGTTTGCCTCAAGCAGACACCCTTAAGAGAGTGCATGACAGTTCATTGATGCTGTGGCACCAGAGATGAATGGGCCTAAGCAATCTACTGAAGCTGTGCAGTGTAAGATAGTAGTAGCGAATATTTGTCCTGAGAGGGATGCATCGCACTTATTATAGACCTTACATTTAGCATAGCTTACAATATTTTGAACTTTTCCCGCATCTTATAATCTTTCTCTATCTTCATATTCCTAGTTTCTTGCCAAACTCTAGCCTTTAAGATCTAATGTTTGTTAATTAAGTCTTCATGAACATATGATATGAATGTGAGGTGCCTTTAGTAGTTTTATGAAACTTATACATAAATCTGTGCATGTCTGTTGAACTACGGTATAAAACTAATTTTTTAGGAACCTATAATTTTTTTTCCAGCCAAGGCAAGGAAAATTGCCTAGACATTGACTTAGTACCTTGACAACAATGGCAAGCACCAATACCTTTAACCTATTTTTGTCGTTAACCACTCTACTAAGAGAAGCATTTAACCCATACATGACGAAACATCTGGCTGCTAGTTAACCATAACTCTTTATAATAAACATCCAAATAAAACATACGTAAAAGGAATTACGTTAAGTGGCAAAGTTAAATTCCCCATAAACACAATCTAAGATACAATTTAAACCCTTTTTTTCTCAAGTGATTGAGAAGGGGAAAAAACCTCATATTGCAGCCCATAAATTGTTTGAATGCAGTATCACTAAAGTAAATAGATTAATATGATGAGAAAAAACCAGAAGTTGATCCCAGCACCTTATAACCGAAAAAAAAAATTTGTTTTAACAAAATATGTATAGCTCCATTACATTATGACAGGAATTAATAAAAGACCGCAACTATTGAGTTTTCTTGAAATCACCTATTTGTCAGGATAAGTGCCTTTGACAGGAGGCTGCGGAATTGAGTGACAACCAGGGAAACCACCTAAAATAGAATGAAAGAACTAAGCTTCACTAGGTCTAGGAGCATAAGGTATTAAAAGAGGGAAAAAAGGGAAAAAAATAAAAACTGAAAGTAGGAGATATGTACAGGTCAAAAAGGTGAAGCTCAGCATTACCTGATGCATAGCAACATAAGTAGAACCCCTATGAATAAATACTTTGCGACCAGCAACAAGTTCTGGAACTTCTTCGAATGAAACCTTATAATTTGACCAGACATCAGTAAGTTAGCAGAAAAAAGTACGATGAAGATTAATTTCTTATAGGCACTCTAAGGAGTCAATAATAAATCTTCTGGGAAAAACATCAAAGCAAATGCCCATAGCCAGTCATCCCCGTGCATCTTTCTTTTCCATCAACAGTAAATTTTAAAGAAATCAAAGAAAAAAAATGGCCAATCCGATGGTTAAGATCCTTTGGTCAGGTTTACTTTTTGACGAACAGATCTCATTTTCCAATTTAATTAAACAGCCCAAGGAACTTAAGCACATGTGGTGATTGGAATGATATCCAACCATTCCCATGGATCTTTCTTTTCCATCTACAGTAAGTTTTATAGAAAAATGACCAATCTGATGGTTGAGATTGTTCAGTCAGGTTCACTTTTTGCCTAACAGATCTCTGTTTCCAATCAAACTAAACAGTTCAAGGAACTTAAGCACATGCGGTGGTTGGAATCATATCCTTCTTCATCTTTAATGCAAGCAGAAACAGACCTCTAACAATAGAAGCAGTTAAAAACTTCAGATACCACAGAGAGAAATGTAAGCTGTGAAACAAACCTTGAAAAACAGAGTCTCAGCTGCAAAACAAAAATAGATCACGTTCAAGTATTAGAGATCATGAAAGATAATGACAAGTTGGACTGCTAATTTGAGATATGCAATGAAATCAGAGAGCAAGGAACTTTCACCAATGTTGAAAGGCTGCTGGCCAATAGAACGTGCAACTTGGATCAATTTATCCTTCACATTCTGCAGAAGAAAAATTATGTGAAAAGAAGAATGTTTAGAATATTTAAATTTCCAGGAGTTCTCATGGAACTTAGCACACAGTTTATTCAGTAGAGACTAATTCTTCGATTTCATAGTGTATATGTAAATGATGAACATATTGTACACATTGCAGTAGTGTACTGGCGTTCCACAAGTATAAATACAAGCAGAAATGAGAGAAAAAACACGTTATTTCACATTAGAAGGAAAGGTTAGTCATTTTGAAAGGCAAGGGAAAAAGCAGAAGAACTATAGTACCTCAAGTTCCGCATTGCTGACTGCTTTGTAGGGTAAGTCTAATTCTCCCATTAGTCTGATTCTCTGATGTTCAATGAAACCTTTTCTGTTTAGTATGAAAGAAGGAAACAAGATGAATTCATGAAAGTGAACATAACAGAACAACTAAATCCTACCTGGGCACTGGAATTTAGACCCCGAAAACGATATCGAAATAGCGTCGTCTCCGTTGAAAGAAACCATTTTCTCAGATCCTCCCTATGGTCAAGGGTCAAAGAAGAAGAAAATTCAAGTTTTAAATCAACATGATTAGAGCAGTTTTAATCTGAAAGTCTTGTGTTCAAACCTCCTCACAAGCATATTTGTTTGTTTATTAATCTTGTCTTTCCTCTCTATTATAAATCTAGTCAATGCATCATCATGCAAGTGAGGGGGAGTGTTAATATCTATGTTCTTGCTTGATATATATTATTAGGCCTCTACTTATCAGCAATGCCTTTTAGGTCAAGCAGTTTCTAACTATATGGAAGAACAAGCACAAAGAATAGCGCAGTAAACGGCGGCTTTAGCACTTACGTTCGGCAATAGACGAGACGAAGCACAAAATGAGAAATAATGTCCTTCTCAAGAACCTTAGAACTATCCTGATGCCGCATATTCACCTTCCAGAGCTCTTCTACCTTGCAATACCAACACAATAAACCCAAATTCAAACCCTAATCTACAAATCATCAAAGGAAATTGATTAAAAAAAAGGAAGATCCGGAACAGTAAATTACCAACTTCTCCATTTCCTCCGGTCTCTTCCCACGCGACAGCCCATCGGAAATCCCCTTAAGAACTGCATCAAACACAACGAACATACATCAACACTCCAAACCTTCATATCACGAAACCACAAGTAAATTGAAATAAAAAATTAAACCCCGAGACTCCGATTAAGAACCTACAATTACCTTCCAAGCAACCAATCCCTAAAAATAAAGTTGAGAGTCTTGAGACACGTACCTCGAAGACGATCGATGGCGAAAAGCTCAAAATCTTCGAGCCTTACTTCTAACGCCGGAGCAGATCTATAGAGAGGAAGTGACGGGACAGCTTCCGGCACGGCCGTCTTCCTCTGAGTCGGAACGACTTCCATTTCCGGTGACTGTTACGAGTAAATTAACGAAGAAACGAAGCTCTTCAGTCGCTATTTGTTACAGCACGCACTGGAAATGGCGGGAAATGGTTCGCGTTATTGCCCAGTTAACGGGTTCAAATCGCTTTATGGATAGAGTCCGATGTCGTCAAGACGGGTCGACCCAAAGATCCGAATCGCTAATTTGCGGGTCATCCGTCGGGTCGTTTTTATGTGAGACATTTTTTGCCTGTTGAGCTTCTTCTGGAGTAAATTATGGTACAGAGAGGACGAGGGGTCAAGAACAAGAGAAGACTAATTAAAATTTGAGAACTTTTGTATTACATGAGTACTGAGATTGGAATTTATAAAGGTTATTTTTTTGAGAAACTGTAAGGATTAGGAACATTCAGAAGTGGTAAGGGTGATGAGAAGCCAGGTGAGTGTAATTTGATTGTAAATAATGGAATTGGTTTCATTAATCTACTGGTTTTTGGATGTAGAGAATGGATGTGTGTGGTGAAGGCTGCTTGCATTTTATTATAACAGGGTTAAAAGCATTGCTGTGGAGTTCAAATTTAGAGGAAGAGTGTAGCAATCGCATATTTTCAAGGAATGGAATGCTAAATCAGATGTTACTCGGGGAAGGACCATATTGTTGGATTTATTTCATAATTATATGATATGTTTCTATAATTTGGATATTTGTATATAATTGGCATTATTCTAGATATTAGCATTCTTTCTATAATTAAGAGATTTGTGATATTAGTAGTTTTTTATAATTAAGATATTTGTATATATGGCTTAGCATTATTCTAGGGATTGTAATAGAGAGATATTAACATTCTTTCTATAATATGTGTAACTAGAATAGTATATATATGTTAGACATGTAATCAAGCAATTCTCAATATACAGAAAAATCATTATCTAATATTCATTGGTTCCTCTCTGTATCCTTTTCTTTAACCTTCCTCTCTGTATCTTTTTCTTCATGGTATCAGAGCCAAACCGTGGGTTGAAGAAATTTTACTGCTATTGCAACGTTTATATCACTGTGCGCATTGCAGCAGAGAAGGTGAAGACCTGTTTTTATTTTATTTTATTTTATTTTATTGTGAGTTATCGTAGGTTGCTACGTTACCTTGAGTTGTTGCAGTTACTGTGGGTTTCAGAAGTAGTTCCAGGGAAAAAAAAAAAAAAAGTTGTTTATTAAAACAACTCTCAAAAGCATCGGTGGTATTGATTCCAAAAGCATCATATCTTGTCTCATTAAAGGGGTGGTATTGATTTCAACCCCGACTATTTTATTTTATTTTTATTTTTATTATTATTTTTTATCAAAAAAAATAATAATAATAATAATAATAATAATTAATTCGATTGTTCTTGTTTCTATTCTGTCAAAAATGGCCGAAATAGTTCCATCCAACACGGAAAGTTCTACTGTTCCGTTATCTTCTTCTTCTGATGTCAATTCGAATCAGCGATTATGCTCGGTTCAATTGAATGATTTTAATTATCTTCCTTGGTCGAGGGCAGTGATATTAGCTCTTGGTGGGAGATCACGGATTGATTTTATTGATGGGAGCAATGCCGCTCCGGATGTCAATTCGAATCAGCGATTATGCTCGGTTCAATTGAATGATTTTAATTATCTTCCTTGGTCGAGGGCAGTGACATTAGCTCTTGGTGGGAGATCACGGATTGATTTTATTGATGGGAGCAATGCCGCTCCGGTTGTCCAGTCTGCTCAATACAAGACTTGGTTTGCTAATGATCAGATGGTCCAATCGTGGTTGCTTAATACGATGGAGCCACATATTGTTGAGATTTTCAGTTATTCGGACTTGGCTGCAGATTTATGGAGTGTCGTAAAAGAGTTTTATGGAAATCATAATAATTCTGCACGGGTGTTCCAACTCAAGAAGGATATTGCCTCTTTCCAACAAGAAGGTAAACCTTTTGTTCAGTTTCTTGGTCGCATGAAGACCATGTGGAATGAATTAGCGGTCTATCGACCACATACCACTGACTCAGCAATCTTGTTGAAAAGGGCTGAGGAAGACAAGATTTTCCAGTTGTTGGCAAATCTAACCCCAGATTATGAAGATCTTTCCAAGCTTGGCTCAATTAATCCCCTTGATCCAGCTTGAGGGGGAGTATTGTCGGATTTATCTCATAGTTATATAATATGTTTCTATAATTTGGAGATTTGTATATAATTGGCATTATTCTAGATATTAGCATTCTTTCTATAATTAAGAGATTTGTGATATTAGTAGTTTTTTATAATTAAGAGATTTGTATATATGGCTTAGTATTATTCTAGGGATATTAGCATTATTTCTATAATATGTGTAACTAGAATAGTATATATATGTTAGACATGTAATCAAGCAATTCTCAATATACAGAAAAATCATTATCTAATATTCATTGGTTCCTCTCTGTATCCTTTTCTTCAACCTTCCTCTCTGTATCTTTTTCTTCAGACCATCTCTTCCCATTTATCAAACCATGTATTCTCTTAATATGTATGTTTACAGTTGATATATATATATATATATATATATATATATATATAGAGAGAGAGAGAGAGAGATGGGCTTTACTTATTAGTTATATATAGCTTTTAGATTAAGTGGTTTTTATTATAATTTTTATTGTCAACCAACGGGGTGTTGGTTCTAGTGGTTGGAGACGCCTGAGATTGTGAGTTCGAAACTGAACTCAATAAATATACCTCAAATATGTAGTCATGTCCCAAAAGAATTAGTATGACAAAAATCTACAAAAATCTTAAATACCTGCCGACCCAAAAAAAAAAAAACATAATCTTTGTTGTCATGACATTCTATTATTTAAAAGAAGGCATATGCTCTCTTGAATCAACTGTGGGTATTGTGCAAATAACCAGTTGGTGTGAAGATAGGGTCCTATGGACCCCTGACCCCTCCACAAGATTCACTTGTAAATCTTTTTTTTTAGCCTTATTAACTCTGCAAACAACCCTATCTTCCATGTTCCTCTCACATTTGGCAAGATAAGTCCCATCCAAAGTCAAAATATTTGGGTGGACTCTTGCACATAAAGAGACTCAATACTTTCTTTTTAGCCTTATTAACTCTGCAAACAACCCTATCTTCCCATGCTCCTCTCACATTTGGCAAGATAAGTCCCATCCAAAGTCAAAATATTTGGGTGGACTCTGGCACATAAAAGACTCAATACATTGGATATGTTACAACGAAGACTCCCCAACATGTGTCGATTCCCACACTGCTGGGCCCTTTGCACACAGGGTGAAGATAACATCGGTCGTATCTTCTTCCACTGCCCCTATGTATTAATGATTTGGAGGAAATGGTATGTCTTTTCGGGCCATAGATTCCTCCTACCCCCCAACAAGTTGAGGAAGGCTTGTCCTTGTGCCACATCTCGTCATTTTCCAAGAAAGAAAAATGTATTGGCCAAATTGCCTTTTTTGCTACTCTTTGATCGGTTTGGTTAGAGCGTAACAATAGAATTTTCCTAAAATTGGCTAAGTCTGAAACTCAATTATGGGAAATGATCAAGTTGATGGCTAGCTCTTGGATTTTTGCTTCTCCTATGGCCAAAAGTTTTTCTTTAGTAGATTGGTTGCTTAATTGGAATAGTAGGGATCATGGTTCATGATCAGTCCTTCTCTGACTATTCAATGTCCTTACTGGTTTGATCACCTTTAGTGAATGCAGTACTTGTATCCTCTTGTTGATTATTAATAAAGTATTTTTATTTCTTCTTGGTGTGGTGACTGCGAGCATTCCTGACCCATTTGTTATAGAGAAAGTAAATACTATTTGTTAATACATGCAATGGGTCTGTGCTGAAATGAAGTAATCAAGCGTATCATAAAATAAGACTTTTTTCTCATAAATTTGTCTCCTTGTGTAACTTTCAGGGACTTTTATCTGGTAAAAATACAACTTTTAACTAATTAAGAATCATGAAACTGAAACATCATATTTTTCACCTTCCATAAAAAAAGGTTGGAGTTTTTTCTCTTTTGTTTTGGGGGCTTTATAAAATTGTTTGATTTAGCAGTAAGCGCGAAATTAGAGTTGAGTTCCACTCCGCTTAAAGTTAAACCCTGCAACTGCAAAAACCCCCAAATTGAAGTATAGAAATCCAACGAGAGGATCACACTTACAACTCATAGTCTCCAAAATAGGGTTTGTTAGTTTGTCGGCTGAAGGTGAAATCATTTTCCTTTTCACAATGCTTCTTCTTTCAAAATCTCTTTCTTTTGTTTCTTCTTTGGTAATTTAGGATTCTTTGGTTTGATCTCAGGTTGCAGTTGAAAATGGACAGTGAAGAGTTGACTGAGCAAGAAACTGCTCTGTATGATCGCCAAATTCGTGTTTGGGGAGTTGATGCACAACGGAGGTATAGAAAAAGATTTTGAAAAAAAAAAAAAAATCATCTTTTTTATATGCATTTCTTGATGTGATCTGAATATGAGGAAGCACTTTGTTTGATTATAGACTCGAAATTAATGTCACTTTGACGACTGATACGTATCAAATTGCCAAATTTTACAGCCACAACTACAGAATGTTGTCTTGTTTTATACGATGTTGGTTATCATTATGAATGTTTTGAGCTTCATGTAACTACAAATTTGTTTTAGGCTGAGCAAGTCGCATGTATTGGTCAGTGGCATGAAGGGCACAGTTGTTGAGGTAATTCTGTACTTTCTTCACTTGATATCTCTTGCTAGAAAGACTTAACTTCCATACACATTAAACCCAACAAATCTAAGTGACAAAACGTCTGTGAAGCAAACTCTCAATTACTTCAGCTCATGGTAATTGCACACTGTATAAAGTCATATGAATGATATGTGGGTGATACATGGTGACTCTAGTGTGGCTGATTTGTATAAATTGGAGTTTCTTGTTGAGAAGTGACAATGGCCCAATTTGGAAGAGCTTTTCCAAAGTGCTTTTGGAGAAAAAACACTTTTTGGCGGTGTTTGGCAACACCTGCTTCTAGCTAAACTACGGTGAAAAAAACGCAGTTTTCAGCTTTTAGAAGAAGCTGAGAGGGATCAGCTTTTCCCAAAAACGCTTTTGGTAGAAGCACTTCTCAAAAAAGCGCTTTTGGAAAAGCTCCCTCAAACGGGGCCAATTAAGTATTTGGGTTTTGGCTGTGGGAAAAGGAAGCTTTCTGATAATATACTTAGATTTGGCTAAAATAAAGGGTAAATCAGATAACTATAGTAGGCTGCTTTTGTTACAGTTCTGCAAGAACATTGTTCTAGCAGGAGTTGGCAGTTTAACCTTGATGGATGACTCAAGGGCCGATGAAGAAGCACTTTCAGCTAACTTCTTAATTGCTCCCGACGAGAATAAGTATGGTGGAAGATCTCTTGCTGAAGTTTGTTGTGAGGCTTTGAAAGAGTTCAATCCAATGGTCCATGTTTCTGTACAAAATGGTAAGTCTCCTCCATAAGTTCTCTCTTTTTAGTTCTTGTTAGCTTTTTAGGACAAGTAGTGTTTTTTTTTTGGATTATAGTTTACAATCTCTTCAAATTTCTGGTGGAAGCAACTTGTGAATGTAAAAGCTAAGGTTATTATAGCTACTTTTTCCATTTTTTTTCTCATTTATGTTTGTATGATTTGATTTTCCAAGTTTTGAGGGTACTTCTGCAGTCTCTTTTATCATGTTATGGTGTTAAAAGATTCTTTTTACAGGTGATTTGGCAAGCTTTGATGGGGAGTTCTTTGACAAGTTCAATGCCGTCATCATAAGCTGTTGCTCCCTTAAAACAAAAGTATGATTTGCATTCTGCTTCATCAATGTGTTCTTGTACATTGGTCTTATCGATATTTGATAGTTCATTTTTAGAATTTCAATTAATTTTCCTTTTACTATTCCATCTATTTCAGAAACTGATAAATGAAAAATGTCGTAAGAGGCAGAAGCAGATAGCATTTTACACAGTTGATTGTAGGGACTCCTGTGGTGAAATATTTGTTGATCTGCAGAACTATACTTATGCACAGGTGCTCATCTTACTTTGCTTCCTATGGACCATTTTGCGTTGGATTTGTTTTTTTTTTTTGTTGTTGCTTATTTGGCATCTTTTATGTTGTTTGAAATCCATCGTCTGTTCTTTGTCTTTGATCTTTCTAACTTGTGATCATTCTACGTGTTCTGCCTTCTTTTGCTTGATATTAAAAATTGCTTCTGTATAAACTAGAAAGATACTAATGCAAATTCCAGTGTTATCATCATGAGTTGGAAGTCTACAAACATTTTGCAAATGCTTTTGACGTTATACACAAGAATATCATTTTTGCGCAGTTTAACTGTTTTGTATAAAATTGTTTTGGTGTAGATGCAATTGATATAAAGTAGATGGTTTTGGTGTAACTTATTTCTTCATATTAAGGGCCAGAACTTACAAACAGTTTTTGAAAATAAAATATTGAAAACAGCTTTTTGCGTTGCATTTGAAAACGAAGAAAACATTTTCATGTTTCCTTCACAAATTTCACTTGTGGAGTCAAAAACAGCTTTTTTTTTTTTTTTTTTTTCAAAAATAATTCAACCACACACTTTTTCAAGGAATCTTTGTTTTCAAAAAAAAAAAAAAGTTTTGAGTCCTAAACCTAACAGGTCCTAAAATTTCCCTTTATTTGGTTCAATAGTGTCCAGACAAAATTGCAAACATATGATGGTGTAAAACATATATTTATGCTTATAGTTGGTAGATCATAAATAAGATAATGAATTGAAAAGGAATTCATAACTTAGTTTCTATTTTCACATGATGGGCTTGGGACCACAGCTCCACGGGTCGAAATTCAGGATTTGCTAATTGTGTAGCTGCTGATTCAATTCCCTCTTCTATTCCAATGAAGCTATTTCCCCAGACTGCATTAAGCATTTTTAAAAGGATATATGGAGATGAAGTTGTTATCCCAGGATGCATGGTGGTGGACAAACTATGTTCTGTACCTATGACAAAAGTTTTCCTTGAAATTACTTGGATGGCGTACTTGATGTATATGCATTTTTGATGGTATTGGACAGATATGCAACTTACCAAGTACTGAAGTAAACTCTTTAAAGTGGTAGCCTGGTAGGTAAAGAGAAGAATTTTAAACGGGGTACAAATGAAATTGGACACAAAATATACGTTACACTTTGGATTAAACTGGATAGCTATACAGGTCCAGTAGTGCTGAAGTATGCTCTTTAGAAAATGTTAGATGTAAATGTGTGAGCTCATCCAACCATATTCTTTTTTTAGTGCATGGTCTAAATAATTCTCCTCTTTGATGATTTCTAACAATTACTTTCCTGTTTGTTTTGTTTGTGGTCAATGCTTGCATCCTGCTCTCCTAACATAAAGATTCTGGAGAATTCTACCTTTATGAGTTTCCTAAGCAATGGTCCACATATAATAACTAACAGCTTTTTTTCTTTGCAGAAAAAGCTTGATGAAACCATTGAATGCCAATTGCAATATCCAAGTTTTGAGGTAAGACCTTATCAAATAAATAATGATTTGATTTCATGCATCTTTATATATTAGTTACTGCATGATCCTACCAAAGCATCTGCTTATTAAAAAATCTTGGAAAGCTGTTTCTGCTTATTACACCATTCATGATATCTAGTGGTTGGTAGGTAGGGAATAGAGATATAGGAGAAGAGTAAGTTCTCTCTTCTGGATTGCATTTTGTAGTATCATTAATTATATCTGTGTGATAAACCATAATGACTTCATCAGTGGCATAGTTGTACTACTTTAGAAACGCTGAGTGGCTTGCTACTCTTATTTGTATCCCTTATCAAAAATAAATGCCACAAAAGTGAGGGAAACTGTTAATTTTGTAACTTTTGATTTATAGGCTCTCAACTAAGTCATTAAACTTTTCTCATACGATTTTTAATGTATTATTCTACAATTGTATCAGCTCTTGCATTACCCGTTCAATGTTTTGTTAAATTTTTTCTTTTATCAAGAGGGCTTGATTTTATATCAAGCATCATAAATAGAGCAATTTCTAGCAAGTATCTTAGAATGTCTAGCAATTTCTTCCTCTTTTCCTTCCGTGTCCAAGGTGAACCGATTGCCAAAGAAAAACTCGTTCACATCTTTGCATTTTGCATTGTTAAGGGCACTAAAGAAATTAAAAAAAAGCTGCTTCTAGTTATAAATTTATACAGCTTCTTGCTTGTACTTTTAGATGAATGGTTTTATTGTATCAGATTTGTATACCAATTCTTGCATTTGTTTTTGGCAGGAAACTGTTTCAGTACCGTGGAAGGCTCTTCCCAGAAGAGTCTCTAAGATTTACTTTGCCATGAGAGGTATGTGTTACTGCACTTCTTTTAGTTTCCATGAAAAGGTAAGGTACTTTATGCACGGGATCTTGGTTCATCACAACCTCTAATATCTGGTTATTGGCTTATTATGGAAAGTCCTCTTACTACCCAACTTCTTTTGAATAATGCAGTGATAGAAAGGTTTGAGCAGGCTGAGGGGCGAAAGCCTGGTGAAATCTCAGTTGCGGATCTACCAATCATTCTGAAGCTGAAGAAAGAATTTTGTGAGGCACAGGTGATTGATTAGATGCTTGTAGATTGCTCTGTCATATGAGAATTTGCATCTTCTCTAACCTGTAATTCTCGAAATGTGGCAGTCATTCAATGAAGCACATGTACCAGATGGCCTGCTGGAAAGGTTGCTTCAGGGTAACAAAGAACACCCTCCAGTTTGTGCTATCATTGGGGGAATTCTTGGCCAGGTATTTTTCTTCTATCTTCATTTCCTCCTCCCATTCAATTGCTTTTACCCGTTAAATCTGTAACCCCATCATCTTTGCTACTTGAATGTATTTATCAGGAAGTGATTAAGGCGATTTCGGGCAAAGGTGATCCTCTCAAGAACTTCTTCTTCTTTGATGCTATGGATGGAAAAGGTGTGATAGAGGACATATCAACTGCAAACACTGGAACCTGAGCAGCTGGTCTTAGATTTTCTGTGGACTTCTGGGAATCATCAAAGCAAACGTTATTCTAGACCTCTACCCTTATTAAAACTTTCTGCTTCAGTTGATGGGTCCTAATCTTCATGTTCATGCATGAGGTGCCGTCCCTGGATATATAAATTGATATAGTTTCATAATGAAGGAGAAGTAGTAATCTTGTTCGGGCTATCAGACCTTTTTTTTTTTTGGATAAATTATCAGATCTGAGTTTACATTAATTAGAAGCATCTTCTATTTTCATGGTATTCAGTTTTCTCTCAAGTATTAGGCGTGTTTCTCCATGGGTCAATAATAGATGACAAAATTGCCCGGAGTGAGGTCCTTATGTTGTGGCTATGCGTGGGGATGCAAAAACGTCATCAATGGGATGTTATCATGTCCTTTTAATAATGATTGCTCTAGATAGATTAGTCTATAGTGCTATAGTGCCCATATGGGATAGGTCTACCATTATACTATCGTTTCGAACGATAATTAATTTCATATTCGAAATGTGTGAGGATACTAGTGGCAAACCAAAAAAATAAAAATAAATGTGCTTTAAATTCTGAAATCAAACGTTAAAAAAGGATTTCTAATTCATTTTGTCTACTAAATGGCATGCACACGCGTGTCGATCAAAGAAGACTTGGAGCTGAATTGCAACGGTGCTCCGGATAATGATGCAGAGTTATACGCCAAAAACAGAAGAGAAGTGCCGGTTCAGATATTTCGGCTTCAAAAAATCAAATTTAAAAAGTAAGTTGATGGAACGTGGGTTAGTTCTGATTCCGCTATTTTCTCACCCACTCAACGTTCCTCCATCAAAACCATTAACACCCATCTTTTTATTTTTCACCGTTATCAATCAAAGAATTAAAAAACCATGGAAGGAACCCAAGAAGAAGAAGAAAAAATGTCCATTGTTAACGAAGAACTGAACAGAAAACTGAAGATCTTAACCCAAGACTGGAAATCCTACAATCAATCCAACCCCCCGAGACAACGAAGACGTTCCAGCAACGTGAAATCAACTATAAAAATTGCCTGTTTCCGCGAAAGTTCACCGAGAAGTCTGACGGTTCCTTCGGTTCAACGACACAAGAAGCCTCAAGTGAAGGAATGGAAAGTGAGAAACAATGACTTGGCCATGCTAGAGATTCTTGGGGAGAGAAGGGCAGCCATGGAAAGCGGTGAGTTGAAGGGTAGAAGACTTATTGAGGCTTTGGACGGTGCAAGTAATATTGGCTTGAGTGGTGGGGAACAGGAGATGATATGTAGTACTTGTTCTTCTGTTTTGATTCAGAACAGTGAAGTTAGATCATGGTACTCTTCTTCTTCTTCTTCTTCTTATGATGATGATGGTGGTGGTGAAGATGTTGGGAATGATTTTATATGTGGTTCATGCTACTCTTCTTCTTCATCATGTGTGGAGAAGGTGAAGATGGGAGATGTGGGTGATAATCAGAAAGAGAAAGCAGTTGTTGAAAATGGATCAATTGGGTTGGTGGGCAATGGAGGGAAATGGATGGTGCAAATGGGCTGGCTTGCCATTGTTCTTATGGTATTTGCAGTTTGCATTGTTTCATATTGGAGCTTTTATGAAGTAGTAGTAGATGAATACGAGGAGGCTTTGTTCCCCACATGAAGTGTAATACATCACTCTTTTTAGTTTCAACCTGTTCTTTTTTTGAACATTTCTGTAACTTAAGAGTGTAGTTTTTTATTTTAAAAATTAAAATTGATGCTGTTTAGTTTGGAGTGCATCGAAATTGTTACTGTTTTTTATTTGTTGTATTCTACAATTGTTAGATTAAAATTTTAATATTCAGTTCAATATCAGTTTTCTCTGCTTCTTGGATCAGAGTAACGATTCGTTACTGCACTCGTTTCAGTTTTGAGAATTGACAATTTTCGACCTTACAGCCATTATTTAAAACTGAGTTTTTGTTACATTTTTTTTTTTGTTTAATTAAAAGAATACAAAGTTAGGAAGTATGCAGAATACGTTAAAAAATAAAATAAAATTACTTCGTATGAAATGCTAAAACCAGAGAAAATCCCACATTTCCACCATAAATTTCACTGTGCACTTTAAATAATATAATTCATCATAAAACTTGGTATGATGTTCACCAAAAATAATTGCCAAGCTAGAATCGACCCTAAAGCTCGGTAATCTAACTCGAACCAAGCTTCGCACGCAAAGCCTCAAATATTGTAGTTACTGTTGTGATCAGTCAACAGGAAGGCCTTAAATCATAATCTGCCATTCTGTCGATGGATCAAATCAATATTACAGAATAATTACATTAAGCAAATCAAATCAATATTGCAATCTAACAATTCATGGCGTTATCTTCAGTTGAGAAGAAAAAATGCACACAATAACAATAAAAGAGCAGTAACATAACTTTATTGAATCTTTCTGTGACCTTCAACTTTTCTGGGATCGACCCACCCATCCATTCATTGGTTGAGACTGAACCTAAATCCTCCTATGCAAAAGTGACTAATATTCCGGCATATTTATGATGACAGTAAATCTACAAAATTTGGTTTTGAATTCTAAACTTTTTAAGTAGGATCAAGAATGATGGACAATCAAATATTGCCCACCGTAGAAATCCCAACAGAAAATAACATTTACATGATCAATGGGGGCGATTACTTGAAGGACATAGTTGCACTATTTGTTCTGGAAAGAAATGAAGCATTTAGACCGGTGAGCTTCCGTCCAAACCACCCAGAACCTGAGGAGGAGCCATTGGTCTTTGATCCCTCTGCAGAACTGGTCCCATTCAAAGACTCAGAGCTGGTTGAAGCCTTTGTGAAGTTTGAAAGCTCTTGAAGCTCCTGAAATGGATAGGGAAAGGTTGGAATCCAAAAAATAACAATAGCTACATCGAAGGGAAAAGCACAAATGGAAGGCAAACCTTCAGGCCAGATGCTGAGATGGTGCTTTGTGTTTGTCTCAAAACCTGCGAAAACAGCAGTTTTCAATTTAATTTCAGTCTCACAAATACACGCAAGGCCAGGAGGATGGGAATGAGGAGTCTATCTTAAGGGGGGTTGTACACGACACATCTTGGAGGATAGAGAGAGGAAAATAGGGGAACCCTACTCAAAGATCCTAGGTAGAAAATCATGTCCACGGAGGAATGATGATGACTACAACATCATATAGGACTTTCCCTAGTCATGGGATTTTGAAAACCTCCTATTGACCATCAATTGAATGTTTACTGCTACCCCATTCATTTGTCACAACAGATTAGAGATGGCTTTCTGAGTGTTAATTCAACCATCCCCTCAAAATGTGTCATGCATAGTGAAGAAGAGACAACAGATTCAGCCCCCATCCTCAAGACCTTGCATATTTCCCTTATTCTATTGCCATAGAAGTTCACAAACCTTGGGAGATTCAGCAGAAAATGATGGAGATGGGGGCTCCAGCATTTGCACATTGAGTGGCAAAGAAACCGTCTGCACAGCACAAACAAGATATACCATGACAAGTTCAAAAAAGCACATGTACTAACAACAACTCAGGCTCTTAATTCCAATATAAACATTTGCATGTGTTCTGCAACTCAGGCTCTTAACTGCAATATAAACATATGCATGTGTTCAAAACCGTCAGAAATGCCCTTCAACATTTGAGATTTGCAGAGAATCACCACCCAGGCACCTACAAGTAACTGGTTTATGCTACTTTACTTTTTTTCTTTTTTTTTCAGAATGCTATTTTTACTAATTTGAGAGCAAGAAAAAATTATGAAGTGTAGGCTCAGACATACCCTTGATGTGGGTGAAACTTGTTGATGTTCAAGGGCTGGCCTGGATGAACCAGCTAATGATGCCTGACAAGGTCAAACATTAAATATGTTATTGGATGCTATTAGGAAAAGGGAAAATAAGAAAATCAGAACAGTTATTGGTTAATATAGTTCTTCAGAGCCAAGCTATCAACAGCATTAAATTCGTTACACAATAACGATAAGATAGCCTCTTCTGCCTCATTCTTATTTTCAAAATATATCATCCAAGAACTCCAATATCTTCTCTATACTAGTGCTCCCCAAATGTCCATTTAGATCCCCAGGCACTGGTCAACACCATCTATGCTTTTCAAAGGTTGTTTATCACCGCTAATTATATTAATTATTCCTTTTTCCAAGAGCAAGTTTAATTATTCTAATTCAACACATCCTTGTAACATCCATAGCTTCATTCTTAGATCCTTATTCACATATTATTCCTAGACATGGCATCACCTAGGAATTATCACCTTAAATGTTTTAACCAGTTATCTAGCGAAGTAAGGGAGACTTATCTGTGATTTAAGGGTATTACAAGAAATAGTATTAAGTGAATTCATTTAGCCGACTCCATATATTTGGGAAAAGGCTTAATTGAGTTGAGTATTTAAAAAGCATCGCATCATGTCAAAGCACCAACTAGGCTAAAGGCTAAGTGTTTTCACCTAAAACTGCCCAAACAGTTCTATAGGCATGCAACAGGATTTCTTCGTATTTCTAAAAATTTGAAACACTTCCCAATAATTTGTAAAAATATTTTAAAGAGGTACTAAAAAGGATATTTCAACCCTTTCATCTGTTCTTATACTTCCTTTTTTTTCATAATGACATAAATAATAAAAGGTTTAACCAGTGCACAAGACTCCTGCCATTGCGGGTATGCGGAAAGATAAATGTGTGCACAAAAATATATAGATCAAAACCCAAAATATTTATCTCAAGAATCGTCGTTACATTTTATATTTTAGGAAATTATTCAGTTATCAAATAATGATGCACCTTTAAGATGGTATCTCTATTCTTTAATGTTTCAAAGTCAGAAATATCCTATACAAAATTCTAAAATGTTCCTTAGACATATGTAAGTTTTTTTAAGTTTCAAAACCTTGAAATATTTAATACTACATGCAAAAATATTATATGTATATGTTATGCATTTAACAACTTTTTATTCAATCATTTTCTTTTTTCCACTCATGCATACATAGACCAAAAACCAGAAAGACTTGTTTAACTTAAAAATCTGCATAGTTCCTTCTAAAATTAAAGGAAAGTTTGCCTCCAGACATACAAAAGTTGATAAAGTTTTAAAATGATAATAAGTTAATATAATATATAATCATTCTCCGCCATGTCTCCAATTACACTTAATTTCTAGAAATCAAGCAATACCAATCCTCCTCCTCCTCCTCCTCCTCCACAATGCATCAACTAATTCTAAGGATACAAATTTTAATTGAGAGTGGACAAAAGCCTCAAGAAAGAAGAAATCAAGTTTACTATAAGATCAAACACTTGATATGTAGCAAATGCTAACACTTGTAAAATTGAAGAAGTTAGGATTGTACCTGAATAGATGCAGCATTGCTGCTTTTTTCAATTGTCTCCACAAACTCACATAACATGTGTACTCCATTAGTAGTGATGTCCTGAAGCAGATTTCCAATAACATCATAATTTTTAAGCAGAATAAGTACAATCACATGCTGTTTTGATACTAAATAAAAATCTCACCTGCTTCCCTTTTATTCTACCAATTTTTGTTTCCTAAACAGAGAGGAAAAGCTCCGATTAGTTTTTTTATTTCCTCATTCAAAGAACACCCTTGGGAGAACATAAGCTGCTAAAAAATGCACAAGTTTGGGTAAGTGAAATAAGATGAATCACCAGAGTTTGGACTGCACGGTGAATGGAGTCTACATCCGTGCAAAACAACTTCAGATCCCCTCGCAACTCAGAGACCTACAACAAGCAACTTCTCTAAGCTTCTTATTCAAATAACTGGAAAATCTACAAAGGAAAAGCTTTCATCACCAGACAAAAAGCTAAAATGGTCCCACCTCATCTCTAGTAGCAGAAGTAAGCTGTGCACATTCATCAATATTGCAATCCACACGATCAATTCTTGAAGACAAATGTCGCTTTACACCCTAAAAAATAAAAGAATAAGTCCTACGACATTGTGATCCAACAAACTGTGCACCTTCATCAATATCTACCATTACATAATTATGCTCAATTGGAATTACCAACGATTAAATGTACCACACCGCCGTATGCACAAAAGATTCATTGGCAACATTGTTAAAGATGGCTTTGATAACATTTTTCAGCCATCTTTTGTCATAGAAGATAAAGTTATCTTTATGTCAGAAAACAATTGAATATAGCAAAGATATTTCTATTAATGTCTGACACATGTATCTACCTGTATCAAGGCATCACATTTCAGTGATTTCACTGCCAAAACATCAAAATTCTTTGAGACTTAAAGCATGCAATAAACTGAATGAAGCATAAATTGAAACTAAACCTTGAGACCAGGATGATAAAACCCATTTTGAATTATAAGCATAACACACCTCAAGCACTTTTGTAGCAAGCAACTCCAAAAAGCTGATAAGAGTCAAAAGCTGAATAGTAGTAAAAATGGTCTCATCATGGAAAACATTCTACTAAAGATTCAGCTTTTTATGAAACTTCCAACTTGATCAAATAGCTTCAATTTAACAGGGGAAAAGAAGGAAAAGAAGCATGCTGAAAATTGCAATGGTAGCCCATGTTTAACAAAGGTGGAAATGTTCAAGTGTGGTAATATTTGGTAGAAAAAAGAATTACGAGAAAGGCGACAACATGAAAGTGTTTCAACAGTTTAATAAGGTTCATTTTTCCACTGACTCGCCCCAAACACTCACATACCCAAGAGCTTAATATCTCGATTTGAGTTTATACTATTGAATTAAGAGTAGGATTTGAATCACAAACAATTCCTTGCAGAATTGGATCAAACTCTTCCAAGGTGGGATAGCAAAAGAAATTTTAAAAAGAGGGTGTTAAAAAAAAATACAAAATGAATGACTGCTAGTCAAACGGAAACCAAGAAGTAGATAGGGACCTTATGTACAATCCTAATAGCTTAAAGCCTTAAGTTAAATGTAGACTTGAGAGTATAAACAAGAAACTCACTGAGATAGATGAGGAGACTTGATCAAATTGTTTCCCTACACTTGAGCAAGCATCTGAAAAGCCGCGCCTAGTAACAAACATCAAGTCAGAAAGCTTCCAACCCTGAAATGTTTAAGGAAGCCACCATACATCAGTCAATTTCAAAAGAAACAAAACAAAAAAGAAAAAATAAATAAAAGGATGTAAAATAACATGATTGGAAGCGAAGACAGGCAGAGCCCCATGAAATAAAGAAGGCAAAAAAATGGCTTGGTGTTGCAGTGAAATGGGTTCCAATGTGGACCATTTAATGTCAAGGAAGGTTGTATCCATGCGAGAAGTTTCAAATGAAAATATTCTCTACGCCAAAACATAAGAGTCTAGCACGAAGGCTTGGCCCCAATGAAATGGAAGCCACATTAATATGTCCTAGCTAAATAGGCTTGACATCCACACAGATGATTTTATTCTACCACAACAACTTTAACATGTTTGAAGTTCAGGATAAGCATAATCTGAAATTCTGAATCACTCAATATACATAGAAAAGGTGAAAAACTATATATTCATTTAAGCCATTTAAAGCTTCCATGATCATGACTACCTGTACATCAAGTGAAAGCAAATGCATATTGACTAGAAGAATATCGAGGAACTTTGTAAGACATTTGAGTGGTAGAAAAAATTCTAGCAAACAGGAAATCACCTTCCACCATATGTATCCATAACCCACAACCATGACAACAACAACTGGGACACCATAGGTGCTTGTACCTGCATGTGATGAACTCAAGTAAATATACTATAATCATTGACTTGTCAGCTGAACATGCAAAACCAGGTAACTAAAAAGTATAGAGATGCCAATACTTTATGTTATATCCATGTTTTTTGTTTTTGATTAATAACACAAGTGTACGTGCAAGTGCGTCACATATAAATTTATTACAATTTATAAACTAAAATTTAAGTCTTATTAATTCAAATTTCTTTTCTTTTTTTGGGTATTATTGTTATCATTTTTAAACTTCAATAGGTACATGTCATTTTATAGGAGTGGAAGGGTTGGAATGTCTCTGTTATTTGAAAATAAGAATGATGGTAGAGAAGGGTAAAATTGAGAAATTGCTGTTAAAAGGCGTCAAAGCAGGAGATGTAACAAAAAGAGTGGATGGCAGTTAAAAAATTACACTACTACATTTTCCATATCCCATTATAGCATTAAACTAGTTTTTTAAATAAAATATAATAATAAGGTGAACAAAGGAATAATAAGCACAACGTGAGTGCTCAAAGTTTATTTCTATATATAGCATATACAACGTGGTTAATTCAACAATAGAACCAATCTGGATTAAAACCTTGTGATCTAAGGTGCACAAATAAAATATTGAGGTTAATGCTAACAATCTTTAATGGGGATTATTACTCATTTATAATTCTTCAACTAATGGGAAAGAAAAAAGAAAATCGTTTTCAACATATCGTTCAGATTTAGATCTCTCCTTTTTTTCTTTTTTTTCTTTTTTGTTTCTTCCATGATTTTGACAGGGGTTTGGGGGGGGGGGGGGGGGGGGGGGGGTATACATGTGCCATGATTTCGACTCAGAAAAGAGATTTCACAAAATGGTAGACTTATTAAATCCACTAATGACTGAGTCCGATTTGAGGTATTGTGAAAGATTTTCCTTACTAATTCTTATAGATTGAGTTAAAAATAAAAAATAAAATATTGAATGATTTACATAATTGCTTCCTCTCATGGAAAGCTGGTCAAATTAGAAGAAGCAGGTTCATGATTCAATTAATTAGGGGTCCCAGTGACTTGACTAACACTAAGAGCTTTTTGTATTGGTACAGCGTCAACAGGTAGTACTATAATCACCTATATAACTGGCAACTTTTGTTTGACCAATTTCTGTGATCAAGTTTATCTTCATAACCCAAAAATATGATTACTTGGTCCTTGGTTGTTTCGTTAGTAAAAATAGGAACCAATAAACAGGAATCACTGGCTTGGATAGTTTGTCAATAGTCAAGCTCTGGTAGGAGGTTAGCACCAAAAGACATTCTGCAATGCATTACTCCTTTAATAAGCATGACAAATATTCTCTATTTCTAACCTGATCTGCCTGTACTTATAATTGTAACTGCTTTGCTGGATGCCAAAAGTTGAAGCTCCTGCCTTAGGCTATTAACCTGTAAAATTGTTTCATAATTTCTGAAGCATCTAATATAGTACGAGCACATAGCTTAAAAGAAGGTAGAGAACACTGAACAGCAACTAAACCAACATTAAGAGAATCATCACAAGGAAATAAAATGCCATAGGGAAAAAAAAAAGGCACCAGCAATGTGCATCGCTCACTATCATGAGAAGAAAAACTTAGCTATCACTGATATGGGATGCGGAGTGACAAAACCACTAGCTCTAAATACCAAAATTATTGTAGGAAGATAAAGAGTCCTTGCTTTAGTTCCAAAACTTCATTTGAATGGTCTTACGAAAATGAGTTCTTTAGATATTTTAATAATCAAGTAATGAAAATTCAGTAAAAACAACAATATGGAAAATGCTACACCTAAAATCCAACACTCATATTTTGAGACATATTATAAGTACACATGCTAGAAAATAGTGATTTTAAAGTTGGGGTTGATGATAGTATGAACTTTTTAAGCAACTAAATTAAAGTAAATGAATCAAATTTTAATGGATAATAATATCATAAAAAAAATAATGGATGTACAACTGAAATTATAATTCATAACATATACGGAGTCGCAACACATAAAATTCAATTAGAACCATATTTATAGATTTCATTCATTAAACTACAACCAAGTTGACAAGTTTGTCATAAACTAATCAAAGTAGAATACCTTAGCACTATCAGAGAATGATGGCCACAGTGGTAACAATTCAAAAAAGAGGCAATCAAGACAAACAACATCTCTTACGGTTTAAAAAAAAAACAAAAAGGAATGTCTTAAAAAGAGAGGCCTAGCAACTAGCATGGGTGGAAAAGGAAAAATAAAATGGAGATTATCACAATTGGAAAATGCATGTAGGTAACTCTATTATTTGCAGACATAACAGCACACAAACCTGATCCATCAGAGAGTCATTTTGTGGTTTGCCACTAGAAGAAGGTTTGGAGCCATCACGTTGAATTTGCTTGAAAACAACCTGAGATAAAGTATCAATAATGAGTAATAGAAACCAGCAATGTCACATTAAGCACAGTAATGTAAGAATTAAGATATTCTGATAATAGAATATATCACATGGAATCCAAATTTGGGGAAGCAATTCTTGATTTGAACCTCTAGCCAACTATAAATTGGTAGGGAATGCTACTGAACCTGCCTTTCACCAAATGAGCTGGACTTGGACATGGGTTCCCACACCCAATAAATTTAAATACCCTGTCTTGCTGGCACAAATCCACTCAGTTACCAAAAGTAACATATGTGAAAGAGGCAATGAGTACATAACATGTTGTGATGATTGTGTCATTGCAATGCACCCGAAATTCAGATAGTTGTGGTTGATGCACCAATTTAGATGAGCAAAATAAATGTGCTAGTTACCAAGCTCAGAGATGGTTTCTTCCTGCACCTCTGACGATTATGGTTTCAATAATTTAAAATTTATTTTAAAAGATTGGGTTGATATTAAACAAGTATTTTCGACCATTGCCACAGAGCAAGTGTTGAAGCACTATAAATATTGATTAAGGCAATGTAACTGATGACCTTTACTGCTTTGGCTGCCTAGGCACACTCTACCTAAAACTATAGAATTACGCATAAAGAATAATGGATTTCTAGGTTTGTTCTTAAGATACACAGTATCCCAAATCTGCTCATTTGAGAAACAACAATTTGGGCATGCCTTTTGCTGCCTTCTTTTTAAACGATGTTGTAGGTATATGAGGCCAGCACCCAACCCAATTAAGACACAATGAATGCTGCCTATCTAACACCCCTCTTATAATTCAATAGAATTGGATTAATTTACAAGTCATGACTGACTTGAGGCATAGATTATCAGAAAGAGCTACATGTAACTAGTCCTAATAGGCTGATAATAAGCAGAACTTGCATTAAAAAAACATATTCAGTATCTAAACCACTCTGAGTAAGTGCCTTATGAATTCATTCAACAAAGAAAATAATATGAAAAAACACAGATGTTTGATTACTTGGTACAGAGAAACAAAATATACAATGAGCAGCAAAGCAACATAGATTTTGCATGTTTCTCTAGAAGCCATGGAATTTCTAGAACAGTATATTCCAGGTTCCAAGTACATGGTATACCTAAAAAGAAGTTATTGAAGACAGTTGCAAACAGAAAAACTGGACAATAACATTCAGCATTGTATCTGGAACCGTCTCATGGAAGTTATATGAGAAAGATAAATAGACAGAAGATGACTGCAAAGTGCAAACTCCCATAGACAACGACTTGAGTTGAATTAATATTAAAAGTTCAAGTTGATGACTAAATTAAATGACAAATTAGATACCCTGAAAGCACCAGAAAAAAGGTCGGACACCCGCCCTTCCTTTGCAAGCACGGACCCAAGAATACCTGATAAACAAACAATAGCTCATTCATTAGCTAAGTTAGAACAACCGATCAACCATATGAAAGAAAATTTACAAATTTTAAAGTTCAAGAAGTGCCTCATGCATAAAAATATATATATACATATAATTAAATAAGTGAAAATCAGTCTTCATATGCACAAACCATCCAAGTAAGGAGACCTGAGAACTGAGTGCAAACCTAGTGTACTAAAATGGCAATTTTAAAATATTGCAGGGCGTATTATATGTCAAACAAGGTTGATTGCCTCCAACAGCTTGTACCACGAGCATGTATCATGTGGTGTTTTCACTGTTATTGTACGAATCATGTAAGATTCTCAATTTGAATCAATAACATTATGATTCATGATTCGATTATTTAACTTGCATCTAGGTGCATCTGAATCCTTACCGAGTCCTTAAAATTTAGTATTCCTTGAAGGTCATAGATTCAAATCCAAAAACAACCTTTCCAATGTAGAGATCAGGCTGCGATATATCGTCTCTTACACAAACTCCACAATTGCATGAGCCTCATGATTTGGGTACACCTTTTTCCTTTTTTTATGATTCACTCTGAGTCCAAGAACTCACTATTTGAATCTTGCAATTCAAACAATTCGTATGACTCAAAAAGAATATAGAGCATATTTAAATCTTACAATTCAAACAATTCTTACAATAGAGTGTATATGAAGTATTAAGATGATGAAGTATTAAGCTTCAAATTCAAAAAATATAACAATATACCCGCTATATTTGGATATATTCACATATAAGATAAGGTTACTGATTCAAAAAACAAAGCTAAATACAACTTGGGAATCTTCAGTTTATGGCATTAAACTAGTTAGCAATGGATATGTGAGCCGATGGGTATATTTTGCTTGATTGCCTAAAGGGAGGGCAAATCTAATGTAACTTTCATCATTGTTAGGTTAATACTAGTTTATAGCTTGTACAACCCTGGTCCTCCTAAGCTTTCTTTCCCTCCCGTGTTACTTTATTTTTAGATTTATTAATACACACTTTAGTTTTCTACTCAACTCAATCAGCAAAGCTTTTCCCTAACTACATGGTTTATGGCTTCATGAATTTGCTTTATTCACTTTTGTGTCCTCTCAAAAACAAAAAAAAAAAACAAAAAAAAAAAGAACAATCATGAGATATCAGTTTTTCACAATTAATTTGAACAAAATTTGATTGGCTACAAATATTTGAATGAAATATGCTATAGCAAGGAATCCTCAATTAAAATACCATATTTGTAAAACATTACACTATTTTGAAACTCCAATTTGAGTGAAATGGCCAATCAAAAGGATCTTAAGCACCTTTTTATTTTAAAAAATAAAAAATTATGGCACCTAGATAGAGTTGGATTGTGGATAACACTCATGTAAAAGATCCCAAGTAGGAGGCATAAGGCTTTCCCTCTTTGTTTTTCTTGTGGCTTTTTTTTTTTAACAAATATAACAATTTTTTAGCAACGCGTAGATCTTATTACCCAATGAAGTGCATACGTACTAAAGGTCCTCCAAGATAATGAAAATTCTAAATTAGCTATATTCTAAAATTTCATGCTCAATTCTACATATAGTTTCCCAATGTAAAAAAACTCAATTGCCTCATATTTTGTACAGTACTACTCCTAACAATAAATGAAGAAAAAAGGTTTGTGTAAGATTGGACTAAAATTGCTCTCATACTGATCAAACACAAAACTCAAAGTGTTTTTTTTTTTTTTTTTTCTATTTAACCAACCCCAGTAGTAGGGTAGTTAATTGCCATCTTTTATTGTTGTGGTGGCGGTGTTGATGTTTATACTAAGCTGATTTTCCATGTAGGACGAGAAAAGCCAAAACTGAATTGAAATGAGGTGGTCTAGAAACACAAGGTTTGTATCCCAATTAAAAGAATTGTAAATCTAAAGATATTGAGTTTCAGATTCATGTAGCCTATGTAGTGGGAATAAGGTGGTTGTTCTTGAAATATTCAATTCTCTCAAATTATGTTGTATTACAGGTAGTTACATCTTTCTTTACATGTTACTTTAGGTCTTCCTCTATCTCAACCGTTACCGTTTTATCAACATGTATAATTGAAGCTTAAATTTGATGTTCCTCTAAAGACTTGAGATAACAAATAAAATAACAAAAGTAATGAATGTAAATTTGCATCCAAATCAGAATATGGACCATTCAATCCAACAGACCGTGTAAAAGGTCAATCCATCAAGCCGCAGGGAAAAACAAGGAGAATCTACATAACCCTTGCATCGTTTTCTGCTTCAATTCCAACATTGACACCAACATAAAAGACAAAATAGTTTCAGACCCTACACCTCCAATAGGATCCACATATCAGACGATCTCGAATGCTAAGAACACGCAGCTATCCTACAGAGACTCGCTCAACTATGATTGTAAGCTTATAATAGCATCAACACCATGCAAAATCTCAACTTTCTTCCGTCAATGAAATCATCCAGAGAAGCTCCACAAGCTTGACACTTCTCCTACCAGCTCCTATCATACTTACCGGTTATTGAAAACCCTAAAATTCTCATAACACTTTGAATCTAAATAAAAGGAAGTAAAACTCGACTGTATCTAAACACACCGATGAATTCAAAGAATAACTTGAGAAATCAAAACCCAAAAAAAAAAAAGCAATCAAAAAATTCGAGTTAAGAACAAAGAACAGCGTTGAGAAGAAGAAGAATATCGAACCTGCACCGACGAGTATAGTGAGCTTCCCGACCGGAAGCGCCATGACGAGTGAAACCTAACAACAGGTCAGTGAGAATCGAACCAGCGCCATTCAATATATTCTCTGCAAATCGAATCGCTTTTCTTCGTTTTAATTTGAGAAGAAGTTAGGTTTAGAAAATCCGAGCCAAATTTTCGTCTTCTATTGTGACACAAACGTCTGCTCCACGCAGTAAAATCGATTAAACAAACCACCCTAAGAGAGTGTAAGTACGCAATTAGCAACCCTTGTTTTTGGCTTTTGGAAACCCTGTTTCCACTTTTGGGGAGCTTCGCGGCTTAAAGGTCCAACACGCGTGTCACGTGTTTGGCACGTGCTACAGCTCTTCTACGGCGGACAACTGGCTAGAACCGGTCGTGAGGAGCCATTGAGCCAATACAAACAGCGAATATCCATTTATAACGTGGAAATATATATATATATATATATGTTCAGAATAGGAGAAAATCTATTATAGTTTAACATATTTTTAATGTTGTTAGAATGAATAAGATAAATATTTAAAATAATAGAACAAATAAAATCTCTTAAAAAAAATTTGAGCAATCAAATGCAAAATTTGCAAAAGAATGTTATCTTTAATTATAAAACTAATTTTCTTGCTTTCAATTCGAGCCTAAGAAATTAATTTTCAGAGTAAGTATGTCTCAAGAAATTATTATGTGTGAAAATTCTGTCAGTGCAATTAATGTATTAATTTTATTTTTTATTAAGAAAATGAATGCTTTCTCTCACCTCCAAGAGACAAACAACTATGACAAGATTTGTTTATGATAAAAGGGAAAAGGTAGAGTATTGAAAATATCGCACACCCGTGTGGTGTACGAAATATGACAGGATTATTTTTTTGATATTAGATTAAATTTTATAAAATAAGATTAAATAATTACAAAAAAATGTAAAACTCATTATAATGAAATAAAAATAATTTTTCTTGTAGTCATCATTATTTTATCTCATTACAATAGAATAAAAATGAAGATGAGATTATTTTTTATCTTATTCTAATTGACAATCAAATATGAGCTTGAGATTAAAAAAAATTATATAAAAAAAATCATATAACATATAATCTCGCGCACCAAATAAGTCTTAATTGCTATAAATTATTGTCACATAAGGTATTAACATTAATTTATCAAATAACACATTTTTCAAGAAAGTTATAAATTTGACGTGTGCCATGACACATCAGATGTATAACAAACAGTGTGAAGATTTTAATTTTTATTATATTTTTTACACACAAAAAAGAAAGAAAAAAAGGATGCTCTTCTATAAAATGGTCAATAAATTTTGTTTATTTTAGTAGTTTGACGAATTCGGCCTGCATGAGGAGATAGGACAACCACCCTTTACTAAATATATAGGTGACCCCACATGTAATTTGTTGTGCAAAAAGTTTCTCTCAAACTAAAAGCTGTGCGTTTAACGTGGTGAGAAGAGTTCAACTCTATACTTATTTATGGTCATGAATATAAACTCTTTTAACTATATCGTCATCTTATACGGTGGTGGTCAATAAAATCTTTACGTCTGTAAATAAATTTTGATGCACCGTGTTGACAAACACTGCCACTTCATCAAAATGGGCTCAGACAACTTTATGCAATGATAGGCGTCTCTTGGAAAATACAAAAGTACTTATGATTCACTCCAAAGTCAGTAATTTTCCTTCAAATTCAGGAATCTTCAAATTTCAAACCGCCATTCTTTAAAACACTGTTGTAAATCTATGATCTAAACTACACCTTTAGATTGTAGAAAAGTAATTTCCTTTCTTAGTTAAATAACTTTATTTTACAACTCTTGTTTCTAAATACTTCACTACACTCAACCAGAACATAATTGCGTATGTAAATCTTGATCTTATGCAAGGAAGTTTGCTCTGTTAGGTCACATGTAAGATCGCATGCGAGGCCTAACTAGGGATTGCGCACCATCCACGAATATGGTTGTGCCCGTCATGTACCGAGAGCCATCGCTGATCAAATAGATGACTGTTGATGCCAAGTCATTCTTCACATCAAGCCATCTTAGTAAAGGCGCTGCCTCCTTCACTGACTTCTCTGCTTTCTCCTGCCCCACGGATAATACAAACTCGTCCTTTAAGTGCAAGCCCCTGGCAATTCCGTTCACCCTGATCTGGTGCTTTCCCATCTCTAGTGCAGCTAGCTGAGAGTTTAATGGAAGATAAGATTTAACTAAAAATTATCAAAAGAAATCATTTTTGAAAACCTCTCTTGCACAGACGCCTCAAGGATAATTTTTTCTGAACAAAACCAGACTAAAAAAGTATCATGTGAAAGTAAATACATATCTGAGTTCCTCATTCTACTGACATGTCTCTAGTTTTGGATTGAAATGGATGCATCATGGCAGTAAGTTAAAACAATAATAATAACAATGAACATACCCTGACCAACTGCTGAATCCCAGCCAAACACGATCCATAGGCAGCAGCACCCGAGTAAAGGCCTCTCTCAGCACCTAGGATAGTGGACAAAAATACAATAGAACCTCCTGACTTGAAATCTCGCATTCTTTTACCCACTGCTTTCAACAGAAACCATGGTGCCATAAAATTTATTTTTAGTATCTTTTTGAATTCATCTTCACTCAAATTTAGAGGATCCTGCATCTTCCCTGCAACACATTATGACATACAACTAATTAATTCTGAACCAGTAGCATTCTTGAAGATGTCATGGAGGGAAGTTGAAAAGCCAAGCATACGCGTACAAGCTATTTTTATTATGGGAATATAATGAATTTGAGCTCAGAAGATCAAGTATAACAAAATATAATTTCAGATAGAAGATGGCAACTATGGATTTGGAAAGTGTCATAAACACCAACTTTTTCACATTTATGGTCTACTCATATGCAATTTAGATGAACATTGTTCTAGTTTTAAGGATCCCAAGCACCATATTGTTGGCCATGAATTGATTTCAGAAGCTCCTTCATGGCAAGATAATCAGCTACTTGAAGCTAATTTTCTGATTATATTCAGAGTACAACAATCAACTTTAAGATCTCTTTTCTATACAGACAAAAAAATTCTTTAATACAAATCAGATTAGTTTCTGCTATCAAAGTGCCTCTAGCCATAAGCATGAATAGACGGTCTTCTTTGTCTCAGACATGAGAAGGTCAACACCACCTTCTGAAACTATTTGTAAAGACATTAAAAATGATACCTCTCATCTAATAAGGAGAAAAAATAAAAAATAACCAGAATCCCAAAATATTAAAGGAAGTATGTATGATGGAATGGTAACTAGTGGTTGCACAATTGGGAAAGCCAGAATGAATTGTGACTACAGTAGAGTAACAAGGAGGATCAGCATAGAGCCAATATTGTTTTGCCCTAGTTTTTTTTTTTTTTTTCCAGCTGTTTTGCCCTAGTTTAGATGAGTTAAAAAGGCATTTACAGATGGAGGCTTCAAAATGTTTATTGCTTGCCAATGAAATTGAGTAATGAAATTATAGAAGGGTAAAACATAAGGGCCAAAATGTAGAGAATGCTATAGCATCACAATGTTTTTAAGATAAATTGTGTTAAAAAAAAAATTATATATAATGCATTTAGCAACAATATAGAAATTAGGGGTCATTGAGGTGGATGGTGAAAAGTTAAGCCAAATGATCATTGTCGTCATCGCAATTCATTCGTGATTCATCCATAAGGAAGAGCTATTCAATAAGATGTTAATCATAAAATCAAAGTTGATATTTAGCAATAATGTAATATTATTATAACTGCAGCAGAAATATTATTAAACGGCCATAGAAGAGCCATGGTCATGATTCATGAAGCAGAGGGATTTAGAGTTAAGTGAAAAAGAAAAAAAAAACACATATACAATGTGTTTCTTTTATAAGTCTAGAGGAGAGATTTAATGACAAAAGGAAAGAACTAAAAGCACATTAGAAAGCATGAGACTATATTTTTTTTTTTCTCTTTCATCAAAGTGAAAAAAAAAATTTTCTCTACTTGAAGAAAAATCAAGCAGGAGTTTAACAGATTTTATGCTTTTGTGCAGAGGTATGAGGCATGATCAGTGGCAGTTGGCACTGATCTTATGTTCTAATATATTAATCTATTTCAACTTTATCATCCATCTTGCTAATTTTGTTTCCAACTTTCCATTATGATGAGATTGTGATAAACAAAAAGTCTCCACTCTCCATTGTATATAACATCAATGCATTCTAAAACTATTGCATGCAGAAACGTTTCAGCAAATATCAAGAATCTGGCTTGCATAGACAATAAAGCAAAACCTATAAGCTCAAATAGATGTAAATTATAGAGGCTTCAACATGAAAAAGTGCATCCTCAAAACATACAGAAGCTAGTTCATTGATGCTCCTCGATGGCTTTTTTGTGTCAGAAAAGGCACCGAGTATTGCAGCTAACATTCAACACAGAATATTGCAGCCAGAAAATTATAAGTAAGACATAGTTGTTTCAACTTCTCACGGCCTAAGGTATATGAGCTAGAACATTCAGAGCACCAAAAGCTTTATGCAAGACAATTGCAAAACGCTCTTAAATCAGTCAAACATGGTTTGATAAACAAGTGTTCAAGGTCAAAGGCTTCTGGTCACGGAGAAAATGAAAATTGCACATCCAGAATTATTAAAGTCATAGATCCAAAAATATAATATTAGCTCGGTTGCTTCAACGTCTCTTTTAATTCTAATTTAACAAATGGCGCCAGTTCAGAAGTTCAACAAACATCCAATTCGTTATTCTATTCCAATAAATAGATCCGAAATCATGTCCAGTGATTAGATCTTGAATTTGAGATCTCCACCGTAAGTATTTCCTCATCAATTAAATGGACCGGAACAGAGAAAGCAAAACGAATAAGACTTGCATTATCATAACAATCGACTTTATCAGCTAATACATAACAAAACTCAGAGTTACTCGCTATACCTTCGTAGTCGTAGCAATGAACTAACGCATCCAAATTCCCCAAAATTTCGCAAGCCTTATCAACAGCTTGATCAAAAACCAATTCCTTATCCGCCTCCATGTCCACTCCAACTACTTCGATCGGATGAACATCCTTCCCCGAACCGATTATCTTCTCTGCGACGGCTCGAAGTCCGCTGTCATCTCCCATCAAAACCAACCTAATCATCCCAAACAAAACGAAAATTCAATAACGCTTATCAAACAAAATCAGAAAATCAAACTAAACAAGAATGAACAGAATCGAGAGCCGAACCTACAACCGCGCTTCGCTAAGTGGTAAGCGATGCTCTGAGAGATTTCGTCGCCATTAGAAGTGAGCAGAACCTTCTTCGTCGGAACTTCCATTCTCGAAAACAATCGAACAGACAAACCCTAAAAGCAAAGCGGTGACGAGAAGATTGGGACAGAAAGCTAATTGTAGGTTTTAAACAGAATCGGCACTTCGACATTGCTCATTTAATAATGGATTTGATTGTTTCTACAAAATAAATAAATAAATAAATAAATAAATAAAAAGGAAAGAAAGTGATTGAAACGAACTCCGCAAGCATCGATAAAACCAAAAAAAGAAAGAGTCGAACTCCTGTGTAGCTGATTATTTTACTTGGAGACCCGTTCTGTTCTAGCGGTACGTATAATAAAATCGTTATAGCTTTTACTCTTTTGTTTTTATGTTTATAATGAAAGTTCTTATTTTTATAAAAAAAAAAAAAAGGTACTTATGAAATATTAAAATTACATAATTTTATTACCTTTAATTTTCATTGAATCAATGTGTCAATAAAATTAATTCAGGCTCAGGAGTACTATTACTCGTGTAAAGTCACGTGTTGAAAGAATAGGTAAAGGGGACAAATAACTTCGTTTGTATTACAGTTTGTTTTATTAGATAATATCCTGAATTGGCTTTTGGCCAAAATAAGCAATGTGCCGTTTTTTGCAAAGTTTTAGTATTTATTTATTTCTTCTATTTCCTTTCTATCACAACATTTGATACCCATGTGGTAATTAATAACATAAACTCTCCCTCTGTTATTACGGCCTTTTCTAATAAATGAAATCGTGTAAGCTATTATGCAAGGGAGGACTTTCTCAAAATAAAAATAGTTTTATGACTCAATAATTATATTCAAAATTATATTCATACTGATACGGTGAATGATGGATGTTTTTATTTTCTTTTTTTTCTCTCATAATTTGATGATGTAGTGTATCGCCATGTAATTATATTTTTGAGTATGTAGTATGTGTCATTTTAGTATTCCTCTTTTAGAAACACAAATATTAAAAATTATGTGAATGAACACAATGGAAAACACATGTCTGAGTTATTAAGTCAATCAATAACTTATACTTACTATTTGTGAATAATTAATTGCTAAGTGTTATATAGTACTGACATGTCTAAGGTATTCTTTATTGATCTCGACTTCTCTGAAGATCCCAACCTGAGTTGGAAAAATACCAAGCTCTAACTCTTCTTCTTGACATCTAACGAGTGATGCAAGTCCTTAGCAAATAGTGACTTGTTAGGCAGTTTTCCTCAGACTGACCTCCTTTTTGAAGTTATACTTCGGCACTTACTTCCTTCCTCCTTTTGAGGTTGGAGGCTGGGAAGTGTTCGGAGGAGGAATACTTCTTTCAAAACCTGTTGTTGTTCTAAGACGACCTGAGACATTTTCTCAAGATTTTTCTCAATAGTAGTCATTATTGACTTCTGCTTCTGAGCAGAGCTCTTCGACTGTTTTTTCGGTGGTCTTCTCCTTTTACCTTGGGGTACCACAGGTGTGGCAACAGGCTCCACCTCAACTAGAGTTTTCTGCCTCTTGACTCATGGTGGCAAAGCTATTTTTAGCTTATAATGTTAAATTTCCACAAACAACGCCAAATGTTGGTGCAAGATTTGACCAACACCAGTAAATGATGAGGTGGAGGGAAGAATCTGACCTAGAACTCGTCGGAGTGCTGGAAAGATCGCTGGAGGTTGTTAATTTGAGAGAGGACAACAAAAGAGAATAGGTTATCTTGAGGAACACCGATGTGGTGTCAGTCAAAGATCTTTTGATGCCTAAGTTAGTTTAGAGCTCCATAAAGATAATAGTAATGAACTAAGTCGAGAATTGCATACCTCCCCCCTTAGGGGTGATAGGATTTTATAGAATTGGGTAATTGGCCTAGCTAGAAATCGAGTTGTAGTCGAATTAGGAATGCCCAAAGGCTTTTTAGCTGGATCAGGAGGGATTTAGTCATCTCTTAGTTGAACTGAAAAAGCTAAGTAGTGGGACCTGGAAAGTCGGATAATCCTTATCACAATCTGATTAATAGAGAATTCAGATCTAGATCTCGTGTAGTTGTTGTCTGGCATGTGGCCAATTTGCACCTTGCTTGGTGATACCGAGCAAGTCACAGGTATGTCGGTCATATTTCGGATAGTTGATCAAGCGGTACTGAGGTTGATTTTGAGATCAGTACTATCAGGAAAACACCTCGTGTGTCTTCCTGTAAAGTCATCTGACTGACTTGACGTTATAAGTATTGACATGGCAATATGCTCGGTATACCAAGATATAGTCCAACAAATCCTAAAGATTGACAAAAAAAAAAGAAAAGAAGCGAAAAAAAGCTTGTATATATCTGAACTCAAAATCTTAAAGAATTCAAAAATTTCAATGATTGAATATGTATAATGGTCACTACTTAAAACCTTACTCAAATGTCACTTGCAAGATCTTCCATCCATGACATTGCGATAATTGTTCATTTGCAATATATTTGAGATATATATAGTCTAGAGTATTAGAAATTACTTGACTTAAAAGCTATAATCAACAAGAAAAGGTCCAACTATGTATGTCAAATAGACAAATATAAATATTGACATATAATTGATGAATAAGATAAATAAACAAATATATTTATTTATGTCGCATTAAAAAGCACTTGATCTAAAAATCATAGCTAATAAGTTGGAGTGTGTTTTTGGAAAAGACTTAGTTGAGTTAAAAATCTTTATTGGCTTTGAGTTCGATTCCTCGGAAAAGAATTTTGTCTTCATGGCATGGGTGGGATGGCATAGTCTTTGCCCATGACATAGGCCTTATCTCGTGGCCATGTGTGAGGACGCTCACACGCCATTAAGTAAGATACCATCATATTCTTTTAGTAGAGCTCGGTTCAAGTATAATAATATTTGTGGTGCGCGTAAACTGGTTCAGGGGACATCATGCACCTGAATTACCAAATTTATTTTTTTTATGAATTACATTCAAAGATTTTATTTTATTTTTTTTAAAGTTTTTCTTGTAAATAAATAATACTTTTTTTTATTATTTTTTTAATAAAAATACTGTGAAATGCTTGTTTAGTTTACCAAGGCATACGTTTATTTACACCTATGCTAAAATAGAAACACATTTAAAAATGAGATCATGTCAATGTTTGTTTTTGGAAAACTTAAAAACAAAAACAAAACAAAGGAGAAGAAATTAAGACCGCGCGCATGATGCACAGCCAGGTCTGCAAAAACACACTCAATAAGTAGTACTGATCCAACTATATATATATAGACGTGGAACTCCATAATCGGTACAAGCAGTATACGATTAACTCGTAGATTTGCACATCAGTTCAACTGAGTGTTATATACTCAATTAGCTAATAATTAACAACTAATTCAAACAAAAAGATCGATCTTGCATACATAGAAAAAAGGTGGGGAAAAAACAATTAAATGTCTGAATGTAAGAGTGTAGAGGGTTTGATTGAGTCACATAGACACTCTCAGCAGCAAGTAGTTTTATTCATTCATCTCTATCCACTAATTAATCTAAAATTAAGATGTATGGGATTCTAATATATATATATATATATACTATACAAATTAATTAAGGGATTAATTGAGTGGTTGAGAGAGGACGGCTTAGGTGTAAAGGTAGGAAGCATGCACGCTCTTAATTCAAAAGCCAGCAGTGTAGATTTGCATTTGACTCAAGATATGCTCGAAGTTATCTGTGGATTTCTCAATGGGATGTGTGTGCATTCCCTCGTAAGTTGTCACCACAACACCCTCATCTTTTGACAAGCGTTGGACTTGCTTTTTCACGTTGCATCCTTGATGCGTGCACCTGTAGTAGCTTCTGCAACCACAACCAACCAATCAATTAATTAGTTAAATAATCAAAATTCCTCACCTATATATATACACACAGTACATATATACTATAAATTTAAAAAAAGAAAAGAAAAAAAAGACTAGATTAATCAAGAATTATATAAGAAGAACTGATGATGAACACTGATTATATATTTACTGAAACTAAACTCAAGTGGCAAACATTAATGTAGTCTTCTTGAATCTTTTAGAGCATGCACTTTCCAAAAGATATATATAACAATAATTGTTTTTTTTTTTTTTTCCCATATCTGTGCATATATATGTTTGTTTGAGATTACTCTATACAATGGCTAAACGTATTTTAGTCATTATGGGGATGCACACTTATATTTCATGATAGGGACTCTTTTCTTTCCGATGTGATCAGATTATTCCTTTCGATCATATCAGCACAAAATGTGGTTATATCGTATTGGTTGGATGCTAAACGTATGAAAGTTACATTACTAAAGACATCGATTATTTTGGCTCTTGATTAGATTATTCCATCTCTTGCTGGTGCTTGTCTACGATGGAAAATTAGAATACTCAAAATTAATAAATCTAATGAGTACCCTGCTCTCATGTACAATGCGCCTGAATCGCACTCATTAATGTTTACTTAAACATTTTCAATTGATTAAGTTGTCACATAAATGGTTATTGGTTTCGAATATTCTATATATATACATATAAAATTAAATAAAATAAGGAGATAAATAGAAATGCTAAAATGACCTAAAATTATATTCAAAATCATACTTACTGCGGATGCAGTGAATGATAAGTGGCGGGGATTTATATATATATATTTAAGAGTTTCACTACATATACTACTGCTACTTTTATCATTTATATATATGTATATATGTATATATATATTATGTATTATTATGTATCTAATATTCCAATATTTAGATGTTATGAATATTGTAAGTTTACTGTTACTGAGAAGCCTCTAGTTTAATTAATTACATAGGTAATTAACTAATTGGAACTTAGATTCTAGATAGGACTTGAAACCTCTTTAGCACCTGGATATAAAGGTAGCTGGATAGAGAATCGAATCAAATTATGAAGAAGACTAGTATATATGGCCATCATTACTAAATTAATTAACTTATCAAATCTTATTTGCACTAGTGACTAGTTCAATTACAGATTAATACATGTTAAATTATTCAAGCTAATTTCCCAAAGAACTCAATAATTGTCTTTTCGATCGATCATAGTGATCTCATAGAAATTAGAATTTTGTGCTAATCTTAAAGTGGTGCAAGGAAATGATCATATATAGCTCTAGCTATAAGCATGGTGGGTCTAGCTAGCTAGCTAAAAAGGATAAGATAATCTAATAATTAACAACAATGCTACCAATTAAATATATATATCAACATAAAAAATAAAAAAAAATAAAAAAAGAAGAGAGAAGAAGCAAAACGGAATCAAAAGAAATTAATTAAAACTGGATGTAATTGATTCAATTAACTGGGATAAAATCTCACCTTGGATGTTTATTGTTCTTAACAGCCTTTTGCCCGTATTTCCTCCATCGATACCCATCATCAAGAATATCAACTTGGCTTCTAGTCTGAAAAGCATATCTGGGATTTCTAGCCTTCTTCTCACCCTTCTTTTTACCACTTTTATTCACTTCACTCTCAGCAGCAACTCCACCATTAATACTACTACCATTAAGTACATCTGACGATGATGATGAACGTTGATTAACATCCATAAACTGAGTCTTCATGAAATTACCAGCTGCTGCTGCCGAGTACCCAGAACTTTGATGATTAATATTATCTCCTCGAAGATTGCTAAAAAGATTGAAATTCATCATGTTTGGTTGGAAAGAAGAAGCTCCCGGTGGAATTGGCGACGGTGGTGACGAAGACGATGACGACGCCGGTACCGATGAATTAGGGAAGAAAACTTGATAATTCTCCATTGTAGTTATAGTTTGAGATCAAACGGCGCTTTTGAGAGCTAATTAAGCTTGGTTGAAGTGGCTGCAGGAGCTGATAATAAGGAAGGAATTATAAAGGAGAAGGTGAGATTTATGTGAATATATATAAAAGGAGGATTGTCGTCTCATAGTATAGGAAAAGTAAGGCGGCTAATGCCCGCTGTCTTTCTTTGTTCCAATTCACCTTGTGTCCACAAGAGAGAGATTGACAGAGACTAAGATGCCGTAAACGGCACGTAAATTTTTTAGATTTTTTTAATTTTATTTTAGATTTTAAAGAAATTGTTAATCATTTTAACCAAAAACGAATATGTTTTTTATTTGCAAAAAATGGATAAAGTTATATATAAAGAAAAATATTTGACGTGAACCTTGCTTCAGTTTTTATGAAAATTGACCGTAGTTATTGACTATTTGACCTTTCCTGGAGTGATATTTGAAAACTTACACGAGGAGTTTATATTCATCAAACTGCTCAGGAGTTGAAAAGAATAAAAACAACAAAAACATTTATTCTAATAGTAAATATATTTAAGAAGAATGTTAATTTAATTACAATAAGTATAACTTTAATTATAATTATATATTTATAATTATTAAATAAAAATATATTACACATTTTAAAATATATAATAAATAATTCAATGATTATACATATATAATTACAGTTAAAATTATATTTTTTTATAATTAGATTGACATTTCTCTTTATTTAAAAGGGTTTAAGGGTAGGTTTTCTGCCAAATAAATATAGATGATATTATTTTAAAATTTATTTTTCATATCCCTGAACAAATTAGAATTTAAGTGATGGAGTTTGGGAAATTAAAGTATATATATATATATATATATATATATATATATATATATATATATAAAACTTCCTCATTATTTTTTTAACAAGTTGTTTTAAGGAACCCTACAGAAAAGACCCCTCATTTGTTAATAAGTTCTTGTTAGGTGGGTCAATTGCCATTAATTAATTAAATTTGATTTAGTGAAACTATTTGACAAAACGCCAATTCCTAATGACTTTGCACCTTGTTTCGAATTTTATATATATATATATATATATGCTACGTACATGTCCGTGCGTTCCTCTAGAATGTACATATAATATTAAGAATACTCTCCTTGTAAACAGATCAAATGCAAATGCTTTCAAGAATAAAAACAACAACAATAATAATAGAGAATGAACTGAAACGATAAGATATATAGTACAGTGAAAATTTTGACATTTGAAATATCAAAGGTAGTCATGAACAAACGACATTTAAATAAAAATAAAAATACACTAAAACTCATATTTGAACATTTGATATGAGTTTTGAGTTAAGAATTTGAAAAATAACCTCAACGCAACATTTATTAGAAAACGACAATCATGACTACTTTTAAAAAGCTATAACAACAAATTTAAATAAAATGGTCAAGAAAATATAGAAAAAAAAAAGCAACAATTAAAGGGCCGATAATTATGAGGGAATGAATCTGGAAGGAAATCTAAACGTGAGTTGATGGTAGCAAGTCCACTAATGAGAGAAAATATAAAACCATAATTTCAACATTTCTTTATTTCATAGGAGGGAGAGGAGGGTTCCCATGAAACTTCTGAATTTTTTAATGGAGCACGCACAGCACATAGATTATGGTAAAAATAGAACAAAGAACACAGTGTATCTGAACAGGGAGCAGTATATTAAATAATGAAAAATATTAATTTAATTACAAAAAAAAAAAGTTACAAATTTAATGAATATGTATATATAGTTGTACATATGATTATAAAATTTACAGTTAAATTAATAATTTTTTAAAATAATAAATAAATAAATAGTGGTAAAATGACTTACAATACATACTCAAAAATATATTTAAGTTAATGCGGTAATACACCAAATCACTACACGATAAGAGAGTAAAAAGAGAAATGAGAAATATTTTACGACCCAAAAAATGATACCAAAAACCATATTTATACTGGTGTGGTATATATAATGAGTTGAAGGTATTTTTTTTTTCTCAGATAATGTGGTGATATAAAATATGATGTATTATTATATTAATTTAAATATAAATTTAATATTTATCATAGATCATTTTAGTAAAAAAAATAAAAATACTCATCATTCACATTATGAGTTGGGTTCAATTTTGGATTCGTCTCTCAATAAATTAATGAAAGAAAAGAAAAACAGAAAAAAAAATAATTAAAGAATGCAAGGAAATAGCACGTGGGGTTGAACGGAGGGTAGAACACGAGAAAGGTGACGGGAGCATCTGATCAGATGTTTGAACATTGAATATATACATATAATATATATTTATTTATTTATATACATATATTGGGTGATGCATGTGCTCAATGGCTCGGATCCCAGCAGCCCTGACTGCTGGGAAAATACTAACATGCGGCCAAAATCTTATTCAAACATGGGCTCACGCGTCCAATTACTCGAACCATCTACGAAACTTCTATCTAATTCCCCTTTTATTATTTTTATATTTTTACTATTATTATAATATATATACCTTATATTAGGTAGAGAAATAAACGTGCGATGCCTCTCTTACGGCTCATTTGTATTAAGGCGCCGCCGCTGCCGCCACCGTGGTCCAAGTACTTGCCTCCGCCTTCGCCATCCGATCGACGGCCGTCGCCCTTGTGGCTTTAGGCTGACATAATTCTAGAACATTATTATTCTCCCCAGTTTAGAAAAAATAAATAAAATACTAACTTCTCTTGTTAAACTTAATTCTAATGTTTTTATTTCTTGTATATTTAACTCAAAAATATTATTTAGTGAAATTATATTTAGACCCAATATGTTATTAAGAACGAAATGCTGAAAATAACTATATATATAATGGTTATATGGCGAAATATTAAAAATTCAAAGAGATGGTCCCAGTTGAAAATAAAATAAAATAAGATAAAAGATAAGATAATCCATTAAGATAGTTGGGGCATATACAACAAAGTCCCCTACATGCTTAACTAAAAAGATTGGTTGATCTTTTTGTATTCTATGATAATGATTGATGTAGGGATACATCTAAAACAACATCCATATAAATAATTATGGGAGATATAATTATTTATAATTTAAATGCAGGTTTAACCTTTGATAAAACAGAGTCGAGAAAATAGAGTTATGTAACTATTTTAATATAGAGTTGAAAGAAGACGTAGTTTAGTAGTTAAGTTGTGATTAAGGAGGTTTGAACACATTTAACAAAGACTAATAGATGCTCTGGCCATAAAGATTGACCTATCTTTTTTTTTTTTTTAAGACTTGGGTATTCAGGGTAGTTTGTGCCTATCAGACTAATTTCAAAGGTGCAAGTTCCAAGTTCGTAAGAAAGATATCCCGAAACCCAAAAGATTTTTTTTCGTTTAAGCTTGTATATATTTTGAAAAAAGAACAAGTAGATGAGACTCAAAATCACAATCTCTTTAGTTACTTACCTCAACTATTTATCCAACCCTTATTTGATAGAAAGAGTGACCTATCAACAATTAAGGATCATAACAAAAGTAGAGGAACATTTAAATAATAAGGATAGACAACTAAGAGAGATATAACTAATTTAAAAGTAAATTTAACCCTTAAGTGGAGCAGAAAGAACATCTTTATGTATTCTGAATTATCTAGTTTAAAAAAAATTTAGTTGAGCGGAGTTTAATATTACTTAATAAAAAATAAAAAATGATATATTGAATAATTATTGTTAGGTACACTTTAAAAAAGCGAGATTCAAAATAAAATCCAACCAAGTAATTATAGAATTAAAAGTTCTATAACAAAAAATTAAAGAAGATCGAAATAATAGCATATCTTTCTTATATATCATGAAATTTAGAACATTTGGGTAGGATTAATGAGATGGGCACAAGATAAATGTGCCACGCCAAGGCCACGGCACGGAACCATCATCTCATTGGGATGCGATGGTCGGATGAGGTGAGGTGGAGTCACAATTCCATTGGCTCGTCGGTTGGTGTAAAGAGATAATTACAAATGGCAAGTTCTCGTGCCCCATGGCCCCACCCGTACGTGTCAGCATTCCACAATCGATAGTACCCTCAACGTTAGAGGCGGTGGCGTCGCACAGACGCAATTGCTTGACTTGCGCCACCTTTTCAGTTCGTGTATATATATATATATATATATATATATATAAAATGACTTCGAGCATAATGGATTAAGTAAATTTATGTATCTTATTTATTCCGTATATTTAAAAAAGATTTAATTGAATTAAATAAATAAAAAAACAGGCCATGTACCACAAAAAATGACGTGTAAGGATTGATAAATAAGTCGAGTTATTGTGTTATTATAACAACAAATTTGATGGCATACATGTCTACTAAATTAGATGGTAGTAACTTTAGATTTATTTTTTATAACAAGAAGAGAAATGATTAAAAGACTCTTAACAAAACACATAACGTGACACAAGTGAGTGTTTTGGGTATTTTACAAATTTAAGAAAGCTTTTGAGACAGAAATTATCTCCTTTTAATTTTTTTTAATTAATAAACACTTTTACTATTTGAAAACACCTATTTTTATCTCTCATAAAAATTAAACTATGTAATAAAAAAAATTTAAAAATTCAATTATATTCTCTTTTAATGTTGAATTTGTTATTTTTTATTGTATTAAAATAAAATTTTCAATCAAAAAGAAAGAAAAACAGTAATCATAAAGTTTCTACATTTAATTTTCTTAAAATAAAAAAAAAAACAAACTTTCCATTTTCTTCATCTATATAAATTTTTGAAGATAAAAGATAAAAAAATGTCTTGAAATTAAAAGAATAAAAAAACCTTTGATTGGAAAATATTTTACTATTTTTTAAAAATCTTGTACCATTTAGTAAAGCAAAGTAAATATTTGTAAAAAAAGAAAAAGAAAAAAAAGATTATAAAATTAATTTTTTTATACTTAATTTTAATATTAAAATTAAAAAAGAATAAATATTTTTAGAATTAAAAAGAAATTTCAACTGGATTTATATTTTTAATATAAAAATATTTATTCTGTGGGTCGCTTAATTGGCTTTTCATGGAGTAGCATTTAAAGAAATTCTTCACCAATCTTCCAACAATTTTTCTTGATATTCTTAAAGTCACGTTTTGAGTTTCATTACCTGTTAAAGGATCACTGTTCTAACAAGAATTACAAATTGCCATATAAATTTGTGAAGTCAAGTTTTGAATAATATTAAAAATAAATAATTAAATAAAAGGGGGCCTATAGTCATGGGGGTGATCTCATTTTGCTTTGACAATAGTAATTCATTAAATGATGATTTTTCCACACTCAAAGGACTAAGTTTAAAGCTTTGATGAAAAATAATATAAAAAAATTAGCCCAATCCTTACATTCTAAGAGACGTTGAAGCAAGAGAAAATGAAGGGTGGGAAACAGCTCCTTTATGCGTAAGATGGGACGTAATCAAGTGCTATTGGGTCATTGCTGATGAACTGGATCCTACGAAAAAACACGCATAATATCAGAAGCAGAATATGTGTATAATTCCAATTCAATAGTCAATATATATGACACCTTTGGTGGTGCCTCCATATAATTTTACATCGCCTACAACAATTTTCAAATTACTATATTCAGATTAACACCTAAAAAAGTTAAAAATGACTAAAAAGCTAAGATTACGTTTGGTTCAGAATTAGGATAAAAGTTTTCAGTTTTTCAACCTAAAAAATAGTTAAAAGCCAAAAAAAATAGTTAAAAACTCGTTTGGCGGAGCAAAATCTGAATACATATTGAATTCAACTCCAAAAAAAAAAAATGGCTTGAGAAACGACAAAATGTCATTTTCCAAGTTTTTGTTACTTATTTTTTAAATACAACAAATAAAGAGAAAAGAATTCGATTCCATATTTTAAGGATAACAAACTGAAGGCTACCTAAGGTAGCTTTTAATATCTAATATAAATTATTTTTTTTTGTATTTAAAAACAAAAAGTCAAAAAAATTGTAAAAAAACTTGTTTGAGTGACAAGGACTCAAAACTGTTTTTAGAAAAAAAATTAAGAAAAAGGCTTATATACCCAAAAAAAAAAACAACAGTTATTTTTTAAGTTTTTCTTTTAAGTACTGATAAGACCCAAATAAGCTTTTGTATACTTAACCTATGTGAAATCTTTTCCTTGTTTTTCATTTTTCTAGTTTTTAAATCGTTGGTTAAAGCAATCAACAATTCATGTAGCCAGCAGTAAAGTTAAAAAAAAAAAGACTTAGTTAAATTAAGTTGGCATAATTTTTCAAGAATGATGCAAGTACAATTCTAAGCTCATATAAGTGGCCATCAAGGAAAAATAAAAATAAAAATGGCATTTAGTGAAAGTTCAAGACTGATAGTCCCCACCACATATATATATATATATATATATATATATATGTATGTATACTGACAAGAATAGTTAAAGAGGCAATGGTCAAAATCGTGGATTGTAAAGTAGTTAGTTAATTTCATAATCAAAAGCTTTCATAAACATTGGAAATTGGGAACTGCCCTCGTTCACATAGCAAAATCCAAAGATTATAGTTTTACTACATATAAGCTCTCACTTTAGAAATTTTCGATTACATACCACTAACGGAGAACACAGCAATCGACACCAATTATCCCACCAAATTCCTATACGTCCCTCATGTATTACCACTTAACCCACCTTCCCGATATCATGCTTAGCTACTAACCAACAAACCACAAAATAGAAATGAGATCTAAACTGTGAAGGGCATTACTTAAAAGAAGACATTCGATGCTACAGTACAGAACGAGAAAGAAATGTAACTCAACGATAAGTGAATCAAAACAAAGCGGAACGCCAAAGCAAATAATGAAAAACTAACTAATGGGAAACTAATGGGAATAAATAACACTGCAGCCTACTTGGCATTGGCAGTGGGCTTGGGTTCAGATGCTGCTTGCTGTTTAGCGTTCTGCTCCTCCCAGGCTTCAATCCATGTAACCATGGCCTCGGCAAGCTTCTTGAAGTAAGGGTCGAGAGGACCCAGCTTCTCCATTACGCGCTTAGAGAGCTCAATGTAGCACTTCTGCACAGTCGTGCATTCCCTTGGAAGGATTACAGACTGGAAGAATGGGATGATATCTTCTTGCCAGTAGATGCCATTGTATTCCTTCTTCAAGTTCACAAATGGGTTACTTGCCTTGCTGTGCCAGATGTATGGTAACCCTGTCTTCACTCCTAAGCCTAGATGGTCGCAAATCACCTGTGCATATCAAGTTTAATGTGATTAACAAACATGCAGATGTAGAACTGTTTGTTTCACCAAGTGTGGTATGGCATTTTCATCTATAAGAAAGATCAAAGAAGCTATTTGTACAGTAGGAAGTTATAAAGTAAATATACCTTGGCACACCAACCAGCCCACATGTCATCATATCTGCCAATAGGTTGGCCATCGCCCATGAGCCCAAAGTACATGGCAGGGCCTATAAGCTCCCTGTTAAACCCCAGGTTCATTCCACACATTGGGAACAAGGAGCCTTTGGGTATTGTCATGACTGCGTCAACATACCTGTTGGAGCTAGAAAAAATTAATACAAGTCAAGGACCAGAAGGATTTATGAGAGTTTTGAATTACTCAGCTCATGATGTTTGAGGTTTGGATTATCAAATGCAACAGGGGAGGTGATCTAAAACAATGCATTTCAATTAGAATAGCATACAAAGCAGTGAATATCATGTTTCAAGTAAAACCTAAAAACAAAGCACCACAACTGAATGGGTAGCATACCAAGAAATCTTAGAGCATTCTAGTTATGAAACAATAAGAATTGCAGTGTAAAGAATGCAGTTTCCGTAAGAGTACATAGAATTATCATCTGACGAATATCCAGATTCCAGAGCAGGCATTTGTACAAGGCTATGATTCAATCACCATTCACCATTAGATAGAAAGATTTTTAATTTCTTATAAATGAGCTATGCTCAACATGATAAGATTTTGGTTAGATCTAAAAAAAATAAGGGAAGAATACAATTTCTTTTCTCTTGATCTTAATTTTACAATTACTAGAATAGTGTATAATCGCCAAAATCTAACTCCTAAACCAATAAATCTAATCAAACACAAACTCAAACTCTTAATTAGACACAAAATCTAATAAAATCTAGATTATCTCTAACAGACAAAAGGTAGGATGATGCCATAGTATTGGATTTATTTACAAGATCTTAACCATATGTTAGTTCAAGTTACAATATCATATATTGTCTGTGTAGGATGGTCAAGACGTGGCATGGCAAACATTTACTCAACACAACAAATATCCAATATCTACCTAAATCTTAGACCAGTGATTAGCACCAGAAATGGAGTGATTCATCATTCAATGGTGCTTCCCACTCTCTTTCCCTTTGGGTTGAGACAGATTGCATCAATGGGTACAGATAGCAAGGTCTATTCTATAGCAGCAACCAACTTGGGAATGTGCTATTGTTTTTCTTGGCCAATGTGATAAGTTTGGACATGGAAAAAAATAGAAATTGGGCAAACTTTCTGTATAGCCGAACATTCTTACTGGAAATTTTTTCAGAAAAAGAGATTTTTATATTCAGAAGTTTCAAAAATTTTAAAACTAATTAATTGGGAAATGGAGAATTAAAAGTACTTATTAAAAAGAAAAGTAATGATCCCTACTGAAGTTAAAATTACATATAGCTTTTCTCAATCAACTTTTGAAAACCCACCCAAATATAATGTCAAATGCTCAATGCTCACCTCAAAGCTTAGGATCGAAGCATCAATCCTTAATGTTAGATTGGTCTATAGAGGTTGACACGTCACACAATCAAGGCATAAACCTTCTTTTTATTTTTTTCAAGAAATCAAGGCATACATTTCTAGCTATTACTCTTGAACATCGTTTTAAAAATCCATTGAGGCTTACCCGATTACATGAGGTTGCCTTGAGACTTACTCGATTACATGAGGCTTATGCCTTGAGACTTACACCTTAAGGTCATGTGAGGCTTAACCATAAAGCTCAACCTAATCCCCCTTTTTCTATTTACATTTTTCTATTATTTTCCAAAACAATTCAACTAATACTAGAATAAATACACTTTTTTTCTTTTTGAAAGTTCTAATCTTAATTATTTAGGTGTAATCCAAGTTTTAAAATTGCAAGCCTAAACTCTAAGTCATTTTACCTATTAAATTTTTCTTTCCAAAACACATCGATTGATATTAGTATAAATACGCTAGCTCCTTTTCTTTCTAAAATTTGTAATATCAAGTATCAAGAGAGCTCCAAAATTTTGAACCTCAAAGCCTAAATTCTCATTAACTACATACACAGTACCAAGTGAATTGCAAGGCGCATCATAAGAACAAGTTTAAAAACTTAAAAAAGTTACTAAAGAATGTGAATACTAGGAAGTGGTAATACCTAATATTGTTGTCTTTCATTTGTTAATTTTCTACAAGTTTTGTTTTTTGATGTATAAAAACATAACATTTGAAAAATCTTGGCTTATAACATGTGCCTCATTAACGTATGAATAGCGTCAATTAAAATAAACATTATTAAAAACAATGCCATGTGATAAGATAAGTATACAAAAAAATAGCTCAAGTTTATTTCTATTTCATGTGTATCTATTTATTAATGATATTGATTTTTTAGATTTAATATAAAAGCTTTTATGTATTCCTTTTATAAAAATATGAGGCTTATTCCTCGTACCGCCTTGAGGCTTACACCTCGCCTCACGAAGAGAAATCGCCTTGAGTACACCTCACGAATTTTAAAACCTTGCTCTTGAATTTATTCAATTATTCCCCCAAAACTATCCCCCCGTGGTTATAATAGCATAACCTCCTTCACATTAAACAAGTAAAGTTGGCATACATAGCCTAAATAGCTTCATCAAGGAATTTTTCTCATTGACCAACTATATAATCACGGAGAAACTAAAAGTGGTGGAATATTGCAATATTAGAGCCATTAGCTTCACATAAGAACAGCCATTTAGCAAAAAGTTGTCAAGGTCTTACAATATGAAAACCACACTAATGCCTTGGATCCCATCATGCTTCTGTAGTTAAGTACGTTTGGGCAAAAGTAGTACCCTATAGGTAAACTCTTGGATAGTTCTCATGTTGCACCTCTTTTTTTAAAAGAAATGAATACTTGGCGCAATAATAAAAGCTTTTATTGTTTGACCATATGGTCTTAGGTAGGGGTGTAAACCAACCCGACCGATCGGACTGAACCGAACCAAACTCGACGGGTTGGGTTGGGTTGGGTTGCTCTATTAATTGAGTTAGATTGAGTTGAAAAAACCCCAACCTGAACTGTTAGGGTTGGGTCACGGGTTGGGAGCCTAAAAAATCGGCCCAACCCAACTCCAACCGAACTAATTTGGTACTATGATATGATGGTGAATGAATGTGATTTTATTTAAAACATCTTGATATTTTATGATTAATTTAAAAAAGTTGTCAAATTTACATGTTGATATGATTATATTTGAAATTGAAACATTACATGCTTGATGTCTATTAGTGTAAAATTTATATGTAAAATTTACATGTATAATTTAACCCATCTCAAGAGTCAAAATTCTCAACCCAAATGACCAATCCAATCCAATCCAACCCGTTACACCCCTAGTCATAGGTTCGAGTTGTGAAAAGAGCCTATTGCGAAGTAAGGTAAAACTTCATACAATAGACTCAAATGTGGTTCGAGCCTTCCAAACCTGTATAGGAGCTTGGTGAACTAGGCTGCCCCTTTTTAAACCTTAGAACATGAAAACCACAAAAATAGTACAAACATAACTAAATAATAAAACGGGCCTCACATAGGACGTACCACGCAATAAAGCAAACGGGTAAGTAAATTTTAACCTTAACTTGCAAATAAAAATAAAAGTTGTCAAACCAGCTCGTCTCTTATTGATTTTTTAGTTTTAGCTTAGTTGATTCAAATGTATGCACTCTCTTCTACATTTTACATAAAATCTTCGAAATATTGTCTGACCTCACTAAAAAAAAAGCTAAATATCACATGCTTCACAGTCACATTTCTTCTCAACATACGAGGCTATGTAACATTTGAAGAAGTAACTAACCTGGTGTTACGTTCGAGAGGCTTTACGAGCTGAGTAGGCGCATCATAGTCAGGAATGTTGAGCCACAGTCCATGTGAAATGGCCGTGGGCGCACCTTCTCGGAGACTAAATGGGTAGCCTCTAACGAAGTCCACTCCTTCCCTGTATGGATCGTAAAGCGTGTTGAAGAAAAACGGCGTCGATGGCGTCAACAGATTGTTTATGTGCTGAGCCAACGCGTTTATCTCCTTCCCACTCGGATCCTTCGCCACCTGCTCCACCCAGCCAACGCCAAACAAAAACAAAACCAGTTAGCTCTGAAAATCCGAGTTGACTCAACTCGTCCGAGCCAAACCAGGGGTAAACTCGGAACAAGATCTTTGACTCACGCGATGTGTCCTTCAGCCGCGACATGAACAGGAAACATTTATTTCCTTGTCAAATACTGAAGACACCGTCGAGCCCCCCCCCACAAAAACAAAACCCCAACACTCATGTGGGACCTACTACAGTCGTACTTCCAGTTGCACCTTCCTTTACTTGACACGTATCACCTAGAGACGCGCGTCACCGACTCAAAGTGGGCTTATCACTCGAAATATATATATATATTTTTTTCCTATACAAATTAAATATCTAAAATGTCAACGAAAATCTCTGTTGTAATTAATTCACACACTGAGACATACAGAGACAGTAAAATTTCCCAATTTGTTGAGATCCGTCTCGCGCCGAGACGCGAGAAGTCACAAATTGCAACCCTAAATTTAATCTATCTACGAATTCGAAATCTAAAAAACTTACGAAGCAATCGTCGTCGATGGTGAATATATATTTCTTCTTGGAAACGAGGAATCCAAAGCATCGACAAGCGGAATCCTTGAAAGAGATGCAACTGGCCTTGGGACCGAGGATCCGGTTGACGTCGTTCCGGTTATACAACTCGTAGTCGAAACCGTCGGGAACTTTGATGGTCTTCGCCGGATCTCCGTCCTGGACGATGATCAGGTGGTAGGGCTGGAAGAAGGGCCGCCATTGCTCCAAGAAATCGAGGTTTCTTATGGTCGGAATCACAATGTCGAGCTCGTCTTTCAGGGGCGCAACCACTGGGACCGAGGGCTGAGCCATGGTCGCGACCAAGTAAGTGGCGAGAGGTGCTAATTATAGCCTAGCGGAGCTTGAGGGGTGATGGGAGTGTAAGGGGTCGTTTGGGTTTGATTTATAGAAGAAGAAGAGGGGAAGCGCGGGTTTCGTTTTTAATTAAACGAGGATGGGGTGAGTGAAATGAGAGGATGGGGTGAATGAAATGAAGTGTACTATTATTATTCATTTACTCTTCACATGGGGCAGTGCCTCTGAAAACGTTAATAAAAGAGGCGTTTTTCGCAAGTCAGATGATATGGAGTTACTTTTCCGGTTATTTTTCTTTTCTTCTCAAACTTTTTTATTTTAATTAAAGGAAAATGATTAATTGAAATATTATTTTTATAACGAGAAACAATGGGTGTATGATGATAGGATCTTCGTGCACGTGGCATGACATGAGCGCGTTAAGATTGGTAATGTGCATGTGCAATGCACGTACTGTGGATCCGAGCCGGTGAGACTGATATTTTACGAAACTTCATTATACTTAAATTCCATCAAAGTCCATGCGCCCTACATGTTTTTAAATTAGAAAATTAGAAAATTAGAGAAAACGCGTCGCGTTAGATTGCGTTCTTGTGGGTGGGCCAAGTAGTCATTGTTTGGTACAGGTATCTAAACAGCCTGGTTGAAGGCTACATTTGGGAAAAAAAGGTACTATTTTTTTGTTCTTGTAACAACTGTGGACTTTAGTATAGAGTGATGGTGTAGTGAATTCTAGAACATACATTTTAAGCAACCCCCTCTAAAGTTATTCACATAAAAAGATCTAAAATGTCATTTGGAAATCATAGTACTCGAATTTAGATGTATAATTTCACAGTTCAAAAGGACCACCTAGGTGTTATGACTGAGGTTATTATTATATTATCTTATTTTCTCTTTAAAAAAGATTTAGAATCACTTAGTGGGCACGAGCAAACAAAAATAATAGTTTCACAAATATAAGACATGTGCACATTCGTCACATTAAATATAAATTTGAATCTCTCTGTTACTTTTTAAGTAAATAGAATTGCGTATTGTCGCATGATTCAATGAATATTGAATGATATTTAGGTGATGTAATCTGTATTAATTGTAGATTATACTACAATTGACATTATTTTTAGTTTCAAGGCTTTTTGAGTAAACTTTTACAAACTAGGTTATGGAGTTAAAGATGAAAATAATATGGATGTTGATATAGATCTTGGCCCACACAAGTGGAACCGAGCTAATAATTTTGTTGGGGCATTACATGTGTGTCAATTTACTAGTCATTTATTTCAAAAGGTCTCTCTAACTAATATCCTACCAAACATGCCCAAGACCACTATTTTGAGTCCTTTACTGCTGTTTAGTTTCCAAGTCATTGTTTTGGCCCGCGGAAGCTTGGCTTGGTAATAAGTCCAAACCTAAAGGTTGGACAAGGATACGAGAGTCAAGACAATGTTTGCTCTTTGTCCAATCGCGACAAGAGTGAGTAGTTCAACCATGCACCGTAGACAAGTAGAGTTGGGTTGGGTTAGTTAGCCCAAATTGACAGCCCTGACATAGGGGGTATGCTCCACAATTTTCTATTTAAAGTTTCCAGAGCAAGTTAACGAAGACATTAATGTTAGGGGTAATTTTGAATGTAATTATGAAAAAACACTTATTATACTTTTTTATTATATATCATTGTTGGGAATTTGTAAAGGGTGTGGGTGGAATAAATATTTTTGGTGAATATATTTAAAAGAACCATATTAAATAAATTAAAAATATTATATTAATTACTATAAATTACTGTTATATTAACTTTTAAGTTTAATCCAATAAAGCAAAATATTTTTTAATAAAATTATAAATTTAATGTAAATGTTTAATATATCATATTTATAGCAATTGGTATAAAAATTTTAATCTCTTTAGCATTTTTTTTATTTAAAATACCCTTATATTAGGGTTAGGGAAATGATATTGATACGCATGAGCTGCTGTGTCATACTAACCAGCATATTGTAACCATATAAAAAAATAATAAGAAGAAGAGACCCGCTTTTGTAGCATTTACACGAAGAAGGTCTAGCGTTAATAACGCGTTATTGAGGGCCCAATGACATGATTACCCTTCAAAAAAAAAAATTTACAAATGCCATCTACATACAAATAATGACCCATTTGTCATATTTTACTGTTTATTGCGCAGTCAGCACGCCAAACAAGCGCCACATCTGTGTCCAGGTGGCATTTTAAGGAAGGCGTCAAAAGACGCCTTCCTTTCATATATATATATATATTTTTAAGTGAAGAGAAGGCTTTTTTATTTGAAGAGAATGCGTCTTTTGAAAAGACGTCTTCTCTTCAACAATTTTTTTTTTTCAACGAGCTTGGACATCAATTCTTATTCCCTACTAAAGATCTTTAAACTAAACCATCAAAGAAGGAAGAAATCTCAAGAAATAAGGTTGAAAAGAAGGAAATATCAAAGGGGTATGAGTTCAAATGCTGGATTTTTCCTTTTTTTTTTAAAAAAAAAAAGGGCAAAGAAAGAAAACCCTACAGGGGAAGAATTCATCCAAAGACTAAAAGTACTGCCTGAAGAAAACCCTACAGAAAGCTCGGAAAGAGAGAAGCTCCGTTCCTCTGTGGTAAAAGTTATCATAGCTTCAACTGCTTCACCAACAGGCATTAGGGAACCATGAACTGAACCGTCACTCTAATCTCTATTTCTTGATGAATGGGCTCTTGAAACCTGTAAAAAATCCAGATTTTTTTTCTTTCTTTGCCTTTTTTTTTATTTAAAAAAAGGGAAAATCCAGCATTTCAATTCATATACCCCTTTGATATTTCCTTCTTTTCAACCTTACTTTCTTGAGATTTCTTCCTTCTTTGATGGTTTAGTTTAAAGATCTTTAGTAGGGAATAAGAAGAACGGATGTCCAAGCTCGTTGAAAAAAAAAAAAAAAATTTGAAGAGAATGCGTCTTTTCAGCATTTCAATTCATATACCCCTTTGATATTTCCTTCTTTTCAACCTTACTTTCTTGAGATTTCTTCCTTCTTTGATGGTTTAGTTTAAAGATCTTTAGTAGGGAATAAGAAGAACGGATGTCCAAGCTCGTTGAAAAAAAAAAAAAAATTTAAGAGAAGGCGTATTTTCAAAAGACGCATTCTCTTCAAATAAAAAAAAAGTAGTAAAGGGAAGGCGTCTTCCCTTCACGTTAAAAAAAAAAAAATTTGTGAAGGGAAGGCGTCTTTTCATCTTTTCAAAAGACGTCTTCCCTTCACTTAAAAAAAATATATATGAAAGAAATGCGTATTTTAAAAAGACGACTTCATTAAAATGCCACCTGGGCGTGGACGTGACGCTTGTTTGGCGTGCTGACTGCGCAATGAACAGTAAAGTATGGCAAATGGGTCATTATTTGTATGTAGATGACATTTGTAAATTTTTTTTTTTTTTTGAAAGATAATCATGTCATTGGGCCCGTTATTGAGCCCATAATTCATAAAAACTCTACACTGCGTAGCAGATGGATCGCGAAGCATTGTAGTGTGAATTGAAAAGGGCTGTTTATGAATTGACGTGTTCTTTCAATTTAAAAACAATTCACACAGTTAGACTTTCTTATCCAAAAAAATCAATAAAACCACTTAACTAAATAATATTTATTTTCAGTGTCATCTTTTCGGCAGTTATACAAAATATATACAAACCAACAACTTAATTGTATTAAAAATACCTTTTTCATACAAAAATGTGATAAAGTAAGTGACAACATTATTTTTAAAACATTTAAAAAAAAAACTAACGCCATCATCCAAAAAATAAGGTTGGCAACAGCCGGACATTCTTAAAACATCAGACTTATTTAAGGCGGATGCACATTTTAATATTTTTTGTACCAATAATTATAAAGCTAATTGTGTTACATGGTTTTCATCACCGGTCGTACACCGGAAAGTTGGTCAGTTAAAGTACAATGAAACGGGAGCACGCGATCAATCACACGTGTAATACCAAGGTCTTACGCAAGAGTACACCGTGACATCAATAGCAATAGCCGTCTTTCTTTCGTGCAAGAAATCAAAATTCCATCGAAAAAACAATATCTGATTTATTTTTGCCATCTTTGTTGTTTGATCAATCTCTAATGGACACTTCTTCTTCTTCTTCTTCATCGTCGTCTTACACTATGATTCTTCTTCGAATCAGAGGTTCGGCAAACTCATACTTATCTCAGTATGAACCTCTAGCTTTGGTTTTAACACCTCTTTTCGTTCTGTTAATCGCTTCGTTTATTCAGTGGTTCCTCAGTTGCATCCATGAAAAAGGACTGAAATCATTCCTAGTAGGGTTGGTTATGAGCTCTATCAAGTAAGTCTTTTTTCTTTTTTTCGTTCTATTAGTTCAGTTGTGCCAAGGTTTCAAACATGTGTGATAACGGCGTCTGTATTTCTTTTTGCGTAATGCTTGGATGAAAACAGGTTGATTCCAGGTGCCAGACGTCGCATTGAATTAGAGAAACGGAAGGTTAGGATGATGTCTCGCTTTTGTTTGTATTGTTTAGGTTTGAATCATTAAATGCGTTTTGTACGGAGGAATAGCATTAAATTTTTTCATGTGAGCGAGATTTCTCAAAATCCTTTTTTTTTTTCTTTAATTTCTTTTGGAAGATCGTTTATTCTCGATTCTCATAGATTGATTAGTTCGCTGATTGATTCAATTTAGGATCGGTAACTTTCACTGGAGTATACCAGTACTGTTCTACTATTTACCATAGTTCAAGGCAGGGGTGCGTGTGGTTAGGATAGGGCCTGAACCGAGCCAAGCTGCTTGAGTTGGGAAAATAAGCACCTATCTAGCCCTATTGTGCTTCCAACATTGAAGGCCGCGTGATTGATCATGGATCCGTGAAATTAGATTGGATGGTCAGTTGATCTGCACAGATGAAACTCACCTTAGAAATGAAAAACAGAGAAGAGGAAGGGGGAGAGGGAGAACTTTTATGGGATGAGAAAGGAAAAGGAGGAAAGGTACTCATGTGAGTGAGATCTTTAGGGTGGGGATATTTTCAATTTGATAGTCTACACAATCCAATCAACAATTTGGTGTCTCTCAGATTGGGTGGTTCTTTGGCTCTCTTGGGATGTTTTATCACAGATAGTCCAAACTCCAAAGAAATGATCACTACTGCCCCATAGTGGCTGTTTGTTGATTTTTGGGCGTCAAGAAGATAGGTTTTGCTTCTTTTTTTTTTTTTTTTGAGACAGTGGTATCCTTTTGACTAATCCACTGCGGCCACCACCCACCCACAAGGCCACGAGCTGGAAGACTCAGGGCGTAAGACTCACCACGCCACCCAGGAAAGCCACCCAGGAATATATCCTAAATTGGAAGCGTCAGAGGGATTCGAACTTGCAACCAGCCGAGTCAGCATTTGCTCGCTCGCCTCCCCCGACCACTGAGCCAATACCCTGATGGGTGATAGGTTCTGCTTTATTGGATGATCTGCACTCTCCAATCTTTGTATGAACTTTGCACATGCATTACTATGCTATATGTTGGAAGAACCCCCATTGTGTTATTCTGATTCAGTATGATGCAATATGCAATGTGATTCACATGAATATATGTTTATGTCTTAGTAACTCCGTTTCTTTTCCTTCAAATGCCAAAAAAAGACTATTGGGAAAAAGAAAAGAAAGAAATTATCGGAGATGATGGTTTCAGTTTCAACAATTTTTGGGTCATGCATGCATTTTAACGTAGCTTTGACTGATTGATAACCTTTGGAGACATTGATGCAACATTCCAGAAGAGTTCACATCTCCTAGTTCTTTTCAAGTTTATTAGAAGTCTCTTGTTGTTCCTAAGGTCATTGGCATGGATCATATGTTTGTAGGTGCATAATGAACTTATTTATGCTATTTATGTTTCTTGTGTTAGCTTTAAACTTTATACAAGGGCCGAGCTTTTAGATGATGCCTTTGTTATGGCTAGATATGGCTTAAATACTATGGGTAAGTTGGTTAATATTATATTTGAAACCATAAATCAAATCTGAGGGGCTGAAACCAATTTACTGTTTTAGTTCCTCATTTATTGACTCCTTTTTATTTTTCAGTTGTGTGGTTTGAGGCCATTTGCCCCTAGTCATTTAGTTTTTTTCTTCTATTTTAATGTTGGTTATATGTTTAGAAAGCAACTCTTCATCAACTGTCACGCTTGTATGTTTTCCGCAGGTTGTAGAAAAGTTGCAGTCTGGTAATAAGTCTAAAAGGGTTGGTTGGCAGACTGAGCTTCCAAGGGATGGACTTGGCAAAGGTGTTATAGAGAAGCTGAGAGCTGAGAAGGGGAATGATGTGGTTTGGCAAGGAAAATGCTCTGGGACAGTGTATGTCCAGTTGTCCATAATTTTTGTCATTTTTTATTATTTATATAACTTATCCTCAACTCTTGGACTAATATATTATTCCACTGCCTCTTGATGCAGCTATATTGGTGGTAGTGAGGCAGAAGGTCATTTTTCCTTAATCAATGAAGCATATTCAATGTTAGTAAGACATGGTTCATGGAATCAATTGTGTTTACTTGTGTTGGATCGGCTTTCCATTCTAAATAATGTTGTTTAGAGCTTGACCTGTTTTTTCCTTGTCTTTGACATGAAGTGCAAATGTATTGAATTATGGCAAATTTTTTCTTTTACATCAGTTATAGGTTGTAAAAAATAACATGGATCAATAAATTATTACAGTGCATATAAGGGAAGAATGTTATATTGTGATTTAGTACTTAGGCATGTGTCGGGAAATTTTGCAATAATTGTAGATTTATGTGAAGCAAACAACTTGTACTTAATGTCGTTAAGATATGCAACATATTACTTGGGCATGCGTCAGAGAATTTTGTAATAATTTTAGATTCATGTGAAGCAAACGACTTGTACTTAATGTTGTTAAGATATGCAACTTTGTGGATCATGCGACATGTTTTGATAATTTCAATTCTAAAATGTGGGCATTATCTTGGAGGTTGGAAAGTTTTGTAATTTTTGTAGTTGGTACAGTTTATTATATGGTCCATGAGCTTTTCATGCACAATATCAGGACCAAATATTAAGCAAATTCCTTTTTGCTTCAAGAATGACAAGGGAAATTGTTGAAATTCTTTTATTAAGCTACCACATTAACTTGTTGGAGCAGGAAAAGAGAGAGATGAATTAAGAAGTGGTATGCTTCGGAATTGATGCGGACTTATATTATGCAGTGATACGGTACGTGACGTATGTCCTATTGGAATAGAGGACTAGGGAGTGACATTACATGAGTCAAATTACACATCAACTCTTATATACTGAAAAGATGGAACTGAAAATATATACATGTAGATGATGATGCAGCAGAAGAAGAAAAATTGAGGGAGGAAAGTAGATGTAGAAGAGAAGAAATAAAAAAAAACAAAGAGTAAAGAGAAGAACATTGATTCAATTCATTGCGTCGTACCTGCAAATCCTTTTACAACTAAATATTTAGAACCACTACCAGAATTCTTTTGTCTGTAAACAATTAAAATCCTACTCACATAAGTTAACTATAATTATAATGGTATTAGGAAACTCAGATAAATAATTAGAATTCTAATTCAATTAAATAATTAAAAATTCTGTTAAAACTCCAATTAATGTGGCATGACATTGCTCATCAGTCGGTCTAAGCCGCTCAATTTTGACTCGCAACTTTTGCACCATGTACAGGGAATCGATTGCATCTTAAACAAAAGACTAATTATGTCCTGGTTTGAGTTGTGGATGACTTAGCTTTATTTTGTATAGATATTCTTCTTTAGATAAAATTGAGTGTGAAAATAGTGAGATTCAAGCACAGCAAACATTTGAGTTTGCATTCTCTTTGTTTGGGGTACTCAAGAGTCAAGATTTTCTATTAGATTGTGTTGGACAGTTAAAATGGTCAAGCTTCAGGTGATAGCTTTGATGGATGCAGTTTGCAATATGTGCTTTTGTTTATTAGCCTATTATTCTGAACATATTCCACTAATTGTAAATTCAGGTTTGCACATACAAATCCTTTACATCTTGATGTATTTCAAAGTGTTGTACGTTTTGAGGGGGAGGTGGTAGCAATGACAGCTGCACTGCTTGGCAGTAAAGAAAGGGCTTCTGGTGGACAAATTTGTGGCAACATGACATCAGGAGGTACTGAGAGCATATTATTAGCTGTGAAGTCATCACGCGACTATATGAAAGCAAAGAAGGGGATCACAAAACCTGAAATGTATGTTTGATTCCTTCATTTCTTGTGTATCATGTTAACGTTCTATTTACAGGCTGGTAATCAGTTACAAACTTCTGTTTCTTACATATAGGATAATACCTGAATCTGCACACTCAGCATATGATAAGGCTGCACAATATTTTAAAATCAGGCTGTGGCGTGTCTCTGTTAACAAAGAGTTTCAGGCAGATGTGAAAGCTATCAAACGGTTTATTAACAAGAATACCATTCTAGTATGAGTAATCCATGCATGCTCTTTCATCTTGTTTTGGTGATTTTGTATGTGATGCAGCATGTTTTTGATCAAATTAGTTGAAAAAACTGAATTTGGATGTAGAATCTTTGACTTATATTCTTAACTTTCTTAGATCTTGATATGACTCTCACTATTGTAACATCTTTGTTTGACTTTTGGAGTATGAGATTGATATTTAAAGATCTAAAATTATTTGTTTAACGTGTTGTCAGATTGTTGGATCTGCACCAGGTTTCCCACATGGAATCATTGATCCCATCGAAGTATGTGAATGAACCGCGAGTTATTTTTCGAAGTTATTAGGGTTTTTTTTTGTGTGTGTGTGTGTGTGTGTGTGTGTGTTTTGGCCTTAATAAAGCATTCTGTATGATTTATTGTTTTTCTTCTTCATGCAGGAACTTGGCGAATTGGCATTGAGTTTTGGAATTTGTTTGCATGTTGACCTCTGTCTTGGTGGCTTTGTATTGCCATTTGCTCGTAAGCTTGGGTATGCTTGGCATGATTTTGTAGTAATATGTAAATGTTGCTATGAGAATGAACCATTGGTATGTTTTGATGTAAAAGTTTTAACCAGATGCTTCAATAACAAAATTGTTGGAAACAAAAGAATTTGCCACTTGTTAAGCTTGAGCATTTTTCTCCCTGCATTTGGAATGTTACGTCGAGTTCTTAAGCAAGTTTAAGCGTGAAATTCTAATCAAACTCTTGAATTGTCATTTAGATGTCTGTTTTTAAGATAAGGATTTCTGTTGGATCTATGCCCTCTATTTGTCTCCATTTGGTTTGAGATAATTACCCTTTCTTGCTTGGAAAGTAAAGTGGTTAAAAGTTCCTTAAGCAACAACAGTAAATCAAAAATTTCCCTGCATCTAGATATTGAGTTGAGTCGAGTCGAGTCTTGAGCAAAATCAAAGGCCCCAGTATGTTGCTTCAGAATCCTATTAAATCCTATAATAATATATCATTCACGAGAATTTTTTCCTCCTCCTGTTTAATTTTGGATCCTTCAATCTTAATAAAACTTTATAATTAATCATTAATGCAAGGATAGTGTTTTCTCCACTTGTTTGGTTTTGAGTCCACTTTCCTGGGGTCATCTTATCCTACTCATGCAATCTTTTTTCTTTGCTTTTAATGGAGCCTGCATCTTTACAAGTCATTTTTTTTTCTTGAGAAATAAATGGTTGTGATTTGATAATCATTAGATAAATAGCACTTGATGGGAATGGTTATGAATATCGTATTATTCTAAATGGTTTATTATCGTAAATGTCAAGGAGCATGCAATCTGAGATGCTTGCTGACATGCCATCAACTGGATAGGTTCAGTTTCACATGAACTGCAAAACCTTGATTGTTTGGAAGGAGAGCCATTCAAAAAAGTGGTTGAATCATTGTTTGAATGCCAATTTTTTTGCTTTTATGGTCCTTGTAACCTGTGGTTTAGGAATTAGAGGATCTGGACTAACTGGATTTGTTGGATGGTTCACTATTCTGCTATGAGAGTTATTGTAGCTTATCAGAGTCGACCATTTCTTGATTGTATGCTCTGTTTATCTTACATGTATATTTTTTTTTTGGATTGGGACATTGGTCAAACTCCATCAACCGGTAATCCAAGTAGCTAAATCATTTACTTTTACATTTTACTTGTTTTTTCTCAGGTATCCTATTCCACCATTTGACTTTTCTGTTGAAGGAGTGACATCTATTTCTGTTGATGTGCATAAGTATGGGTTGGCTCCCAAGGGAACAAGTATAGTTTTATACAGGAATCATGACATTAGAAAGGTACTGTTGCTTATAGAACTTCAATTTTCCTTCGAATGTGATACTTTACCATTGTTTGTTGGTAAATCAAATGGAGTTATTTTGACTGTTTTTCATTCTATGAATTAAATGGAGAATTGCAAATCGAATATCATAATCTTTGGTTTTTAAAGGTATCTTTTTTTCTTTTTTTCTTATTCCCAATTTATCTTTGTTATATTATTACTACACTATTTTGTTATTATTATTATTTTTTATTGCTGTTACTTTTGTGGTGGCTATGGGTGGGTGGCATACTAGTCTATAAAGTTCAAATTTAATTTGTCACAGAAACATATCTACAGCTCTAATAGTTGTAACCACTCACATGCAAGGTTGGGATTCCATTTCTAACAATTCAGCCCCACCCAACCACTCGATGTGGGATATTTATCGGTTTTGGCTGGTACCTTGTGACCACTTAAGGTTCTGCTTTAGTTGAGGTCCATTTTGACACCTCAAAAGTACATCTTTCTTGGGAGAGTGGTAGTGTGGCTGTCAACTAGTCCATGTCTCTTTTTGTGGATGATGTGAGACTATTACAATAGGATTTCTATCTCAATGGGAAATGACAACAAAATAAGTGCTTGCATGAAACTTGTCAGTTATTTGTTTCAAACTAGAGAATACGTTACAAAAGATATAACTACTTATGGTAATTATAAACTTTCCTTTGATTGAGCGGAGTGGAGTGAGAAGAGGATTCATATAGCTAACCCTATATAGTCAAAAATAGGCTTTATTGAGTTGAATAGACATTCAGAAAAAAACCTTTAATGAATAAATTTGTAAATTGAAGATGCCATAATAATAATATTGGAAGATCTTTTCTGATGCTACTATATTCATTGAATCTGAACTTACAAATTGGAAAATACACGTTTTTCCAGTATTCTGGTGAAAACTCACTAGTGGATTGAGTGAAGAAACACTTGTCCCAAGTTTTTTCAATTCAAATTGAATGACTGATAATGCAAATTTCATACTTCTTTGAAAGTTTGAGGGTGGTTAATTTTTGTAAAAAGTTGATTTTTGTTGATATTAGAAGATTCTGAAGAACATATGTGAACTGATGTGGAGAAAATGATGCGTGTGTGTGAATTTGATATGGAAGTCATTGCTTCGATGCAGGAGAGGTCGAGATTGTTTTACTTTAATTTGTTGCAAATATGACTCTTCTGTGCTGCTGCTTATTTATACTCATGATACGATATCTGAGAATTGTAACACAATAAATATTTATCCGAGCAGTGGTTGAAGATTTGCTTTCAGATCTGTCTTGATTATGTGTTTGTTTTCCCCTGCAAGTTACTTCTGATTTAAATTGATTCATTATCATCATCTTAGCTGATGAATTTCTAATCTTTTCAAACTTTTCATGTCTGTGTGCAAACTTGTTTTATGGCCGTGCTATCTTCTTCAACAGCATCAATTTGTTGCTGGTAAGTTTCTTCTTATTTTAAGATTAGTCAGAGTTGGTTTTCTTCTTCTTCTTCTTCTCCACACACCAGTCTCTATGACATTGCTTATCTACATCAAAACCTGTAATCATAGTCATAGAATCAAATGTCGACACTGTCGGTGTCAATAATGGCAACATGAAATGATTACACAACATATTGGGTTGGTTTGACCATTGACATTGCTAACATATGTTGACACATAATATAATCTTAGTTATAATATAACATTGTGTTGGCACGTTCATTAGCTTAAAATGAAAATTGAAAAATTCAACAATTTATTATTTTCATAATTTCAATAAAGCTTTGCTGTGACATGAACGTAAACATGTTTACAATTATCTGCATTAAAACTAGTTGACTTGAATATTTACTTCCATGCCTATAACCAATTATATTGAGGAAAAATCAACCTTTTGCGGTATTAAATTTCTGGAAACTGATTAATATTATTATTTCCCTTAGGTAACTGTCAAACCCTTATGAGATATGTATGGCAATGAGGTTTCTGATACAGCTGACTCTTGGCATGTATTACAATATGATTGTCAAAAGTGTGTTGGCACACCTGTTGAATGTTTGGCATGTGGAAAAATTTTGTTATGGATCTTTTGAATGCTAGTTGTTGTATTACTGAAGTGTTCTATTCTATGTGTGGTTCTGTATTCGCATGACAAGCTTTTTGCCGTAGCTTGCTTGAATTCATCTATGCACCTCCTGATTAGGGGCTTCTCTATGATACAGTTACTGAATGGTCTGGTGGGCTGTATGTTTCTCCAACTATAGCCGGAAGCAGACCGGGGGGGTTGATTGCTGGGGCTTGGGCAGCTATGATGACTCTCGGTCAAGAAGGTGAAAGCTGCAGTAATCCTTTTGTGTCTTGAAGATAAGAGACACTTCTGTTCCAACGTTATCTTTTCTTTTTACTAATTGTTTGGTGGGCAACTCTAACTGATGTTTTAGGATACTTGGAAAACACAAATGCAATCATGGAAGTATCTAAGAGAATACAAAAAGGGTCTGTGATGTCTCTACTGAAGTGTTATTCGCGTGCCAATTGCTTGACCCATCTGTCTCTGATTTAGGAATAGTTTGTGTGCAGGATTAAGGAAATTCCACAACTGTTTATTGTTGGAAGGCCAGATATGACAATCGTTGCATTTGGTTCAAAGGATTTAGATATTTTTGAAGTCAATGACATAATGTCATCCAAAGGATGGCACCTGAATGCGTTACAAAAACCTAACAGGTGTGCTTTTTTCACTTGATCTACCTATACTCTACATAAAAACAAACGTAAAAAGAATCTTCACTCGAGAGTAATGCATCAATTGATCTGTTATGTGCAATTGATGTTACTTTCCTTGGATTGATCTTGCTATTAAGTTTGTACTGGTGAAATGTGCCAGCTGATGGAGCTTTTGTGTAACATTATACACATCTCTTCTTATCTAATTTCTAAGAAGATGTAATTAATGTTTATTTTTCTTGAGCAGAAACAAGTGTATTACTTTATTAAATACAACATGAAAACATACATTTACAGTGAAACCGGAGAACCAGCAGTGCTCACCTCTGAAAATCAAAAAACATACTAACCTGACCAGGACAAAGAAAAGAAATCTACATATTGTTAGTTATATATAAACATCTATCTCAGCCCATAATCCAATCCGAAATGGTGAGGCCCGCATTCCATTTAGATACCCTCACCTAGGTGCTGGCAACCAATTTTATCACCTCCCACATTGCTCCACTTCTTTTGCTTGGTTTTGATAGATTCGATTGTTTCTTTCCAGCCACATTAACCACATAGTAGCAAAGATGTGATTAATGTTATCAGTCCAACTTTTAAAGCAGTATTCCTTCACCTGGAAATTTGACCGCCAGCTGCCATTAAGATTGGCTGGCTATCAGCATAGTTCTTTATATACAGTTTTGCTTAACTATGCTTCATGCAGTCCTTCCTCGATATATCTTTTATTTACTTGAAATTCTCATTTGAGAAAAGATTGATCTCATTTTTATTGTTTCATGGATCAGCATTCATATTTGTGCGACTCTGCAGCATGTACCAGTTCATGAAGACTTCCTGAGAGATTTAAGGGAATCAGTGCAAACTGTAAGTCTCGTATCAGTCAAAATATGAATATAAGTTGTTGTGGTTCCCCTACTCTAATACACATTTCGTGAGGGGATGGCTTTACTGTCAATCATTTCAATTGTTATTTGGACTTTTTAATTTATTTTTTTATTCAAAGCACACATCTAACTGTATAATAATATCATATCCTGTGTAAAAAGGCCTACAAAATATCTGAAACACTTTAGGTCAAATATTATTTACCAAAGAGGACATAGATCAGTGTGAAATGACGAATAGTGCTCTCATACTCCTATAATCCGAAAATTTCCATAGGCAACTCCCTACATAGGCCTTTCTTCAGGTTATTTCTTGTCAAGGTTTTATCACACCTCATTTAGTTCGGACCATGCTTCGATCTGCAAGCAACTAACAAAGAAAGCATGAGGCATCTTCTCTCAAGTTTGATGAGAAGGCCTTGGCTACTAGCCTTCCATTTTTCACAAATCCAAGCCTTTTCCCTAGGATGCATCTCTTGCATCTTATTTTGCCACAAATGTTTTTTCTTTGGAAAGTGTAGTAAATTTTCCAATTTTTCAAATTGATTTTGTGCTATTTAGAGTAATAAGTGAATTTGTTAACTTGATTGTTAAATTTGGTGAAAACCTGTATTCTGTCATAAGACCACAGGTGGTCATTGTGTGCAATTTGTAGTAACATTGTCAAGAAAGCTTTTTGCAATTCTCTACCCCAGCATTTGATTTTTGTTTGGTTTGAATTTTTTTTTTGGGTGGGTGGGGAAGTGTGGGGTGATCAAATTTGATACCACTCATATATCATTAGAGATTTCAATACTCTTACAATTCTTCGGACCATAAAGGGGGAGGACTTGATCGGCAAGACTCCAAAAATATGATTCATGGTCTCTTAAGTCTTAACTGATTCAATGCCTGAGACTATGACTCAAACCACTGACAAATATTAGTGGATGTTAAACTTTATCTCCATATATAAATTGGATTCAAACTGAATAAGGCCATTGATTTGTTGGTGGATTAAATTAATGGATTTTCACCCTTTTATATTTTCTTATTAATATATATTTTTAATTTTTTTACTTCTTTTAATATGCAATGACTTTTTGTGGTTCAGCGTGTCTTGATTGAAGTGGAGGGAGAACACGAGAAAAAAGAAAGTTGAAAACTTGAAAAGACGAAGTGGGATTTATAAAACAGTGTTATCTCAGTTTCACTCTAATTACTTATTAGTAGTTGAGGTTGTCTAGATTTTTTTTGATAATTTAAAATCGTATGTGCATGATTTTAGCGAAAAATGCCTAGTTATTAACCATTGATACATGTAATTGTTTGAATCCTTAGGATTTGCTAACTCATGTTGTATTCATTATGATGTTTTTCTGATTCACCTCGTACACTTTTTCTGGCTTCTTATCTTTTTATTCTATCAGGTAAAAGAAAATCCTGGTCCAATCAGTGGAGGGCTCGCTCCTATATATGGTGCCGCAGGTAGGGTTCCTGACAGAGGTTTGGTTCAGGATTTGTTGGTGGATTTCATGGACAGCTCTTGCTAGCGCAGAAATCCTCTACTTCAAGTTGAGTTCTTGCTGGTCTGATTCTGTGGGGTTGTTAAAAGTTTCCAAGAGTTCATATTCTTTTCTGCGTTGTTGTAAATGTGAAGGCCGGTTGGATATCCAACATTCATTGTTCTCAAAAGCAACCATCCGAGCTTAATTTATTGTCTAATAAAGGTATGTATTCTTATAACGAGGTTTTTAATTTAAAGCTCAGATTTAATTACGGGAAGTTGCCTTTTTTTGTGTGTGTGTGTGTGTGTGTTTGTGCTTGTGTCTCGTTAAAATGTGTTCCTAATTAGCTTGAGTTGCATGTGTCCTGTCTTCGTTCTCTTAGAAGTCCTTGCAACTCTGCCTGAAGAACCTAAGCATAGCCACATTCTCATAAATGGGAGGGTCATGATTGTGTGTTCATCTTGAAATCTTGTTAGGCTAATGGTTAGATCAATGTTGGTTCTCCGATTTCTGAGCCCCGAGCCCAATCAATCAACAAGTATAAACTATAAACCATATAGATTATCCAATGAGGTAGCATGACCTCAGAAAGGTCATGCTGAAAGTTACCAAGACGGCCAAGTAGGAAGTAGAGAGCCCTAAAAAAGCTTGATCCTTCTGGGCCACCTGTTGTAGTAAAAAATAGAGCTTGCATGGTTTTCAGGGTAGAGGGAGAGCAGTGATTCTACCTTCTCAAAAACGATAAGATTGCATAAATAGTGTGTACAGTACAAGCTCATGTACATGTTCTTTTACTGATATAGCACAGATAAAGAGTTAGACAGACCAATACCCACTCCATTTATTTTATAACTCTAAAAGTTTCATTGCATATTGCATGACATTCACTTACCCACAGCTATATGGTGAACCTTATCATATGAAGAGCACAACTTCACTCTGGAAATCATGACGACGTGATATATATATATATAATATATATATCTATATGTTATATAACCAGCAGTTTTGACCAGCATCTGCTTCTACAGCTCCAACACCAGGTCTGCAATAATCACAGTGGGAGAAAAACACAGCTGCGTTAAATAAGCACGACATGAATAGATGTTTGAAACTCTTTCATTATTAGACGCATCGAAATCAACATGTGGCTCATACATATACATATTGATATATAGGTATGTGACTGATGATAGATGGAACAAGAAGAAGCGGAAGTTTTTGAGTCTAAAGCCCGTCTCAAGCGGGTGGTCACTTAATAGAGTTTTGAGGGACTTAGTTGATTCTCTATGTTATAAATTTTAGAATTTGTGAGGAAAAGATCTTCTAAATGAATAAATTAACCTTTCTATACTTGTGTAAATATAAACAATAGCATAATTCAATGTGATATGAACAACCAATAACATACATACATGGACATCATATTAAGAACCTCTTTTTAGAGCCTGTTATGAAAGAAAGAATGTCAGTATTGAAGGAACAACAATATTATTTCATACCATCTCTACCATGATATTTGAATAAAAAAAAAAAGAAAATATTTTGGAATATTTTGGAAACAAATATTATTAATATATTTTTTAAGAATTGTTGGATTGTCTCGAATTATGTGTTAATACGATATAAGATGATTTAACAACTCTTAAGAGAAATGTTAATAAAGTGTGTTATTTAAATATTACTTTTAAAAAAAAATAAAAATAAAAGGAGATGATTGAAATCACACGGTAGGTAGGGAGGGAGGGGTGTGTACTCACAGTCTGCGTCTGTCTTGATCCAGTGCTCTCGATTGCCGTTGGAGTCGCTGCCGAAGGAGGCTGAGTTGGCGTGACACCTGTAGCGTCGGATACGTTGTTTGCAGATGGGGCCTTTGGGAAATATAACGATGTCTTCATCAGGGAGTGGGACGGGAATGGCGCGTTCTCCATCGTTGCTGCTCTTTAAACTCTCGTTTTTGTTGACCTTTTGGGAAATATTGTTAGTTCCATTGTTGTTAACACTACTAACAGTATTATTTCCCTTCTTGGTACCAGTGGAGTTTTCCGGGTGGACTTTCCTGTGGAAAATCTGCAGTATCTGTATCCAAACATATCATCATCAGCCATGTGTCATCACCTAGTAAAATGCCTAGATCTTTTTTCTTTTTCTCTTTAATCTCGTTGCTTTTTTGTTGATAAATATAATTATATAAAAGGTAATTTTGAAAAACTAGAAAAAGAAGCTATGAATGATTTAAAAAAAACGTTAAAAAAAATATAGGTAAGAGGATATCAAAACCCTGACTCCTCGATAAGGCTTAGGCGAAGGGCATGTGAAACTTTCAGTGAAGATCATACGAATTAAGTAATATGATTTAACTCCCACTTGTAAAAGGAGAGAATTAAACTCTCAACCTATAAGTTCGGATGCATACTATTGAAGCTAGCTATTGTGAAAAACTTAAAAAGGTTGTAAATCATGATTGAAATTAAACTATCCTACATAACCAAAATCACCAAGTAAAATAAATAAATAAATAAATAAATAAAGGGTCTTGAGTCTCTTGCCTGACCTCGGCCAACTTCTCATAAAGTTGATGGGCCATGTAATTTTAATTTTGACAGCTTGTTTCGGTATAAAGATTGGGCCCAAACATATCTTGGTCGGGCCTAAAATTTAAAATGACAAAAGTAATAAGCCGGACCCGTTTCAAACTCACCTTATTCAGCTTAGTCTCGGCCGAAACGGAATCAGGAGTCGTAGCAGTAGAAGTAGCGGCAGGAGAACCAGTAGTACCAGCAACAGCAGCAGCAGCACCAACATTAGTACAACTCCTAAGCATCCTCTTCTTCAAAGTCTTCTTCCCACCAGCATTATTCTTCTGATCTCCATCTCTCTTCTCCTCCTTACTCAGATGATCTCCTTTCTCTTCCACCATTTTAGTCCTCTGAAACAACTCACCAAGCGACGTGCGATGCTCTTTCTTCGCCACCGCTGTTGTCATGGTCGTTGCCGTCTCGGGCAACTCTATCGGCGACCCAAACAGATACCCTTGAAGAGGGCACACCGCATTCGAGTCCCTCCCACCAAGTGTAATTGAACTCACATGACTAGTCCTCCCGGAAGAGTCATTGCACTTATCATCCTTATTAGCATCAGCTCCGAGCACCTTTTCGAGTTCTTCATTGATCAGCTTCAAGTCGTTTTCGGTCACTTCGGCTTCTTTCTCGGTGACGTGCTCGACGGAGACGGGGAAGGTGGGCGTGGCGGGCTCGTCCATGCCTGCTGGATCGGAAGAGCCTAGCGTTCCGATGGCAAGAAGGCCATCGAAGAGCTCGGTGATGGCGTCGGATTGGCCTTCGAATATGTCTTCTTCTTCGATTGATCGGACGGCATCGAGACCGGCGAAGGACTTGCGAAGAAGAGATTGATCTTTGTGGTTGTGGGGGTGAGGCTTGATGGGCCTGGAGCCGTAGGAGGATGGTTTTGGGTAGAATTGTTGCTCTTCCAGGTATGGCTGACCCAAGAGGCAGTTGCAGGAGTTGCCTGTAAATAGCTTTCAAATTAATTTCAGAAAAGAAGGCAGCGTAGGAGAGTAGGAGTGACTAAGATCAAGGAAAATGAGATGTATGTACGTATGTACGTACGTACCCAGTAACCAGTGCTCTTGTCCTGGGTAATTTTGTCTCAGCTGTCCAATTTATTTATTTATTTATTATTATTGTTTTTTAATAAAAATCTATACTTTCCTCTTGTTTATAAATCAAACTATAAATTTTACATAGTGCTATTAGTACACAAGTGTCGTAAGCAATATTCACACGTGAGCCCAAGGTCCCTTGAATGTATACACCCAATGTATATTATATGGCTCCATGTTGAACCAAAAGTGCATATGTATGTACCGAGCCCCACAAATGATAGAAGTAGGAAGATTATTGTTGTACAATCTCGTGTTTGTGAACTATTATTTTTAGAAGAATGCTATATATTTAAATCTATACTTAAACTGACATAGTAATACACCACATTATTACATTATCAGGAGAAAAATAAAAATGCAAAAGTCCTTCACTCACCATACGGGTGTAATTTTGTGTATAATTTTTAGGTCATAAAAACATTTTTATTTTTGTTTTTAAGTAGTCCTTTTAAAATTTTAAAATTGCTAAACGTACACCAATTGAAATTCCAAGAAAAAACTCAAATCTTCACATCCATGCTGTGCATTATGTGTATGGTGCAGCTCTTTTATGATGCACTTAGTGAAGAAGTTTGAATTTCAATTGGTGTACCCTAAGGTCACTTTCAAATGCCAAAAATGCCCTGGGACTTTCGTCTTTTTATTCATCTCTGGTGCGGATCATAATTAATTATTATGAAAGTTATATTATTCCAATATCTTATTATATGGATAATCCTCATGAACTAGGACCCCCAAGTTGATAAACTTTAATTAGCCTAGAGTAATATATATATTTATATATATAGTACATTCAAGAAGATTCCGGCGACTACAAGTGGTTTCTGATGACGATTCAATTAGATAGTATTAGTATTCTGCAAAAGGGAGCATATGAAAGTCTAGCCTTGAAATAAATACATATAATTAAAAGTTGTGAACGGAGATGAATAAATTAAGAACTAAATATACATACCAATTGCGAAATCCTTGTTGAAGGGTTCATTGCTATTCTGCCGAAACTTACGGTGCATCCAACCGAGTAACTATGCATCATGGTACATGTGTATATAATATAAACATTAATTCTGAAGGGCATTTAATTATTATCATTCAATTGAAAGATGAGAATGAGAGTGCAAATAATTCAAATGTAATAATATTATATTAATAAAAAAAACTGACCTTCATGGTGATTATTCACTTGGGTATAATAATCAGATCATAGAAGTGAAGGGAAGAATATGGGTCTGAAGATGATCATGAATTGAGATTAAAGGAAGGAAAAGGCATGAATGAAGTAGCTAAAATGAAAAAAATCAGAGAAAATTAAGGTAGAAGAAGAAGAAGAAGAAGAAGATGTGAAATTCTTGGTGCGGAAGAAAATAGAAGAAGCTTTTTGTTTTGAGTATAATGATCAGTTGTTTATAGTAGTGTAAAGGAGAATGGGATCGATGCGGTGACGATTGTTTGTATGCTAATTAGAAAAGTGGAGAAAATAAATGAATAAAGTGTTTATAAATAAGGCAAGAGAGAGAGAGAAGGTCAAACAAAGAGAGAGGTCGGGCAGAGAGAAACACGGAGAAAATTACAAAGTTTTGTGTTGAGCTTTCTTTATCATATATATATATATATTTAATCAAATCAGGCAAATGAATTTTCCTTTTACTTTTACTTTTGTAAATGGCAATTTGCCTTTCCATCACCAATAAGTTGGTCATGCGTTCAAACACGTGCATGTGTGCGGTTGCAGGGGTGCAATTTAATTTAAACCTATTGTATAATCTTCTAATTACTTTCTCATCTCTACTTCTTCTCGTTCATTCTCATCTACTTGAACCATAACAGTAATCATACCTACATTCATGAGTACACCCATTATTTAATTAGGATTATAATATATATATTTTAAAGTAATTATATGAAAAGATGCAATAATAATTCTTAAGAAAAATATTTTGTGTATGCTAGATGATAATGCTATTTTCAGACACTAGTACCTAACTTTCTTGAATATTTTGGAGATACGCGTGTATTGCACAATATTTCCAACATCCAAGAGAGGTTGAGTGCCAACGTTAAAAAATAACGTTGACACACAGCCTACCTTTAGCATTACTCATATCTTAAATTGATTCTTAACATAACTTCAATTACATAATCGCTATGTGATTCACTTAAAACAAGTCATCTAAATAATAAACTTAATAAGATTTAAATCTATCATTATTATTACAATTATATAATTTTGCCCACTAGGGCGTACGAACTAGCTAGTAAGCGTTAATTTATACATATAAAAGAATAATGTGTTGATATAAAGCTATAAAGCATCTTAATTTAAAGTTAAATTTATATAACACCTGATTAATTAATTAGCTAAAAAAAATTGATATTAGAGGGATGACTTGGTGGCTATTAAGTTAAAATTAACTCTAACATATGAGTAATTATAAGTTTAACAAGGATGACAATATTAATTATATACAGAGTTTAATTACGTAGGTAGCTAGCAAAAGGGGATGATGTGCTCAACAATATTAATTATGTGATGAAGATCCAATTAAATGAGAATTTTGCAAGATATTTTCTTACTGGGGACATGAAAAGATTGGACACCTAATCCTTCTCGCATGGTCTGCTAATGTGTTACTAAATCCCCGAATACCATAGACTCAACTAAAACATTATTGAGAGGATATGGTCATCAACAAAGTGCAGCAGTTGACGATGTTGTTGAGATATGGGATCTATTACAGTATTTATTATTGCTGATATGCTTGTTTATAGTTAGGACGTCGTACGCATTTGATCTAAATTTATATATCCACATCTATTAATTATTTCGCATATCAATTAAAATATAACTAAAATGCCGATTTTTTTTTTTTTTTTTGAAAATGCTGAATTGATGACATTAAAGTGACAATGTATTATTAACTATTAATATTTAAGTTGAAAACCTTTTTTCATGTATAATTTAAAAACAATAGTACTTTGTACTTGTATATATAATGGACGGCCCAAAGGAATTTACAAGATTCACTTAACATACATTCTTCAGGGTCATTGACATGGTACTGTACTTTGATTTGAGGTGATGGATTTTGCTTTGAGAGGCTTCATATTAATGGATACATATAGGTGTGTGTGTGTATTGCAGATAAGTATATATGTACACATGTAAATTCTAGCTAATATGTATAATAGCTACCAACATGGTCCACGGTGCAGTGCACTTTCTATATTGATCAGATCTCACTATAACATATTGTGAGGGTACTGTCTGAACAATCATGTAATCTATCGTTTTCATGGAGGAAGCCACCTTCATTTCCATCAAAGTTTCTAATCAAGATAGCTAGAATGGGTGGCTTTGAAGAACATGTGCAGTGCTTGCAGAACAATTGAGAAAGAAAATGCTGTGAGCTTAGAGACAGATTCCAGGCATTCAGTATTTTATATATGTGAACAGTTACAAACACATATCTCTCTGCAACTGAACGGTTCAATAATTTCTAAAGGATGACGACACGAGTACCATAATTTAGGTTTTTTTTTTTGTTGCCAAAAGTGATTCAAGTGGACCAAACAGCTTGAAAAGTACCATATGTGCTTTGGTTCTTAGTTCTTCTCTTGCTTCTCTCATTCATCAAGTTGCTGCTCTAGCTTTGAATATTTTTGATCAATTGGAACTCATTTTTATGCAGATGGTTCCACACGGAAATCAAGTAGGATTTACCTGGACATGTCGAAAATATGTACATAATCGATTAGCACGCCAGATTGGCGTAGATAAGGGAGAATGACTCGTCGTTGCTGATGTTCTCGATTACTTGCTTTTATCTTTCTTCAATTATGTATGTTCCCAAGTTTTAGTAAAAATATTTGTTTCTTCTATTTCTAATTGCAGTACAGTTACTAATTATTTATCTATTAGGAACATAAGGGTATGGACAAATTAAGCCAACAAGTAGTATACATATGTTGTGTGTGTCTATACAATTTGTGAATAAGGGTTTCAATATTAATTTGATGATAATGATATTGCTTGTATGTATATGTGTGATTTCATGTGATACATAATATATAGCCCTATATATATAATGTGTAGAGTCTTTCCCCTTTCCTTTTCCCGTCTTTTCTGAGGTCCCATTACCAATTCTATGACATAGGTTGGTTGGAATGTCAATTAAATAGATTATTGGCCTAGGAACATTAAGGGTCATTTGGCTCATTTTGAATTCAATCTCTTGGATTTAATTTAATTTCTACCCTTGTAATGAAAAATGCTCACATGAACAACCATTAATTTTTTAGAACCATTTGTTGTAAAAACTAAATATATATTCTGATTATCCTAAAGGGTGGGCTTTGACATCTTATTGAGTACGCCACTTTATACTAAATATTCTCTTTACTAATTATATGAAGTGGCCTAACTCACTAAAAAGAAAAGGGAAGAGAGATTGAGGAAAAAAACATGGTACATGCAACCATATGAATTCCACATTCACTGTTGTTTCTAGTTTGAGGAGTAAAGGAGTGAAGAAGAGAAGAAGCTAATTTGGTTCACAAGATGTTCGAAAAGATCTAAGAGAGATTTTGGTGGGTCCAGGGGAATTTCATTCGAGATGTCCTTTTAGGGGAAGAAACTAAGAAGCAGGGATCTATCTCTATACTTTCCGCCAAAACACCCCCAAAAAGAAAGTGGTTAGTAAAAAAAATTGGGAGAAACTGTCCAGTGCTTTGCCTCTCCATCCATCATCTCTACCAAACCTTACTTAAAAACAAGTGCAAAACAACACAACATGCCGAAACGAAAGGGCACTTGCTTGGACCCCACGACTGCTACTTCCCCATTTCAACAGTTTTGATGCGTGTAATGCCCTGATATGTATAGCCTAATTCATCACATCATTCATCGCTTTCCTATCCTCTCCCCAACATCCCATGTAATTAACTGCTTCGTGGCAAGCACTCGCGAGGCGTGGCTGTTCTACCATCACTTTGATTTCATCTACTTTTGTAGATCGTCATTCTGCCACGTTGACTTAGTATTAGATAAAGAAAAATGTTAAAAGATAAACAGGCCCTCAACGTGATTTTTTGACATTAGTCTTCAACTTTAGTTGAATATTGAGATACTGTCTAATCTCTTAAGTAATAAAAATAATATTAACATTTAGTATACATAAATATTTTTTCTAAAATAAAACAGAATAGAAACGTAGTGGCAATACAACACACCACTATGTTAAAAAAAAAAAAAATCAATACTCATTATTCGCTACATTACTATGAGTATAATTTTAAATATAACTTTTAGATTATTTTAGCATTTCTGATTTTTAATGCAACCCAATAAATCATGAAAGTGTATTGTTCATTATTTTCAATTCGATCCATTAATGGTAGTACATGGAGAGAAATGCACTATTAATATAATCAAATGATCAAGTGATTAGTTGAATGGTGCTGATAAGGACCAACTATCTAAGATTAAAAAAAGACGGTTACTTAGTGGAGTAGGCTTCTAGCCAAGAACCAACCTCAAAATGGTGTAGTGTATTTAGTGAGCCAAACTGACTTATCGTCTTTGAGACAGAAACATAAGTTTTAGGGAGACAGCCGTGAGAGATGATGGGCTTGGTATATCGAGCTTACCTCTTAATATCAGAGTGATAGCTATAAACAATTAGTATGGAAACCACCTCATGGGTACCACCGTCATCGTATGACAAGAGGTCACGTTTCACTCCCAACGTGTCCCTGGATCTTCAAGTACAAATACACCATTAATTTTAATTAAACGAGTAAATCATTAATTACAACGCTTACTCTTTAGATCAAGTGATTTAACATTTCTTCTGCTTTCCATGAATGTATACTATCAAGTACCTCTTTGTCTGTATTATGATAAGTTCTTCCTCAAGCATTTTGGCATACAATGACGAATTTTTATTAAGTCAAATCGTATGTTTACCTGTGTTTAAATGCTGAAATTAAGAAATATCTCTACTTCTACTCTTATCTTAAAAAAAAAAAAACAAAAAAACAATTGTGTGATCACCCCAAAAATCAAATTTTTATAATTAAATTTTAATTAAAGTAATGTCACGTTGACACTCAAAATGTACATTCAAATTATTTATCACCTTTATATACTATTGAATGTATTTAATAATGATATACACTTTGCATATCACTTAAACCTTTTCCTTTTAATTATTAGTTTGAAAATGAATATTGATAAAGGAATCAAATCTAATTATCCTTTTAAAATCCAAGTAATGTAATCTACAACAAACTGAGAATCATCAAACCCATTAATGAATTGAACAAAGATATGAAAATGTAAACTTTCCAATATATTCTAAGAGAAAAGCTTTTACAACCCATTAATTATACAAAAAAAAAAGTTATAAGTGTCTTTTTTTTTTCTTTTTTCTTTTCCATGATGATGTGGTATATTGTCATGTAAGCTTCGTGTCTTTTTAAAAATTTATTTTAGATCGTTTATCATTCCTCATATTTTAAATTATTAATTTGATCATTTTAATCATAGAGAAGCATGCATACATCAAGTGTTCATTAATGTAATTACCAAATAATTATATATGTTATCCACCGGCACTTGGTGCAGTCAGTGGGTACCCCGCGTCCCATCCATGAGGTAAAAGGTTCAAATCTCCCTTGTACGGAGACCAAAAAGTAATATAATTATAAGCCTCAGGCTCTGATTCATCATAATCTCGTCTTGGTAGTTATTATGTTTAGGTGAACTTTCGATTGTTGCCGAAAAAAAAAAAAAAAAAACAATTATATATGTTGGTTCCATCAGTTGGTGGGCTAAAGTACCCTAATTAAGCAGCTTTTCTAGATAATGGCATGAATCACTTTGTCGATTCTTCCTTTCAACATTAAAGCTTAAGCCGACTAAAATAAACAGACTCACAAAAGAAAAGAAAAGAAATAATCAAATAATGGAATTTATATTAATTTACCATCGATGAAAAAACTAAATGAACCCATAAAAGCTAATTTAAGGTAGTCGAAATGTCACATAACACTACAAAGAAAAAGTCGAATCAGCGGGCACATGAATCCCAAACAGTAATGTTAATCTCAAAATCAGAAAATATAAATTTAACAAAATCACACCATTAGAATAAGCATTATATTCTTATTCTTTCAAGAAAAAAAAAAGAATAAGCATTATAAAGAAATAGAAATGCTACCAATAATTGCAAAATTCAATACTGCCAAAAATTAAAATTAAAATATATTTTGTTATTTGTTTGGTCACACTGTCAGATAGTGACACCTGTCTAACCTCCTTCACCAACCTTCCTTCTTTCACCTAAACGAACTTTCCGGCACTACAGAGAAACTCCGGTCAGCAGACACCGCCGACGGCGACTTACCACCTTTTTTTCTTTAATTTTGTTTCCTTCCATAAAATACATATTTTCACAACCAAAAAAAAGAAGAGATTGTATGAAAAAAGGTAGCACTTTCGACTTACATGAATTTTTTTTTTTTTTTCAAATATTTGGATTCCAGAGGCTCCAAAAACGGGAATTGAATAACCCAAACACGTCCGGCATAATCTTCCTCGCCGGAGCCCTGTTTACACCGGCGCTAGACGGAACTTCCACCTTCTCAACTCCGGCCACTACACTTTCCGGCTTGCCTTCTTCATTCTTGTTCCTGTTCTCCTCCAAATCCTCTGTTTTTTCTTCTATAAAAACAGGGCAATCTTCATATTCCGGCTTAGAATCAAAACTCTCCGGTGCTTCTTCCGGCTTGTTCTCCTGTTTCCGGCCGCTACGGCGAGCTGTTTTATCCCTCTTTCTTCCTCTAATCTTCTGATCAGCGCGCTCTCCTTTCGCTAAATGATCTTCAAAAGCTTCAATGGCTTGATGAATGAGCTCACGATTGGGAGAAGAATCCCATCTGTACCAGTAACTGGTGTAGCAATCGAAACAGCCACATTCAAAGATGGGTGGCTTGTGGGTGTTATTATTGATGGGTCTCTTGCATTTCTTCTTATTATCTTCAATCACCGAAGTTGGGCTTATTGTTGTTGTTTTGATTGATCTTGTTATTAAATAAGCCAAGACCTCTCGGTCTTCCAAAGAGAGAACAGAAAGTAATGCGAGTATTGCAGCTGGGAGGAGCTTGAGAACAGTTAGAACATCTCTGTTTGGAAGATGGTGATCAAGAGATGGGTGAACTTTACCTTTGTTTTTGTGGTAGAGATTCTTCATTTTTTGGGTGTTTGATGAAATGGGTAGGGGCTGAATTGATGAAATTTCTTCTTAGGTTTTAAGTTTTGGGAAATGGTTGTAACGGGTTGGTGGTGGGTTCAGAAGGAGAGGGGAAGAGGAAGAGGAAGAGAAAGCAGGGTTTTGTGTCTTGATAAGCACGGAAGCGAAACAGAGGTCCCTGTTTGATAGGCGCTTGTGAGCTTTTTCAGGTACAGAGAGATCATTTCTTTTCTTTTCTTTTTTTTTCTTTTTTTTTTTGAGCTTGTTTTTTGGTCCTCGAGTGTTGAGTTTTATGAGAAAGATGATGATAAAGTGAGAAAAAAATATAATTTTATTGTGGAAAAGGTCGATTCTTTATGTACTGTACGCCAAAAACTGGGAATCCACTGCCGAAAGGCTTTATAATTTTTATTTTTTTTCTTTTTGTTTTTAATAACTTTGTGGAAGTACTTATAACGCATCGAAGATCAGAATGAAAGATCATAATGTGTAAGAGGACATGAAATTATATTCAAAACTATAACCGTGTTGACGTACTATATGATAAATATAGGTTTTTTTTTTTTTAATGTGATGAAATGGTATATTAACATATCATCTTAATATAAATTTAAGTACATATTTTTTTTATAGTTTTAAGGCTCCTTAATTTTTAACTGCAATTAAGCCATTTACGAATGTTGATTAACTTTAATAATAGGGATCCGAACCCGCTTACCTTTATAAAATATATGTGAGTTTAATTAATTTTTCTTTTAAATAAATTAATAGTTAGACTATAATAAGTAGTTTGTATGATTTTATTAAAAATTACTTGACTCAAAAATTATAGTTATCAAATAAGGACCTTATAATCCTTAACAAGCTATTAGCAACACTCTTCCTTACTTTCATTTCCATCGTACAACATAGAAAACTAGAAGAAAAATATTAATTATACAAATTAAGAACATGTAAATGTTAACAACAAGATTTAAACCTAAAACTTTTTATAAAATTAAAATTCGTTACAATACAAAAAAGAAAAAGAAATAGCTGAAAAAAGATAAATAAGGCGTACATAACCAAATAGCAAATTCACTAAACTATGCTTTTATTTAATACGTAATTACTTAAATACAATATTATTCTAATACTATTGAGAGGTTTGGATTCAAGAATTTTGGTGTTTTGGGGTGCAGTAAGTCGCTATCATCTTGGTTCTTGTGGAGCCCAAAAGGAAGATTTGCTGGACTTTGTGATTACCAAGGAAATTGCTTTTGAGAAGTTCCTACCCTCTTACCCTATCTTGCTTCTCAGCCACAGGAAACAGATCAAACAAACTAATTTTCTTATCCAATTCTCTTTTTGAAGAAATTTCTTATTTTCGAATTTAGGTTTGTTATAATTTTCTCATAGGTAGCTCAATAATCAGTCTTATTATACCCATTGTCACCATTTGTATCTACAAGGCTCTTTCTTTTAGTACTACTTACTAAAAATGAGCCATTGCAAGGCATAAGTTGCTTTCTTTGGGTTTTTTTATAGTTAAAAGGGAAAAAAAAGGAGCATAAAATGTGAGTGGGAGTAAGTCATCAAGATTCCTAAGGAGTTGTTATGGAAAAAAATATATTTAAATTTAACCAATCCATAAAGGGTGGAATCTATTCTTTTCTAAAGATTGTTTATCCCAAAACTTCTTTTTGGGCATGTCATTTAGACCAATTTGAATGTAGTTTTCTTATTCAACAAAGGGCATTAGTTAAAGAGAAACTTGGAAACATTTCATTTATATAATAATAGTATTATTGCATTGCCACTTAAACAATGCCTTTTGCTATATAACAAAATGATTACATTCTTACAACTATTTTTATTAAAGAATATTTCAAGCCGCCCCCATCCTAAGTATTTATCTCTTAAGAACTCTCCTTAGCCCCCTTACCTATAACGATACATGAACAACTGTGTTTGAGTATTTATCTCTTAAGAACTCTCCTTAGCCCCCTTACCTATAACGATACATGAACAACTGTGTTTGAGTATTTATCTCTTAAGAACTCTCCTTAGCCCCCTTACCTATAACGATACATGAACAACTGTGTTTAAAAATCTATCTGTTGAGGTAATGAATCTTCGCGTCCACTTGTAAAATCTCAAAATCACATCTGATGCAGTGCCTGATATGTGAACAACCAATTGTGTTGGCTATATTCTCACAATTAAATTAAGGTCGTTTTCAATGTAACTTTTTATAAAATGATAAATTGACAATATATATTGTAAGAATCTTAACAAATATTATTTAATCATTTTAAATTTGAAATGACTAATAGCAATTACTAGTTCAAGGCCTTTATCCATTTAATTAGATTCTCAATTTTAACATAATTAAGTTGAGGGTATTTCTTACAAGTTCTTAAGAAACTTTACTTTTAATAAATATAGAAAACTCTTTAGCATGTGAAATTATTAAACGGATCAATCTCAATCCCTTGCACCAAACAAAGCAAGTATTATATGATAACTGGCTTTATATTTAATGATTTATATAATATAGCCTCCGCATATATGTCTTAAAAAGTGAGATCAATGATAAATAATGCAAGGCTATAAAGATTTGATAAGTATATTAATTTAAACCCCTATGGCTAACCTAGCTAATAACGAAAGAGTAACATACGCTGCAAAAAGTCTCAATTTCCTGCTTGAAATCTTGGCTCTTGCTCCTGCTTTTTCAGTACAATATCCGCAGGCAAGCCAGCCAGTTCTATCTTTTTCTACATGTATGTTTGTTTCCACGTTTAATAATACTTTCTTTTACCTAACGCGTGTTGCAATCTAATGCGAAACAAGACACAACAGGAACCGCAGTTCCAATCCTAAAAATGGAACTAAATCGGTGCGTGGTTTGTAAGAGAATTTTTTATTTTTATTTTTAATAAATTGATCGATTTAGTTTCGAATTTAAAAAGAATCGAATTAAACTTAAGAGTAATATATATAATTTATAAAATTTTGCTTACGAAATATTTATTTTTTTAACATTCTTGATGTTAAATATGTATCATATTTTGAATTTTAACCTTAATAAGATTAAATATATATAATATTCTTGAGATGAGATATATTTTTATAGGTAGATTAATTGATTCGTTATTTTTAAATTTTAAATCGAATAAGTTCGATTTGGTTCGGTTAATTGGTCGATTCGATTTCGATTTTTAAAACATAAAACCGAACAAAATTTAGCTCAACTTTGATTTTCGATGAAAATCGAACCAACCTGATCCATACACACCCTATTGCAACTTATGTACATCATTCTTTGGTAACTTCTATAGTTACTTGTGATCATTTTTTTCTAGGTAAATGATTAAATTAATTAAGGAATGACAAAAAATTAGTTACAACAATCTCTTCCATACATGTCTTTAAGTCTTCTTTTTGATTTTTTTGTTCTAAAATATTAATTTAAAATAATTTTTTAAAATTTTAAAAAAATATATATTATTTTCAAAAAACGACAAAATATTATTTTTTGAGTTTTTATATTTTGAATTATATTATAGTTTTTGAATTACAAAGAAACTCAGCCTCAACAATATCCATTGTATGAAAATGTCTAACAAGCTTTTAAGACAATAGATGCATAGAAAAATTGACTACCAACTACTAAGCACATAAACCCCATTAAATTCAGAAACAACGTTAAGAAAAGCACTATGAATGAAAGCTCCGGAGCAGATCAGTTATCTTTTACACATTAATCTGCCTTCTTGGACCCAGTAGTTGCTGATGAAGGTTGCTGCTCTGTTTTGTTCACCGCTGATGATCTCTTATCCTCGTTCATCTTTGAATGAATTTCATCCCTCTCCTCAAAATACCTTTCAAAAGCCCTCGGAAGCAATCGCGGAATTAAAAACGCAAACAGATTGATCGAAAAATACATAAAATTTGTCATCGCCAAGCATCTCCCAAACCAAAACCACGCTACATCCTATACCATTAAAAAAACATCAGCAATTAAAAAAAATGCTGTTCTAACTTAAAAAAATAAATAAATATATATACACACACAATTCTTCTTCATATTCATTGAAGAAGAATTTATTACATACTATGAGGCCAAGGATTTAGGGTTTAGGGTTTAGGGTTTAAGGTTTAGGGCTGACTTTAAAATAATCCAATGAACATGAAGGTTAAGTTGTGTGTGTAGTTATGATTAAAATAACATTTTATACAAAGAAAATGGTATAATGACGTTGAAAGTGTATATTCATAGTCAATAGACATGAATTAATAATGTTTAAAAAAGTTTCAAAAATTTAATTTTTTAGGTTTTGTTTTTAAATTTGGAGTCAAAGTTTCCATTTTTAGGAAAGAGTCTTGTTTGGTAAAATTGTTACCAAACAGTATTTAGTAATTTAGGTAGTTTCTAAATTCTATTTAATATATTTAAAAAATATTTAAAAAATATATAAATAAAATTGTAATAACATTAAAAAGTTATTATAACTTTAGTAGCTTTAAAAACTTAATTTTAAGTGTTTTAAAAAGTTCTCAACTTGTTTCTACGAAGTTATTTATACAAAAAACTTCAATTTCGAGTTTAAGCATACAATCTAAACATCATCTATTACTATTCTCTTTTCTGCATCTTAATTTTATATTTTATATTTTTGTCTTAAAGTCCATTGATTCAAATAATTTTAATTACCTTTAGTCTCATGTGTTAACACACATACACACTATTCGAGGATCCATCCACGTATAAAGGTCATGTAACCTTCAAATATATAGGGAGCATTACTCTTTACAAAACTAAAATTACCTTGATGGGTGCGTTGGCTGGCAAGGTCTTGTTGAGCCAAACATCGGCGATCCAATCAATGATAACGAAGATTCTCCTGACGGTGTAAAGCAGCGGCACCATGGTTCTGACTGGCGGCGAGAACAACGAAAGCCCACTAATTATATTCTCCGTTAGAATCTGAAAAGACAACAAAAACAAGTGCGGAGTCGCAGAGCGCACTGCATGATCGTCTCCTCTAGCAAACCCACCAAGCACATAAGCCAAGGGCAAGAACAACCCGATAATGGTTCCGAGAACTACGTAAAGCCGGAACAAGCGGCTGCCCTGGAAGATCTCGGTGGAGGTGGCTGTGGGGCCGTGGGCCGGGAAGGCGAAGCGAGCGAGAACGAAGAGATAAGCGGAAGTGAATGCGGGGAAGATGAGGTCGATGAGAGGAACGAGGCCGCTCATTGAGAACACCATGATGAAGGCTACTAGTTGCAGTTCTATTACGCGTAGTGATCCCATTACTCCGCCCATCAGGGGCTGGTCTTGCTGTTGGAGATGGTGGCGCTTCTGTTGGGGTTTGGTGATTGTTTGATCTGGCTCGGTTCGTGGAGCCACTGCAACAGATACCCCTGACATCTCTCTAATTCTCTTCTTCTTCTTATTCTTTGAGTTTTGATTGCGTAATTTGTTTTTCTGGTTCTCTTAGGACACTCTACAAACACTTGGTGGTGGGAAACGAAAATCTCAATCTGTTTCTTCGTTTAGCAAGAGAAGGAGAAGCAGATGACAAAATTTAGGGAAAATAGGTAAATTTATTTTTTGTTTCGAAAATACCCATGAATCGGGTTGAGGGGTATGCATATGGCAGTGGCAATTACGTGTAAATATTGGGCTGGACGATGGGCTTTTGAACTGAGAAAAATTCTGAATCTCATTTTCTTATTTTCTGTTGTAAAGAAACAGAACTGAATTTTGCATGCGGAGTAGAATGTGTGATGGCCACCTGTTTGACTGACCCAGAAATGACACGTAACATACTACGTGGCGATAGGCAGCGAGAGTTGATGCGGGGTGCCAGCGAGAAAGTCGCCGCACTCGTGCCAATGCTTGCCGACTTTTTCACGACCCAATCCCTGCTGGGCTTCGATTGTGTACTCCATATGGTTACATAAGGCTAATTGTGCGTTCCGTTGCTTTTCACACACATGTAATTTTATTATGAATTCATAATGCGCTTTTTCATAAGAACTCTATAAACAGGTTATATTAATTACATTTATTTTGAAGATTTAAAACACCAAACTATACAATAGTTTAAGAGGAACGTAAAAACTATTCAGAATATATACCGAAATTTATATCAAGCTTATTTGACAAAAAAGAAAAGAAAAAAACATTCAAATTACCGTACACCACATCAACATTATATAATTTTGAGTATATTTTTAAATGGTAAAAACATTTCTCATAGTTTAATTTATATAAATAATATAATTATGTTGATTTGCACGAAGAAAACACTTCGTAGAATTCCAATGCATGGTGCTCTTTGTGAACTAGTTTTGATACCAAAATTTTCAAAGAAATTCAATTACATTTTAAGGTTCCAGGAAATTCACAAAAAAAAAAAAAAAAAAAAAGAAGAAGAAGAGGAAACTAGACAATGATCCGTTAATTTGTTACATTTTTATCAGCCTTTGAATTGCCATTCTCTACGGCACATGGGGCAATGGGCTTGAGGACTTTGTGAATTCACCCACTTCAATATGCAGTGAAGATGGAACGCATGGTTGCAAGCTCCCCATACTGCAAAACGTCAATCAATCTTCTTAGCTCCAACGTGTATATAGTATTATGTTTTGTCAAAAGATAATCGAAGAGACCTAAAATAAAGAGAATGATACAAAAGCCTTATCTTAGTCCCAATTAATCCACATAAAAACACCACTAACAACTCTGTATCAAATACTGACATTAAGGTGATCATCCCACATATTTGAGGAGAGGATTCAGGGTTTAGTACCAGTGGTGACCATCAGTGCAAACTTTGCAGGGTAAGGATTCAATTATGTTAATTAGATGTGAGGTTGGGCTTTTCGACTATGACATCATATCACACTACTACGTTGAGGTCTGTAGTTCTCATACTCAGCATCTTATAATCAGCAATCCAGTTAGCTCCGCCGAATCATTTTCCATCTTTACATGTTTTAAAATAGAACTTGGAAAAGGCTTTGATGAGTTGAGTATATGTTATAAAATAATGAACCATGAGACAATAGGAGTCCTAAAAGTCTATTTTTTGGCCATTAAATTCAACCTTTAACTGAAAAACTAATTCATAGCAACTATACTAGTAATGATAACCTTGAAATATATATCAAGAATCAAGTCAGAGAAAGCTGTGGTGAGTGAGATGCAAGAGTACAATATTGGCATTCAATTATTCACCAATTCGAGTAAACGGCACTTTCACTTGCCTGATTGAACAATTGGAAGCAACAGAAATTCACAAAATATTTATATAGAAAATAGAATATCCAACACAGGTGTTAAGTAGGAGATGAGTTAATGATGATGATGGAATACAGTTTATACATAAGTGATAAAGTTGATTTGACAGATTGTGTGTGATCTTTCCAACCAAGAAGCCTATCAACAGGGATTCATTCACATGCATTAAGTCTTTATGGAAAGATAACTGCAAGGCCAAGTGATCAACCTTGACATATCTCACCATGTCCTATACAGGACATAAGGAAAAAACAACTAGAAAGGTTCTCAATAGTGAGATAACTTAAAAGTTGAAATGATGTGCATGGTATGTTTATTTATAGCAATCAAAAGCTTTATTCAACTAAAATTAGGGTCCAATAGATCAATAAAAGTTATCAGTAAGCTTTATTTTGATAACACATAAAGAACAATGCACTCATTCAGGAAAACTATGCAAAAGGAAAACAGGGCCCAACTTATAAACTGAGTGCCCCAAATTCAGTTGTAAGGATCTCTGTGTTGAACACTTGAACCTCAAAAACAAAAGATTCAACCAGAAAAAAAGGGATACAAATAGGCTCATCCCATAATATATGTAATAGTTCATGAGCTGTTTTAATTTCGATGACAAATTTGAGATATTCATGAACCATTTTTCCAATAAGAGAGGCTATAACAACTTACTGAGAGGGCAATCATCTCCTGGGAGTTTACAGTCAGGGCAACATCCATCAAAAGCCATCCTACAAATACCACATGTTTCGTCTTGGGCATCCCATGTCCATGAAGCTACCGCATGCCACCTGCAATTCAGACAAAAGAAGGCAATGCAACATTCTACTAATTGAAAATGTCATCATACCAAAAATAGAAAGAAAAAAAAATACAAACAAACAATTGGCTCAAAAGGAATAATGAAAATTAAAAAAGAATTAATCAGTTATATAAGTAAAATAATGCCTAATATGCATTGAAGCTTCAATGCAAGGGATTCTCAAAATACATATTCTTACCCATGGTGGTGAAAGTCATGAATTGAACCTTAGCCTTGTGGTGTTTGCTCCAAACAATTTCCCAAAACAGATAAAAATTCAATTTTTTTGTTTAACTTTCTCTTGAGATAACCCCCTCCCTACAGTTTTTAGTTTTCAATTACTCCAAAACTCATTAAAGAAAAATATATATATCTTTGTTGAAACGATCCACATTGACGCCCCTGCATAGGTTAAAATTGCACTACTGAGCTCGGCAAGGTAGGGTTGGTAAAACATAAGTGAAAACCAAAAGCAATGGTAGAACAATAAGTTCAAAGCTCAATATCAGTAGAAAGAAAGAAAACGGGAGAAAAAATGACTCTTAACTAGAAAGAGAAGTGAGAACTATTAGCACAAAAATATAAAAGAATTGGAAGAGAAAAACTTAGAAACAGAAGGATTTGCAATAAGAACGCACATTTATTTTTACTGTACTTCAAATAATTTTAGATGTCCTTTTCATTTTTCATTTTTTTCTTTTTTTGAAATAAAGTTTACAAAAATTATGTCATCAATAATCTTCTGCACTTCATTTTATGGAGTCCCATTGACTTCCAAACTCAAGCCTTCATGTGTTACAACATCAACTGAAACTAGCACTGTTGAACTCTAAAGTTTGAATCTTATCAAATATTACAGTAAAGCAATGAATCAATCAAATAACATGTGCAAGATAAAGAGTACATACTCTGTTTGAAGACCACAATATTTCACATAAAAGAAGTTTGTCAAGGAAAAACAACTGCAAAAGGCAATGGATGAAAATATTGCAATATAAAAAAGAAAAATCATATGATTTATTTGTCGTTCTTCCATCATTTATGCATTATCCAAACGCTGGGTCGACCACGGATCCTAGTTTCTTTATCTTAACATATACTTAGGTTATCTTTAGTGAAGGCATGTAATAAGACCTCTCACGCTTTCACTATTAACAGCTGACAAACATGTAAGACTTCAAAGCTTTCAAGAATTAACCGAAATTCTATATGTAAAAACAGTTAAATTACAGTTAAGGTGGGGTTTGGTGCAAAATTAAAGGTATTACAGTCATGAGTTCAAACCCGTAAACAGCCTCTCCGCAATCCTAAAGTCATTTGTCCTATTAGCCATTAGATTGGAATAATAACTAACGAAAATGAATGAAACTATTCATCATCCCTAACAGTATTAGAGACAAAAAGGACTTTACTACCATAAATTATTTAAAGACTGCCAAAAAGAACTGAAAAAGGATACGCAGAATCTTAACTTTCAGTCTTTTTTCACCTGCAAAGTTGAAGAGCTGATCATTGAAGCACATCACTCAAGGAATTGTAAAAAATACAAGTCATTCAAGGCATTTGTAATGTAACACTGCAAATATCAATGTTCAATCTTGAAAGCCAAAATTGACCTGAACAGACGGACAGACATTAGATCAGAAAATGAGAATTAGGTGTGTAAATTTTGGCCTTTTGTAGTGTTAAGGCGTTCAGATGGAATTTTTTAATTTACTTAATTTTAGAGTTAAATCTATTGATGATAACTTGATATGCATTGTTGAACCCTTATCTGACAGCTATAACTTTTAGGTTGAGTAGTTTCTAACATGATATCAGAGCCTTAATTTTGCAAGAGGTCTTAGGTTCAAGTCTCGTTATTAGCATTTGCATGTTTCTCATTCGCATAATTGGTATTTCTCTTCTTCTATCTCCCTTCTTGGCTCTCCCCGTACAGGATGGGGCTGCACGTGAGAGGGAGTGTTGATGATATCTTGATACACATTCTTAGGCCCTTATCTGAAAGCTATAGCTTTTAGCTCAAGTGGTTTCTAACAAAATCTTCCATCATAAGTTCAAACTTACATAAGTACATAAATCGAATCCATTAACAATTACATTCTATAGATTTACCATAAATTTAAAGAAACTTTCATCCTTATCACTAAGGAACAACATCTGGCATGGTTTGTTTATAGCAATCAAAAGCTTTATTCAACCAGAATTAGGGTCCAATAGATCAATAAAAGTTATCAGCTATATTTCTACGTACTTCAGAACCTCCAACGAAAATGCTCGCCAAAAGAGCGGAGGTGGTGTCAATATGGCTACAAGAGATCAATGAAAGAAGCTAATTAAATAATTTTTCCCACTGGATTTCTTCGTCTTCTTCGTTTTCATACATTTCTCTCTACACATGAACTTACGAATAATGGAAGGAAGATCATAATCAAAATTCATCAATCGAAACATCAAAATGCAAAAAGACACATAAAGATGATGAGAGACCAACGAAGAAGCAGCTTACAATGTTCCAGCGAAATGAAGATTTAGGCGAGGGCGGGAGCTTCGTGGAACCGCGTAGGCTGCTTCAGAGTAAACTCCGCGCTCTGCTACTCTGTAAAATATAAAAGGAAATACCAGTTATGGTGTTGAGCCGAAGCTTTGAAGCCGCAAATTGGACTCTTCATGGGCTGGAAAGGCCTCCATTTCGAATTGGGCCGGGTTACAGGCCTGTGGGTGTTTTTTCACTCGTATTACTCGTATTTATACCTAATTATTATTATTATTATTATTATTATTATTATTATTATTATTATTATTATTATTTATAGCTTTGCATGATTACATGTTGGTAGGATGAGGCTGTTATTCTTCTGAAATATTGCGTAGCTTTGCATGTGCTCATGTCTCAGAACCTAATAAAGTCATCCATGTGTCTCAGACAAATCTTTTCTGACCTTCCTTCAGAAAACTGTCCCATGAAAAGGACATATCGTCATATATTATTTGTAAGGTTTTGTAGAATAACTTTCACACACGGATACATACAGTTGCATTTCGCATTCATAATGTTCAAGAAGATATCCATAGAAAATTATTTTAAAAAGCTTGTTGTCTGCTTCCCAAGGTACTCTAGCTTCATACATATTCCAACTTTAGATCTTAAGGAATGGGCAAAATATCAATGATATATAATGGTTATTGTTAACTATATGGTGATTGCTAGAGATGGGTTTACAGGGCTTGCTCGTGAGGCCTCAAGCCAATCCAAGGAAGACATGTTGGATGATCTGTGCATGAAGTAGGCATGAAATCTGCAGGTGTTGCCGTAGAATATGGAGGTGTAAGTAAAGGTGATAGATAGATATATGATGATGATGACGAGTTACTTTACTTTAAAAACAGGAGTAGGCACTGTTTGGCACTTATTGGTAGCTTGTCTTTGTCAATCTTCTTTGGCTGCTTTGCATTTCAGCCATAGTACTCGCCCGCCCACCCACTTTTATAATTCCTTTTCGTACTGTTCAGTATATAGTGCTCTTGATTCTTGAATCTCCCTTTTTTTTCTTTTTTCTTTTTTTTTTCTTTTTTTTTTTTGACAAATCTCGAATCTCTCTTTTAATCTATCAATATATATATATATCAATCTCCTAGCTCATTCTTACCTCATTCAAAATAACATCCAACCAAAACAACACATTTTTATGTGAAAAATATTAAAGTGACAAATTTGTAGCATTACACGTAGCAGTGTCCAACCCACCAAATTGAACACAACCCAATGACTTGGCTTGATTGACCTACGTGCTTAGGTTGGATTGGGCTCCAAAATTTTAACCCCAATTATGGATTGACACTTTTGAAACCCAACTCAAACCAAACTTAAAATTAAGCTTAAAATTTTTTATCCCTTTAAGAGACCAAATTACAAAATAAAGAAACCCCGGGCCTCAAACCTGCCTTCTACATAAAACCTTTTAACACTTCTTCTTCTTCAATCTACTTTTTTGTTTCTTCTTCTTAGAACCTTTTTTTTTTTTTTTGCCTTCTAAAGTTCAACTGATCTTGAAAAAAAAAATTCAAATCATCTCAACACAATTAATTAACCCAACTTAAACTAGTTTGGGTTAGGTTGGATTGGGTTAAAGAGTTAATTTGGTTAGAATTGGACAACAAAAAAGTTTTTCCATGACAAAATTCTATGTCACGGCTCACGATACGTGACGTCATGACCAACACGTAACCCTGTATATATCCTCCTTTAATATAAACGACATCTCGACAAGCCTTCTAATACACATCATAATCTCAAATATACAACAATAAACACATATGGCCATCAATTTTTTTTTCTAAGTCCACAGTGATCAAAAGTACAAAATAATACTTAACAATGATTACAACTCATCTAAGTGTTAAGTATATGTATTAGGTGTTACATAGTACAATTTATTAAAATAAATGCAGAAAAGTACTAACACCTACATCAACCAGAGTTCGGGAAACGCTTTGCAGTTAAGACTTTCCCTTCCTTTTTCTATTCAATCCTGAAAAGATAATAGTGAAGGATGAGCTACAGCAAACCCAGTGAATATTTTTTAAAAGTGGCTACATGCATGTGCATTTATGTCAAAGATTGCAAGATTTATTAAAATAGTTAAAACAACTGAAATGTAAACGAGGTTACATATATGTTCAATGTAAGACCCATGTCATGTCAAGACAATGAATATCACTTATGACATGTTCATGCACCTAAACACCTCCTAGGTAAGAATCAATTCAAGAAGATGAGTGCGTGAGACTCATCCCCAAATGACCTCTTACCCGTATTCTGATAGGAATTCCAATGGTACATCACCGATTTATTATTCATTCGAAACCCTATTTCAGGTTTAGACAAACTACGGCTGCGCCTACCCTTGAAACCCTCTGCAAGGTCCTGAACCGGGGATCCCACTAGACTTATGAAATTTCTCGAAGGAAACCCCAACTAAGAGATTTAACCCAAATTATTTTCCCAACTGACTATGATCAAATAATTTTCATAAGATATCAAATCATGCATACCATAATAATTACGCATTTAAAACATTTATATAATAGAATGCCACACATAGAAGACACAAGTAAAAAATAATCACAATTAATTGGCTAAGTCTAGCCAATCCAATTTCCAATCCAAAAAAGTACTAGAAGATCCACGAATCACCTCGAGTAATTTAATCACCAATTTGCCTACATGGCTTACTCAAACCAACCAAGGTCCTACATATAACACATGGTCCATACAATACTAAAGGTCAGCCAAAGTATGCTAATAACCATGTTCGAACCTAATCCTATAGTCAATTTGAGATTATAGCATGGATGGTCATGAGTCAACCCATATTGCTCTATTCAACCATATAATCATCAAATTAGACTACACCTAACCCAAATTGAATACCATAGGCTGATTCCCATGATCCCAAACACAATAATACAAAGCATTTAATCATATTAAGGGTTAATTAGGCTATTCCTCAAGTCCATTACATCAATTGACTAAGTTCAAGTCAAAATCCTTAATTTTGGCAATACATAACCTAAGGCCAAATTGAACTAAGTCATACCAAATCAACATAGGTTTAAACATTCTAAACCCATGAATCTACTCAAATGAGGTCCAATTAGATGATTCCCGAGTCAATTTGGTCAATTGACTTGGTTTAGGTCAAAAGCCCTAATTGGGGCAAAATCCCCAATTTACATGAAAATCCTCATGCATGAGAATGTCAATTTACATGGCCTAAGCCAAAACTACCCTACAATTAGGTTTCCCCTATTCAAAATTAGTAATTTAGAGTGTCATACATCTATAATTACTCATCAATTTCATACAAATCACAAGAAATTTGAATAGAAAACCCTAGGTCAAAACACTAATTTTAAGTCAAGTCTATGAAACCCCTCCAATTTCTTGCTAGAAATTGGGGGTTTCACCTCTATAGTACTCCCCATACATTCTAGGGCACACATATATTAATTTCAAGACCTAATTCCAACTTTGATTTTCCATCACCCTTTCAAAAACGGGATTCAATAAAACCCTAGGTCGGAAAAATCAGTTGCATGCTTGTAAGATAATGATGGAAGGAAGAAAAATAAAAATGAAATGGTTACCTTGATGATCCTTGAGCAAAAATTCACCCAAAAACCTCTTTTTTCCCTTCTTTTTCTTTTCTCGTCTTCTTTCCCCTTTCTCCAAGCTCTCTAGCACTCTTGAAGGTGTAAAAATGAGCAAATGGGAGAAAATTTTGTTTTGATTTGTATTTATAGAAAAATTTAGGCCCACAAGTCAAAATATACTTAAACAAAAGGAACAATTATGCAATTACTTCCACTTAGATACTCAATTTTATGCAAATGACTAATCAACTTAACATCTTAATCGTTCAAAGTTTTATGAGTCAGTTACCAATATTCTAGTAAAATTTCAGCTCAATCCAACGGTGAGATTGCGAGATCCAACCGTTTGATCAAAACTGCGCAAAAAAATCCGTAAATCTAAAAAATAGTGTTTGGAGCTTTTTGACTTACAGTAGACAACTCATATCAAGATCTTTACCGTTCATAATTAAGATCTATCAAAGAAGAATAAGCTGACAAAATTTTAGCTCAATCGGACCACAGATCTAGGAGATCGAGCTATTGATGAAATTAGTGACAAAAATTTTTTATTCCATTGAACGAGCTCCACTAATTTAAAACAACGTTTTCGACACGTTTCGATGTCAAACGAGTCTCCGATCATTCCGAAACTTCATGCAAAGGCATTCGAACCAACGCGCGTCTGAGCATCATATACATATACATATACGTATATGGGTACTATACAAATACTTTACGAGTCAAAATAACGTAATCCTAAAGGACGGACGTTAGATTCTAAGTATTCTCATTCTAACAGTATCAATAAGATGTATTCAACTCAATTAAGCCTTTTTTCCAAAAATAATATCAATAATACGAACAATTACTCTTAACTTCCCTTACTCAGCTAATCTGTTATCTTATAGCCTAATCATAATTCTACGTACTGCTTTAATTATTAAATGATCAATAACCCAATGATCTCAACTTTTAATTTATTGTCATAATTTTCAAGCTCCTGCATCATCTCGGAATGCTTAAAACATTAACCATATATATTCATATTCTTAAGACGTACAAGACTAAAGAGGGCTCCAATGTGAAATAGTGAATTACAAATGATGCATAAGAATAAAACTTAGGTAATCAATTATTAAAGGACATGCATATTCCCAAATGCCTTCCGACTTGACAAAAAGGGGGTTTGGATCATCTTTGCCCCCCAGCACCCTGACCCCTGCCTAGCTATATTGACTTGATACATGTCAGCTCAAGAGAGAATATTAATTATTATATGCAAAGAGACAATGGATCACACTACAACTTTTAATGGAAAGGGGTGATCAGTGACAGCATTGTGACATTTTTATAAGGTTGAATATTTGCTCTCCTCAACAAATATGTAACGATATGTATTAGTAAAGGAATTGACGAACAATAATAATCTTAGGGAATTTTTATTTTATTTTATTTTTTTGTAAGGAATCTTAAGGAATTAACCAGTTACATCTGGAAAACAAATTATTTTTCAAAGATTGGATCATGCGTATAGAGAATATTTGCTGCTCTCATGTCAAACACAGCTGCGTTTTGGATAACCACACCAGCCATCAAAGTCACGTCTAGCTTATTGACATGGCTTTGAGAATTCTTGGTATAGGTTAGAGGATTGCTATTTACCCCACCTCCAATTTAAGTAAGTTACTTAATAAAAAGTTTAATCATTGTGTTTTCATAAAAAAGTTGTCCAATCGCGTAAACTTGAACAACTGAATAAATGATAATGTTGTAATTAACATGCATCTTTGAACTGTCAAAGTATATAGTAGTATTATATTTAAGAGTAATGCTACGTTAATATATATATATTTAAATTATAATATTATTTTTATACCTTATTAAATTATTACGAATCATATTTCAAATTTTCTATATTTATTAATTCTAGTTCCACCGTCTCAACCACGAACAGCAACATCAAAAAGAAAGAAGAGACCTTGGAGTACACTATCTTGCTAGTACGATTTCTCGTGTACGTGTACCTATAATATTATTTAAGAAAGGGGCAAAAATAATAGTGCATGGAACATGAAAATCACATCGATTCCTGTATTACTTGAGGGGTACTGCACCTTCGGTTTTAGAATAAATACAGTAGGATAGATATAAGGTTGGTGTGGTGTGGTGTAGGATCCAAGTAATGATGGGGTCATTTCAAGAAATGGACTAACACTTGGACACCACTTATATGTATATTAATTTATATAATAATATTCTCTCTCATTGAACCACACCCAACTTAGTATTTATCGAAATTTACTGCTTTAATTTACAAATAATCCCTGTGATTGTGTATTTCCATAAAATTTAATTTGTTCATGATACTATCTTTTTGAAACTTAAATATCTAATTTTTTTTGGCATATTTTTGTTGCTGCATGCAAAATATTTGATATGTTTCACCCTATTACTTTGTTCTCACCACATCAGAATATGATAACTACAGAAGTCTTATAATAGTCCAATGAAAAACTAATATTCTCAAGCACTCTCACAATAGTTTCAATTATAAAATATACAGTTTAATTACATTAATGGAGTAATTAATGTATGAAATTCTTACTTCTTAATTGAGGATTATCTTTTTTCTTTAAAAAGAGAGAGAGAGAGAGAGAATAAATAAACATCATGTGATAATATTTTTTAGAGTTTTCATGAAAACAGCCAAAGTTTTTGGAATTGTTTGTTTATTGAAATAAAGGTGTTTTCTTCTGTGCAAAAAGAAGGTGATATTGTTGATGATGTAATCGGATTATTGTTGATAAACCCAATTAGCTGTACCATCTTTATCTCCATCAACGCCACTCAGTAACCTGTTTTTGGACTACATGTGTTATGGCAAACAACGGGTGTTAATGGATCAATCTTTTCACAATTGGAACCTCTTGTTTTGGGCAAGATTAGGAAGCCGACCCCTATCCCAATAATTCCTCTTAATATTCATATTCCCTTTTATATATATATACCTTTCTTATTTTTCAAGTTTTCTTTGTAAGGAAGGAGGAAAAGAAAATGTTAATAGCACTAAAACACTTTTTGAGGTACATATATTGGGGTTTTTTTTACCTGATTAACCTAATAAAATAAAATTATGTCACTAATATCAACTTTTAAAAGTTATGATACATATAGCTAAGTACTTTTAACAGGAATTGTCTACGTGGTAGCATTGACAGTAAAAGTTGGGTATATGTGTCATAACTTTTAAAAATTTAATATTAGTAACATAATTTTATTTTACTAGATTAATCAAGTCAAAAGTCCTATATATTGGTGGGTATACTTAGATTTCAATTAGTAGTGATATTGTCATTATTTTACTATTTCTCAGTCTACTTTTAGCTAAGTATAAGACCATGCTTAGATTGTGCCAAGGCCATGGTCGGGCAATGCTCAACAAGTACATAGGTGATCATGTTCGAATAATGCTCAAGCCATACTTAAGCAACACATCCAATGTAGGAGAGGTCCACAGTTATATCTCAAATGATCATGAATTGTTTACTTTTGGGTGTGAAATTATTATATATTCTGATGCACACACACATCCAACATTCTTCCTAAACAAGAGAGGATATATCTTTTACGCCATTCTCCCATTCTCCCATTCTCCCATTCTCCCATATGAATTATTAAAAGATAATGGGAACTTCCATTAAGATATGTGTATTGGAGCCCTCCAAAATCTCGGACACCACTGACTACGGAGTACCTATCTTTGTAATCGAATATTCTAAATTTAAGAAAACCTAAAAGCTTATATATCATGTGTAATGAAAAATCAAATTAACATAATAAAAAATAAAAAATAAAAAGGAATGTTCTTCAAGGATAAAATTCGATTAAAATTGTAGCAGCTAGCTTTGAATGGTAAAATAAGCGTCTAATTAACTCGGCGCACCTTGTCCAGAAAGAAAGGGTAGGTACCTAGAGTTAGAAGATTAATAACGACTTGCTGAAGTTTGGTGCATCTCGTCTTCACTGAATAAGACCCCTCAACTGACAAACCACGGTCTCTCTATGGATCCCTGCACACCACAATTTGTGCCTGCCATGTGGCAAAAGCTTTATTTAACATTAACAAAATGAAATTAAACTTTTAAAATGACACGTGGCAAGCTCAGAGCTTCATCAGATTAAAAACTTTTTAAAATTAAACGTGTGGGTCCGTGAGTTTTCGGGTGGCACAGTTCCGTAAATCTGACCCACATGCACGCCCCATAGCACCGTATTAAGAGCCGCGTTAGGGATGGCTCAGAAAAGAGTAACGAAAGAGAGTAAAACAGAGAAGAGGAGGGACTAGACAGCGAGCTTAGAGAGAGCATCTATTTAAATCTTCACGAAGTTTTATCTTTTACCAACGCAACTCACTCACTCACTATCTAAGTTCTGCTGTTTCTGATACTCCACAAACTCAACAAATGGGCGAGGTAATCAAATCAAGCCATTAATTTCATCGGATTTTGATCTTTTGTTTAGGTTTTTTATTTTTATTTATTTTTATTTAGTTTGTTTTAGTTTCTTTGATTTCTAGAATTTGAAGTGTATTGATGGATTCGTTACAGGAAGAGAAGAAAGTAGAGCAAGAGGATCAAGCGAAGAAACCAGAGGAAGAGAAGAAAGAAGAGGAAGCGAAGAAAACTGAAGAGAAAGAAGAGAACAAAGCGGAAGAATCGAAAGAACCTCCACCTCGTAAGGAAATCGAGTTGAGAGTTTACATGCATTGCGAAGGATGCGCGAGGAAGGTTAGGAAATGCTTGAGAGGATTACAAGGTTAGCTTCTTCTGATTGATCCATACATATATCTTTAGGTTATTTTTTGCTTTATGTTGTTTGTTTTCGATTTTGATTTGTTACAGTGTGGATGATGGATCCACGTTGATGTTCAGGTGTGGAAGGTGTAGAGACCGATTGCAAGATGCATAAGGTAGTTGTGAAGGGAGAAAAGGCGGATCCATTGAAGGTTTTAGCCGTACTTCAGAGGAAAAGTCACAGACAGGTCGAACTTGTGTCTCCGATTCCAAAACCTCCCACGGAAGAGAAGAAAAGCGAAGAGAATAAGGAGAATGTCAAACCGGAAGAAAAGAAAGAGGAGGTAGGTCAGATCTCTCTGCTCTAGCTGTTGAGGATCTCAAACAGTTTAATTTCTTCCTTTCAAGTTACGGTTCTTTGTTTTTCTCACTTTATTGTATACTCTGCTTTGTTCTGCTGCTTCAGGTTATCACGGCAGTTCTAAAGGTGCACATGCATTGCGATGCCTGTGCTCAAAAAATTCAAAGATGTATACAAAGAATGAAAGGTAAAAATTGTTCAATAATCAACGGATGTTCTTCTTCCACTGCCTCATCACCTCTGCATATATTCTGTCCCACGAAGAACAAATTGTTTTCTCTGAATCTTCTTTTCAAAGTTCTCATTAAAACCACTTTATCTTTCACGATTTTTAAGGAGAAAAAGATGAGATAGATAGATAAAAGGACCTTTGATTCTCATCCACAAACTCCTTTAATAGAAGTAACTTTTTTCCTCGTCTGTTCTAAACTAAACTTTCCTAATCATTTTAACTATTGATACAATGTTCTTATAAATTGTGTTTAAAAGAAAATATCATATCATCTGTATAAAAGACTTACATCTTTCATGCCATAAAATATTACTTATAAATAATTAAATTAAAATTTTTAGATTAAAACTCATTTATTTATACTTATAAAAGTCACTGTTTTAAACATATTAAGTCTAAAGCAAAAAAACACATTAAAAATGTCAATAGGTATGTTTTTTAAAAATATTTTTAACAATAAAGTTAATATCATAAAATTATTTTTAATTAGAAAGTGATTATCAGGAGTTTTGATTTTTCAACAAAAATTAAAAAATTACATACGCATACGCGATCTAAAAATTCGTAGATGCCCTTTGTTCAAAAAATAATAATTTTTTTTATTATTTTACTTTAGAAAAAAATTAACGAAAATCTTATATAAAAATAATTTTATTAAATTATATTCAAGGGAAATTATTTTTTAATTCAAAAATTAGGTTGATATATATTGAAGAGAAATTATTTTTTAAATAAAATTTTTTTTTAGAGAAACTAAAACTCCGAAGAATCACTTTCTCATTAAAAATAATCAAAAAAATAATTTTATTAACATACTTATGACATTTTTAATATTTATAATAGATTTAACCTTTGCCTATATAAATAAATGAGTTTTAATCTAGAACATTAATACAAAATATAAAACTCAACAATAAAACATCCATATTTAACACTAAAAAGAGAGTTGGAAAAAAAAATTGTCCAAAAAAAATAAATAAAGATAATAAAGAGAGTTTTCTTGCATTGATGTGGGACGTGGGTGGCACTTTATATATTTTTTGTGTTAAAGAATCATTTTTTAATAGATGTTCTGTTTAAATTTTAAGTATTTGATAAGTCAGTAATAAATAGTTTTCAACATATAGTAAATAGTTGTGTTGATCTTGACAATAAATAGTGATAGTTACATTAAAAAAAAAAAATTTATTTAATGTCTATTTGAACTATGTAGCATTTAATTTTTTTTACAATCCACTAGAGCAAAGATGTTCTAAATTACTTCGTTCAAAGCAAATTCTCAATATTACGATCCAAAACGTCTTCACGCACGTTTGATTCTAATTGCAGGAGTTCAATCAGCAAATGCAGATATGAAGAGCTCACAAGTGACGGTAATAGGGGCGTTCAATCCACCGAAGCTCGTCGAGTATTTGTACAAGAAAACGGGGAAGCACGCGATGATCGTGAAAACAGAACCAGTGAATAAGGAGGAGGAGAAGAGCAAAGAAGAGAAGAATAAAGGAGGTGATACGAAAGAGAAGGAGAAAGGAGGAGAAGAAGAAAAGAAGAACGAAGCAGAAGAAGCGAAACAAGGAGGAGAGGAAGAAGCAAAGGTGGAAGAAGCCGCAGAAGAAACGAAGGTAGTGGAAGAGCTAAGAACGCACGAATATTACCGTCACCCTATGCAGTTCCATACAGAATACGTATACCCTCCTAATGTCTTCAGTGATGAAAACCCTACGCAGTTTCATACAGGATACGTATACCCTCCTGATGTCTTCAGTGATGAAAACCCAAACGCCTGTTCTGTAATGTAAAAACAAAAAAGCGGAAATAAATGGTAATGGAAATGGGGGAAATTACTTATTTTCCTTATAAATCTACTACGAATTTTTAAAAAGGGTAATGCTAAAGTTACTTTAAAAGTACCCGTGTCGTACCCGTGTCGCTTGGAGTATGGAAAGCATTTTTCTTTTAAAAATGCATAATTTTTTGGGGTTTTTATTTTGTTTTAACGTATGTAATTGTAACAATAATAATGATTATAATATATGTTTATATGTATGCAACTCCATATATGGGAAACTATAACTCATTGTTCTTGTCCTGTTGGATTTCTCCAAAAAAAAATAAATAATTGCATGAAAATTACTAAATTAGGCTCGAAATTTTTTATATATTTTGTCCTTCGTAATAACGGATTCCTTCGTAATAATGGATTAAGAAATTACAACCCCCGCTTGACTTCTTAATTACTCGATCGTTACCCTCCAACTTCAATGTTGAAGAAATTAAATAAAATGATGATGAGTGTAGAAATTAGGAGAAGTTGGTGAGAAAAGATCTCTCTAAGAGAAAAAACAAAAAGATCTTACATTTTTGTCAAAAGGTCAATAATTTTTAGGAAGATCAGGAAATGTGGTGTTTGCAAAAGATTAGACATTGCAAGTTTGTGAGAGATGCTGCTTCCTTACTAGTTAAGCTTGGACCTTTAGTTTTAAAAATTGATGTGACCCAAAATAAGCTAAAGTTACTTTAAATAAAATGAGAAAAAGAATATCGGCTTCATTTTAATTATAAAAAATTAAAAATGTTAATTTAATTAAAAAAATGTAATTACAAGTACAACTTCACTTCTTTCTTAAGTGAGTATGTATATTTTACACATCTTAATATATATATAATAAATAATTTAAGCTAAAGTTATTTTAATTGTAGTTGCATTTTTTTTTAATTACTACTAACTCAAGGTGAGCCTTTGTAGTCAATGCCACCGCCATTGATCTTATTTGTACAAGTATGTAACCCTCTCTCCCTCTCTTATTCTTCTATTACTCTCAACTCTAATATTAATTTTAAAGTATATTTTAAAATAAATAAAAAATAAAAAACAAACATCTCCAAGAAGGAAATATTTTTAATTCAATTTAAAATATATAACAGTTTTTCTAATTTAATTTAAATTTAAACAGTTATAAATTCAATTTTTATTTAATAATTTTTTCAACAAAAAGGAAAAACTTGAGGACGAAAAACCAAGTAATATTGACAACAGTTGACAATAAAAGAGATGGCAATGATGGTGTTAGACCTTAACAATGTGATAATGATGGTGTCACATTAATGACCCTGATCAAAAATTGTTTTTTAATAAATCTTCTTTTTTTTACTTTTTTACGTTTTTACTTTTTTACTTTTAGACCGGAAAAGTTTGTGTCTTGAACCATTGAAACAAGATGAAAAGAATTAAGCCCAAGTTTTTACGGGTGGAGAAAAGTGAAAGAAAATTGAAGTGAAAAAGAGATGATGATACCATAGAAAATTGAGTGGATTAACAGTTACATTAAAAAAGTAAAAAATAAAAAGTGAGTTAATTAAATTTAATTATTTAAATTATAATAAAAGTAGCAAATCCTGGACAAGTTTTAGCTTTATATATTATATATATGAAGAAAAATTTGAAGAAAAAAAATAAGAAATTAAGATCAAGAAAAAAATAATAATAAGAGATGCGGATGGTGGATGCATGAGACACGGTTTAAAAGGTCTCTATTTAATTAAGCTATAGTTGTGTTTTGTAAGAGACAATTGTTCTGCTAAGAACTAAGAAGATTGATCTAGTATAATGATTTTGCCTATACATTCTAGTTAAGAATGTTGGCTAAAGTTGCTATGGCTGCATTTATATATGTAATATATATAATTTCTTTGTTAAGGTACCAACTTCTTTCCAATGGTCAGGACCAAGCTATACTTCATGAATTGGGAGTCCTGGCTTCCAAATCTTAAGAAATTAATTAGTGAGGTAACTCTAACAGCTTGATATACTCTTTATTTTTTATGAAAAGTCACATGTACATAGTGTATAAATAAATTTGCCTTTATTGACAATGTAGTTCTTTTTAGGCTGAACATCTTTTCAATGTATGACAATATGGACTAATCTAAAATCAAAGTAACAAAATGCAGCTCTTAATTATGAGTTTTATGTTCTAAGTCCAACAACATTAATTTTATAGCTTTAGGAAGACACCCAAGTATTCTTCTTCTGCTTTCAACCATTACACATCATGTTTAATCTTAAACTTTTTAAAATCTTTTTAATGTCGAGGAAAAATCTAAAAACTATAAAATGATGAGAGAAATGCGAAGGCTCTTTTTGGTTTATGATCCGAAAATAATTTTCTACATCTGAAGATCTGATAACACCAAAAACGTATTTGATTCAAAGATTCTAAAAATAACTTTTCACTTTTTTGTTAAGATAACGTATTATTTTCATAAAAGGATAAAAAATCGTTTTTCAATTTTTTTTTTCTTTTTGAGTTGTATTCGTGCCTAAACAAACTTTAAAAAAAAATGTTAAAACTCAAACACATTATTGGGATAAACACTCAAACCCTCTTATATAACAAATTTAATAAAGAAAAAAACAATAGAGATCAACACCCACAACTCAAAGATATACGTGAAAAAAAAAAAAAACCATGGACAAAAAATAATTCACTATTAATATTATAAGTACCTCGGAGGAATTAAACACATCAAATGCTTCTACACGTTATAGTATACATATCTGAGACTTTAGTAAAGAAGAATAACAAAAAGATAATACTAAAAATAAAACTAGAACTTCAAGCTCGTTACCCGCACAAATTCTAAACTTTACACTCATTCGCAAAGTTTCCAAAGACTAAGCTTCACCTTCTTCTAAATATTACTTACTAGTTGAGATGATCAATAAATAATGAGAGACCTCTTATATATAGACTTTTTAGCCACAATATTTAAAAACTTTGTGATCAATAAAGATTCATTATTTTATACTAACATAGTTTTCTTATTCAAATATAACTAGATCACAAAATACTTATCTATTTTTAAAAAGCCTTAATTACTTAATAAATATATGTTTCATGTTCTAAAATAACAAAAAATTTATGTTTGAGCCAAAATTCAACACAGATGTGAGGTGACATCATTTATACTATTTTAAACTCAATTCAAAATTTAAAAGACGAAAACATTAATAGTATAGCCGATGCCTTTATAAATAACTTAATTCAAAAATTATAGTTGATAAATAAAGGGCCGACAATAGATATGAAGCTAAAATTAGCATATGCAACGTCACGTGTTTGAATTTTGTTTTTTGTTTTTTTAGCATTTTTAATTGATGAGACCATATAATACATTAGTATAAGTAACCACTTCAATAATTTAAGTAATCAAAGTAAAGTTACTTTAGAAAAATGGCCCTAAATTTAGCGAAGTGCTGCAACAGCGGCGGTTCTTTAGAGGCATTAGCACCACCACCATCAATCATCACTGCCACCGACATATACACAAAATTAACCTAAGTTGATCTGACACCTACGCTGTTTTCTCCAGTGGCTTTTACAATAAGAAATGATTACTAAACTCTTTTTTTTTATAATTTTTGTTATGTTATAGTCTCGAATTACATAATAATATTTTATATTACGTAAATACATATTATTACATAATTTAAAATAATCTAACTATTTTTATCTATAATATTAAAAATATGTGATAAAAAATATTATCCCCCCTCCCCGCCCTGTTGCCTGCGCTTTAAATCTGTGATGTTTTAAGGATCTTGGATTGTGTGTAGAAATCAACTTGCTGTAATGGTATAGCACGTGGGCTTGGCATGTTTACCGTACTTTCTTGGTCCTCTCATCATCTGTTGATACGAGGGAAGGGAAGGACAGCTCTACTATTATTTTCAGCTTATTTATTTATTTATTATTATTATTGAGTACAGGATTAAAAGAAAGTAGTAAGTCCAACCCCCGTCCATCCTTTTGTGTTCCGCAATGTGACAAATAATGACACCCTTTATGGGCTAACAATTACAATATAATGGTGCCAATATGTCGCATTATTTATTTGATTATGGGACGCGTGCCCCACTTTGATTTTATTTGGTTTTATGAGAATAAGAACAATGATATGCTTCACTAAGGCTGGTAGCCCATTCGACTAATCTATGGATTGGGTTAGTTAGATGTTTTATTTACATTGAGTTAAAAAATTTCAATATGAATTAGTCTGAGTTGAGTCGCGAATTAAGAGGTAAAAAAATAAATAATGAAAAGCCTAATTCTAATTTTTTTCCCCTCTCGTTTTATATAGAGAATTCAAACTCATCAATTTTTTGTATTATTAATAATTTGATGCTATTTGAAATTATTTTAAATTTATATTTATCGTTATAATGAAATTATTTTGAAACTTTTTTGATGAAATTCTTCTTAATTTATATTTGTCATATTATGATATGTTGGTAGATGAATGTGATTTATACATGTTTAATAACTATTAGTATAAAATTTATATAAAAAATTTATAAATATAATTCAACTTATTTTAAGGTGTAATGTAATGGTCTGAGGTGAAGTGGCAAACTTTTATTTTTAACTCCCCCTTCTCCCTCTTTCAATCCTTTAAAAAAAATCAAAACAGTATTAGAAAAATAAAATTTCATACGTTGCATTGATTGGTAATCTTTTTATACATGGAATCAAGCAATAATAAACTTACTCAACTAAATCTTGTACTAAACTGTATAGGATCGGATGCCAATGAAGTTTTAACACAATGGTTTGACGTTTGAGCAACATGGAGGGATTGCGAGTGTGGGACTCGGGGTGGGCTGCCTTTATTATCCACGGTTTCATAAATATGTTCCTAGGAGAATTCTTTCTGTGCGTAGATCCAGACGGAGGAAGTAATGCCGTGAACGATCCAAACAGATTTCCAAACGTGGTTCGTGCCTATATTCATACAGATCCAAACAGATTTTTATTCGTACAGAGTAGGGTTCGTCGTGTAACTAGTTAGAGGATTAGTAGATTTTTAAAGGATTAGATACCCCACAAGAGAGAACATTGGGCGTTAAAATATATATATATAGGACAGGATATATGAATATGTCTCCTCCTCTCTATTCTATCGAGTATTACATCAATATTCAAATTATTAAAAATTAATATCTTCTTTAAGTATTTTAATTCATATTATTTTAAGTTTTACTTCACCTTTATGTTAGCACAATAAATTAAAATTGGTTGGATCACTATTTACACATTGATATGTTCTTTTTCTTTACATCAAAATTCCGTAATTAGTTTTTTTTCATTTTACTTTCGATTAGGGCTACTCTTATAATTTCTTGAATATTCTTAATTTTTTCATATGTAATTAAATAGTCATGAAAAATTTTCCTCTACCAAACACTCCTAAAAGATTATATTCATATGGGTTTGCATTGATTGGTCCTCCACTGGAAAACTGTCGGGCAAGCGCCCATCCACTTAGTCTTAGTGGGCTGTCTGACCAATCTTAACTGGAAATGTCCGGTTGGAGCTTTACAGCCTTTACCTACAAGGACTTCCATAGGCCCAAATTAAGCCCAAGTAATTTTGACCCATTGATGGATGGGCTTGGTTTTATTAGGTTGGAAGTTCTCTTCATTCCCTGATCAATTTTTATTTCTTAAAATACTTAATTCGTATAAATCATACGATATTATTTATTTTCCAATAAGCCAATAATATCTGAAAACGTTGGCATTCTAATTTAATTAATACGACAGTAAAACTGGGCATTGGCCTCATTATTATTATTATTATTATTATAGATTAGATAAATTGGGAAATAAAGCGTTAAACCATTTTTAAGTGCGACACGTGCATAGGATCTCTTCGGTAGTGGGAGACACGTGGATGCAAAAAAGCGTTATAAAAATGAGGTGCCAAACGTAGGTCGCCACGTTTAAGGCAGAATCCTATACTAGCTCCGATGTTGCCACGTGTCCATCATCCATTCATGTTCAAATGAAGAGTATTTGTCCAGTCTTTTCTTATTTTTTTGTTAACCGAACCGTTCTTGTTTCAGTTTCTCTGTTCTTCTTTGAATACAAAACCCTTTTTTATCCTGAAACATGGGCAGCTATTGGACTCTGGTAACTTATCTTCATTCTCTTGCAGGGTAATTTTCTAATCCTTTTTATCTTTTTAATTTTCTCTGTGAATTATTAATTAAAACCCTTTTCATTAATTAGAATTTGATGTTTTTTTTTTTTTGGGCTTTTGTTTTGTTTCATGAATTATTCCATGCTTAATTTCCACGTAATGCAGACCAGTGATGATGCTGATGTACCCCTTGTAAGCAATCAGATCGATCTCTTTGATTAATTCCAGAATATATATATATATATACTTCCATTATCTTGCACATCTAAATTATGTACGTATATATAATCCATTTAATTACTTAATTATATATGTTTGTTTTATTTGCTGCTGGTGATGATCATCGATCAGATACGCTTCTGTTATAGCAATTGAGACTACTTCTAAGATTGATGATGAACAGTGGTTAGCCTATTGGATCTTGTACTCCTTTTTCACTCTCATGGAGATGGCCCTCGCTCCTGTTTTAACTTGGTATTAATTCTCAGTAAACATGTTCTGACCCATTAACACTCTGATCATTTCAATTCATATTTCCATATTAATTGTTGGGTATAATCTAATTTGTTTTTATTTTTTATATTTTTATGTTAATTAGGATACCGTTATGGTATGATATAAAGCTGGTTTTGATGGCATGGTTGGTGCTTCCTCAATTCAGAGGAGCTGCTTTCATCTACGAGAGATTTGTGAGGGAGAAATTGATAAAACAATATTATGGTGGTAATTTTGTGAAAGATAATCATCGGTTTCCTAATGGTGACACAAAGCAACATCTGGAGAAATTCAAGAAGGTGGTGAGCAACTGAGTTCTGGTGATCGATCGATCGATCGATCATCTTGGTTAATTATTATTTCTTTCTTCTAGTTTTTATTTTATTTTTTAATCAAGAAAACAAAATTGGTGATGAACTATATATATATGATAAATAATGGTGGCAACAGGAGGAGGAGCACGAGGCTTCTTGAGGAAAACAAGTGGCTCGTCTGTACATCATCCAACCAACCTTCTTTACATCTTTTAATGGCTTTGTTGACTTTTGACCAACACGTGTAAGTGAATACGTATGGTAGCGTTAGCGTGATGTATGTTTGTCGGTTTGGTTTAAGTAAGTGCATAACCAAAAAAGATAATAAATGATGTAACTGTGATCGTGTTAATTAATTACGCTACGGTTTGAGACGAGCCCGACCCAAACTTGGACTTGCTAGGCCCAAATGAAGGTCTTTCTCTTCTTTCTTTTTTTTTTTTTTTTTCTTTTTTTTTAATATGTTAAAATGACATCTATAGTGCATATTGAATTGTTTCCATCATGTATCAGTACATGATTTGAGCCAATTTAATAAGTGTATTTCTTTTTCTTTTAATGGATGTATTAGAGGCGGTGTTTTTATCAACATAGCATTACTTTTTTATTATTATTATTTTGTTTGCAAACCCAAGAAATATGTATTGTTCTCAGAAAAGAATAAAAATTAATAATAATAAAATTGTATTATGTAAGTCGTTAAGATTAGTGCTTGGAATAATAGTTCCATCGAAATTTTTCATGATTAAGATAGAAATTCACAGGTCAAAGTTAGTCCTTTAAAATAATTTAATGGCGTAGTTCTTGCTTAATTTAAAACACGACAACAAATACATTTTGTAACTATCTAAGATTTAATGTACTAATTAATTATAAAGTTAATCTTGCAGTGATCTTTCGCACACTTTTTCTTTTTTTGGTTTATGACTTTTTGGTGTCCCCTCTAATCTTTTTGCGGAGGCGAGACTATTTTGAAGTCAGAAATTATAAAGGTTGTTGGACGTTCTTCCTTAAAGTGGATGGATAAGTATAAGCAAAAACTGACCTCGCCACTCAATCACGATTTGTACTTGATTTCTTATCAAACGAGGCCACTCAATTTTGGGTATCTTTGGCATTCTTTGAGGAAGCTTAATTTATACTTAAGTGCGACAAAAACAGACAATACCCGATTTGTAAACCAAGCGGGTCTTACTTCTCTGGCAAGTTTGGTAATTCACTAATAAATTGGGCTTGAGAGTGTTGGGCCTCCATTGAAATACTGTCAAGAAATCTCTTCTAGTGGGCTGTTCTGGCTCAGCTTAATAGGTCCAGATCAAGCCCAATTACTCTGGGGGAATAGTAGATGGCCTCATTAAACGGGCTATTTGTTAACTTTATTGGAAAATATTATATGATCGTATTTTTTTTTTATTACGCATGTAAAATTTATTTTTTATTTTTTAAATATAGAAAATTGTTGAATAACTATCGAAATAATTGAACAATAATGTTATTAAAGTAGATTAGACATTTAAAAATTAAAATTAAAATAACAAAAAACTTTTAGCAAATGTTTCATCCTTTTTTTTTTTTTAAATGCATGATAACAAAAACATTTAAAATCAATAAACTAAAATATTGAATTGGATAATTTCCTTTACTTCGTTTTTACTTTTTTTTACCCATTTTTCTAAATTTATTTCTTAAGAATATAAAATAAATACTTTAAAATTAAAAGAATAAAAAACTCAATTTCAAAAACTTTTGCTACAGATAAAGTAAAAGTTTTTATGTAAGAATTAAAGCATAAGTTAGTAAAGTAAAATTACAAACTTTCACGCAGAGAAGCACAGAATCATTCATCCATAAGCAACTGGCGCGCGTTTTTCCCTCGCTCTCACGTCTCTGTGCTCGCGCAGTTTTCGCGCTTTTCTCTTCCGAGGCCACCGCGGACTTACGATTCTGTTCATCTCTTTAGGGTTTAGGGATTTTTATCTTCATCTGGGAAGTCCTAGTCTTTTTTATAAATTTCTCAGGCTTGAAGTTGAACCTCGCAATCTGCGTATCCATCTGATCGTCTTCTTCTTTGCGGAAACCCTAGATTTAAAGGTAAAATTGAAAGAAAAATTAGTTTGAATTACATTGAACCTTGTTGTGGCTAGCGTTATATGCGAGCGTAAGGATTAGCGACGCGGAATCTGTTAGGGGCCCTTTTTTTATTTTTTATTTTGTTTTTTCGAGTTTGAAGTTCGATTGATGTCTTTGTTTTTTTGTTAATTTTTTCAAGTTTGTCATTTATATTATGTTTGATGATCATAATACTTATACGAGCAACTTGAGGAAGGCAATGTCTCTAAGTATAGAACCTGGGCTCTCTTGGAAAGTTTATCTTCAATCATATACCTGGTTGTTTGTTTGGTGTTTATCATTGTCTTCTTTCTGTCCTATTGTTGTTCTTCTTTGATATGTTGCTGCAACTTCCTAGGTCTATTGTTATAAAGTTATCAAATGAGAAAACAACTTAGAAAATTCAGGTTTAACCTTTTGAGGTAACAATTATATATAAAATAGTTAATATACATTAGAAGGTACTATTTTGGTTTGTTATGTTGGGCAGGCCTGGATTTATACTAATATCAATATTAGTCCCAACTTAACCGCCTTTGGGTTTAGGTGTGGGGTTTTACTCTAAAATGCCTCGATATTAATGAATGTGAGATTCCGACTTATATTTCATGTGATGAACTTGCCCATATCCGATGTGAGACTATTATTTCAGTCGACACGTATCCAACAAATCTCCACTTTAGACTGAAATCCAACTTCATTATGATCACACTGCATGATCCATGTCAAATCAAACGGCGTCATCATCTCGAGGAGTAGGAACTTGAGGAACCATCCATGACCATGAGCACACCCGAGTGCTCTACCTTGACATATGTGCGTTCCAGCCGAACCATCGGCTTTGATACCACTTGTTGGGAGGGCCTGTATCTCTATTAGTACCGATATTGTTCTCAACTTAACCACCTTTGGGTCCAGGTGTGGGGTTTTACTCCAAAAGGCTTCGGTACTAATGACGGTGAGATCCTAACTTATATTTCATGTAATGAAATTGCCCATATCCGATGTAAGATTATTATTTCGGTCCACACATACCCAACATGTTATTCAACTACTAAATGTTTTTATTCATCTTTCATCCGTCCTTTTTATTAGAAAAATTTTCTTTCTTCGGTTTGTGTGTGTGTGAGAGAGGGGGTTGGTTTGTTTGGCTTGATTGGTTATTCAGCTACTAAATATTTTAAAGGTAAAAGTGTTCAGATTCCTTTAGTGTTAGTCCCAATACGAGCCGCTAAAGGAAAAGCTTTCCTTTATGATTGTAAGGTCTTGTAGTTTATGTTACATTGTTTTATGATAGAGTTATTTGGTATGTTATTTATTTTTTAGTTGTTTACCTTTTTAGACTTACAATGTGTAAATCTACTTCAAGTCCCGAGTTAAAATAATTTTCTTGAATTTGTTCTCAGTGGAACAAAGATCTTCAAAGGACCAAGAGATTTTGCCTTGGGAATGTGTTTTTGTTGATGTTGGATAATTATATCGATGGACTTAAATGCTTCTCCAAGAGGAGGTCTTTGCAGGACACATCGAACGTCGAAGAAGAAAGCATTGTGGAAGGGCATATAGAGACTGCTGTTGAAACGATGCGCAGAGTATCCCCTTTCTTATATTTAGATTCTTTATTATTTTCGCACATTTCTTATTTTAATTCATGAATTCAGTATTATTTTATTATTTTACACACTCTTTACACATTTTTTAGCGTGTAGATTGCTTTTCAAATACATTTGTAGATAGAGATTCAATAGCCATGGGAAACTTGACAATTGTGTGGCTAATGAGGAAAATGGGGTATGTGTTCATGTGTGTGTGTGGTTGAAACTAATAGGCAGGGAAAGGAAGATGGCATGGACTGAAAATGAAGGTCTCATTAATGAAATTCAAAGAATTAAGTTTTGAAACATGAATGATCAAGATTAATTATAATGCGAATTTTCAAGTTCAATTTGGTAATGTGGAACATTACAAAAGAGGGTAAATCAGTCACGGTAAAATACCATGACGAGAGGTCCATTTAATTTCCAAAAATTGCTCAACATTAGTAGGACAAACGGGTAATGTTGGGGTGATATTAAATATCAAAGGATATTGAAATGAACATATTTGAGAACTAGTATGAGGGACCTCAATTGGAGATAAAATTAGAGGAAATTGATTATGATGGTTTAGATACATACCCCAAGTATCATTACATGCACTAGTTAGGAAGAATGACATATCGAGGATTAATGATAATGACATAGGAAGCAATGGATCTAAATAACATAGATATAGAGAATTAGAGATAATGGAGAAAGATATAACTATTTGTAATATAACTATATACTTAACCCTTGTTAGAGTAGAGTGAAGAATATCGATTTATGTAGAGAAGAAGAAAACTTTTTATGATCATATGAAAAATTGATGGGGGTATGTGGGGTTGCTTTTCTTTATATAGTGCCAATTTAGCCAAGGGCCAAGTCGTTTTATGATTTATAACTTTGATTTCTTTTTAGTTAGTTTTTGGGTAGAAATGTGGTATACCTCTCTCTTTCTCTAGACATAGGATGCAACTACTTTGATTTCTTAATCATTGAATTAGAAATTGAACGTAATAGAAAAATACTAATCTTCCTTAAAGTTTTGTCCAACCACTCCCTTTTTAGCCACTGCATTGAATGCAACAAAAATACAAAGAGAAAATCTAAGTAATAAAAAAATTCAAACAAATCAATAAATTTGTGTAATTATTTTCCCTTTTTTTAAATAAAAAGAATTTGTTAAAATTAAAGCTTAATCTCATGCAAAATGGTTGAAAAGAAAGTGTATCCAAAGGGAAAAAATGAAGTCATATTAACTTAAGTAAGAAAATAACATGTTAGGAATAAGCTATATGTTAATCAACTTATAAACCTCTAATATGGTGATATATGCTACAAATACTTTATTGGTTTTTTAAATAACTGACCATTAAAGTAAACTTTGTAGAATAGTTTGTTATGCACATATCATGCTCCAGTAATCGTAAAAGCATAAATGTTACTGTAAATTATTGTATTTCTAAATTTGTTATGCTTAGTGTATAATTATACTTGTTTAAGCATATATTCATTATATAAATCTTCCTTATGCTCTGATAAATTTTCTCTAAGTTTTTGTAATATGACAAATTTTAGCAAAAATTATCTATATCAAATTGGACTTTTTTTAATTAATTTTGCATTTTAAGTAATTGAAGCTTAGGTTGAAGCCGAACTTTTGATGCTTTCTCTATCTCTCTCTTAAGTTTGAGTTGTGAAGGGATAGTGCGGAACTTTTGCATCAAATTTTCAGTTAGCACCTTGTTGATGCAAGTTGAATAGTGATGTACTAACCCCAAAAATTATAGACCATGTGTTGACAAATTATTTCTCGTTTATGGTTTTAGGAAGTTCATTGTGTTGACATGGCCTAATTAGTTCTTCCATGAGCATGCTTCAAATAATGAAATTATTTTCCTTTTATTTGGTTGTGTTAATTCAAAGATGTTGTCACTTCCCTTTAGATTTAAAGTTTTGTGGTTAAGGTTTTATCAAGAATGCATGGGCAGTTCCAACCTTTCTACCCCCTAGACATGATTTCAAGTGGGTTCCTATCATTTGTGATACATGCTTGAAGAAATCTTGTTTGTTGGTATGGGACTTCTCCATATCTATTGAGTACTTTTTGCCCTCTAAATCATGATCTATGATCAATATGCCTTATGTGCTAGAGCCCATCCAAGATTTGCTTTCTAACGAGAAAGGGATTTGTTTTGCGAAGCTGATCAGTGAGAACCAAGTGCATCAAAGACGCTAAAGTTCTTCTAGGATCTTAGTTCAGCTCTTGATTTCTGCCCCTGGTTTCTGAGTTGGGATGACCAATGTTATTGCATTTTGGGGGTGATTCCATTATTATTTGTAAAAATTCTGACAAGGCGACAAACTTGAGCAGTACTCTTAGTTGTTTAAACAGGAAAAAGCTCTTAGTTGTTTTGGGATGTATGCATGAATAATGAAGCAGATTTGAGTGGTTGTCCTCTTGTTGCTGTAACCGTAAGCATCCTTACTTTGTTGTAGCCATGGTATGAATGATTCATAGGCTTAATAAGTGATGAAGTGGTTTTGCTTTGAATTTATTTGGTGTTACGAGATCTTCTTTACGATGTTTCATGTTCATCTTAGTTTTTTTATAGTTTGTCCATTTGTTCATAGTCTTTACGCAATTGTTGCATACCATAAGAAGTTCCTATATGCAATTTAATTTAATTTTATATTTTGATTACTGATTTTGGGGTGCTTCATGACATAGACGACAACGGTTGAAAAGAGAACGAGATGAGGGACTGAACAAGGTTGCCCTACCTATAAAGAAAGATTCTGTGGTTCCAAGTAAAAGTGCTAAATTTTATGACAGAAACAAGCTCCCTCCTGGTAGGTATCATGAATTTTGTTCTTTAATAGCAGTGTAGTATTAGAGATTTTATGTGCTCTCATTTCCTTTTACATTCACTTTAAAACAACATCATGCAATGTACAACTTTATGTTAAGCAAACATATTTGATTGAATGCTTTCTTTCAACCATTTTTCGGGAATTTGTTTATTCTTATTTTTTTCTTCTTTTGGGGGAGGGGGGAGTGGACAACTATATGATGGGTTCTAAGTTCATTAATGCAGTCGTTTGATGTTTGTCCTTGACAAATTGCCAATGAAATGGCATAACTAATGCCTTTACCCATTGTTTTTTTTTTTTTTTGAGCCATTGTTGTGAGAATCATGAATTAGAATTGAATTGTTTTGAGCTGTGATGAACCGAATTGCGATTTAGATCATTGTAAAATCCACAATACAAATATGAATCGTATATTTGTATCTATTAGATACCCGTAGAGTTATAAAGATGTTAGTGTTGTTTGTAGTCATTTAATGATTCACACCTATTCAATGATGATTTGGATCTATTCAACGGCGATTTTAAATAGATTAACTACAATCCAGTTAGCGAGTCAAACTGATTCAATTCGACTCACTTACTATTCGCTACTGATTTTACTTCAATTCAGATTGTTTCACTTATAATTCATAGGTATAATGATCCATGAACACGATTACGCCTCACAAAGGATAATCGTCTTTCGATTACGCCTCACAAATTTTAAAACCTTGGTTACAAATACCCTTAACCTGGATTTTGCCTGCCTTTGGAAAAGTTGTATTTTCTTTGTACTTTTTTATGCTTGATAAACTGATTTGGTTTCTCTTACAAATATTTGTTTTCATAATGAATTATGATGTTCTTCATTTTTTTTTCATGGTTTATCTATTTGTGTTATACTCTTTTGACAACATTTTTTTCATTTTACAGGTTGGTTAGATTGCCCTGCATTTGGTCCAGAAATTGGTAACATAATAATACCTTCTAAAGTTCCACTCGGTGAACATTTTAATGATTTCATTGTTCATGGAAGAACGTACTCTTTGAAACAAGTAATTCATCATCAAAAGTCTTTGCGGAGAGAAGTAAGTGGATTGAACTTTTTTTTTTTTTTACCTTTCTTGTCCTCTTCAATACCTGTCATTTAAAGATGCCAAAAGCACTCATAGAAAGATTATTTATTTGCCGTTTGCATTTCTTCTCCATGATACAGTTGAACTTTGTTTTGGTTGTGCATCTATGTTGTCAAGCTATTAATTTAATACCCAAGTAGTTTACCTCAGAAAGCAGTGTGGTGCCAGGTGCCCAATTGTCTGTTAAGGATAAATAGGTTACATAATATAAACATGATATGTAATTATTTATGTATGGTACATTGCATTACTAATTTAAGGTTTTAATTCAGTAGGATTCTTTTAAGCTTTGGCAGATTTGAGCTGTAAATCTAAAGAGCGATAATTCCAACTTCAAATCATAATTCTTCCAGGTCGAAATTTTGATAAACTAGACCTGTCCCTTTGTAAGCTTCTTTTTATAAGAACCAAGGGTATCCAAGCTTCGCCAACCTAATCCCTTGGTAGATTTGAACTTTAAATCTAAAAGAGTGATAATTCTAACTTTAAATCTTTATTGTACCAAGTTGAATATCATTTTTTTTCTTCTAAGAGGAAATATGTGGGTTGGTCTGTATATGTATTGATAATAAAATAGGAGTAAAAGATGGAAGGAAGGATTTTTTTTAAGATATTATGACAAATTATCGGAGAATTCTAAGTTTTTATAATTGTAAAGAAGCCTTATACCTACCTATCAAACCTCCTTGGAGGTTTAAGTTGAAAATGCACTGGCAAAGGCCTATTGGATTTGTATTTGTAAAAGAGAATTGCCTCTTTTTGCTGTCATTAGGAGCATTTGGACCCAGAGGAATAGAAGAATCTTCAAATGTGAAAGCAACGATTTGGAGTCAGTTTGGGGAGTTCTATTTGGTTAGCTTTGTCTTGGGTTTTTTGCTTGTACACTTTCTAATGGTTATGGTACAAGTGAGTGGGCTAGGGGATGAGTGAATATTTTGTCTTGTCATTAGTTGGCCCTATGTCACGGGCATACCTGTTAGACCAACATGATACCCATGTGGCACCTCGAGTTCTCGTACTCTCGGTCCGCCATTCTCATATGTACTCATGTTACAGATGAGTACTCGGATATCGCTTGCGGAATACTCGGATATCTCACTCGTGCGTAGCACTGGATAGTCACTCGGATACCTTCGATAGCAATCTTGCACAGTGTCGCCCCGAACCATGCAATACCAATAAGTTCCACGGATAACTCACTCGTGAGTATCCTCACAAGCACACTCTAGCACGTGGGCTAGAGATAGCTCAATGCGTTCAACTTGATAGCGGGTGACCTAGCAGTGTTAGCTACCCAGCCCTGCATACCAGTGAACCCCGCACTGCTAGCTAGATAGCAGCTACCCGAATGCTATGGGAACTACCATTACCCCCTTCAGGATGATGATAGTCGGTCCCCTGGGTTGCGCCAGGGGAGTGTCCTAAGCATGGCCAAGTGATGGCCATAAGGGAGAGTTGGACAACTACTCCTCCCCCTCAAGGTAGATGTTAAGCTTTATGCTTGTTTCCAAATGGAAACGTCAAAATGTGAGGCCAATCATACTGGGCCATATTTACGAGATTGCCATCTCTTCTTGAGACGAAACTTCACGGACCCTCTTCTTGAGTAACGGTGCATGTCTTGACATGACCGTGACAAACTACCCAACTTAAATGGTCGATGCCCTTCATCGACTTAATCTCTGAGTTTGTCTTCTTGATGGATCCTCTCTCATTGGCATCTCTATATGCACCTTCTGATTGTCGCACCCCTACTCGTCCGACGATAAGTATCTACCTTGGGGTACCATTTTGGGACGAGCTAGCATTTACTTGATGTAGCTCTCCCTCGCACCTCCGTGCTTCCAAGACTGTTCTTCACCCTGTACGTCTTCTTGCACGAGTACCTCGAACCCACGCACCTCCGTGCTCGCCATCATCACGACGACGGTTCTTCACCCTGTGCTTCTGCTCGCACTAGTGCCTCGAACAAGCCACGAACTGGAGTAACACATATGTTGAGTGCTACCCCACTTGATTCCTTCCAGTCCCTCGACCAATGTCTTCACCCAGGAAGAAATTATCTTGATTCCTTCCAGTCCCTCGACCACTGTCTTCACCCAGGAAGAAATTACCTTGAACTCTAGTCCCTCGACATCACGTCTTCACCCTGAGAACAAGCAGCGTGCCACCACATACGGGTTGGCAACACTGACGGGCAGTAGTCCTAACCACTACTCGGAACCATCATCTTATCGGATATTGCTCGGGTCAACAATATACCGAGTAACCTCCCATGATCGTGCCACTTACCAAGATTGTTCTTCCCTCGAAGCAATCTTGTTTCTGCTCTGATACCATCTGTCACGGGCATACCTGTTAGACCAACATGATACCCATGTGGCACCTCGAGTTCTCGTACTCTCGGTCCGCCATTCTCATATGTACTCATGTTACAGATGAGTACTCGGATATCGCTTGCGGAATACTCGGATATCTCACTCGTGCGTAGCACTGGATAGTCACTCGGATACCTTCGATAGCAATCTTGCACAGTGTCGCCCCGAACCATGCAATACCAATAAGTTCCACGGATAACTCACTCGTGAGTATCCTCACAAGCACACTCTAGCACGTGGGCTAGAGATAGCTCAATGCGTTCAACTTGATAGCGGGTGACCTAGCAGTGTTAGCTACCCAGCCCTGCATACCAGTGAACCCCGCACTGCTAGCTAGATAGCAGCTACCCGAATGCTATGGGAACTACCATTACCCCCTTCAGGATGATGATAGTCGGTCCCCTGGGTTGCGCCAGGGGAGTGTCCTAAGCATGGCCAAGTGATGGCCATAAGGGAGAGTTGGACAACTACTCCTCCCCCTCAAGGTAGATGTTAAGCTTTATGCTTGTTTCCAAATGGAAACGTCAAAATGTGAGGCCAATCATACTGGGCCATATTTACGAGATTGCCATCTCTTCTTGAGACGAAACTTCACGGACCCTCTTCTTGAGTAACGGTGCATGTCTTGACATGACCGTGACACCTAGGAGAACTTCTTTTGCTCCCTTCACTTTCTATTTGTACCCATTGTTTCCTTTTAATAAAATTCTCTTACTTTCTTTCAAAAAAGAAAAAAAAAATGGTTAAAGGGTCAGTAGTTCAAATAAGTTGATATTGGGTTTAATTGATGCAATCTAGAACTTAAATTGTAGGTGATGCAGGATTGCTTCCATGACCCAATGTTTGCAATTGTCAATCATTTTTCTAATAGTACTAATTGATCATCTACTAGTTCATTTCTTGAGAAGATAGCATTTGGAATGTTGATAACAGTATCTTTTACATATTTTTTTCAGCTTGGCTTAGTAATTGATCTAATGAACAGTACTCTCTACTATTCACCATTAGATTGGCAGAAGCAGGGTATTAAACATGTTAAGGTGAGAAGCATTTTTGTAATATATATATATTAATTATGTATGCTTTCCCAAATGTGCTTTGAGTTGGTGTTCTTCCTCCTAATAGCTGAACTTTTTATTCTTTAAATTTACATTTTGATCTAGATTGCTTGCAAGGGGAGGAATTGTCACGATGCCCCTGACGTAGGCTGACGTCATGACCGGCACAGTGTACTATACACTGTACATACCCATATACAGTATACAATACATTGTCAGCCTTCACGTAGTCTCACAATCCTTCCCCAAACTTACAGAAATTTTTTTTTTAATATACCACAAATCAAATCCAATATAGATCTCTATAATCATTCCATTCATTCACACATCACATTTTCCTTTCATCATCCACTATATGAAAGTTATGGAAACTTTCAGGAGAAGAAACTCTCCTATCTTAACTGGCAATCTGATAGTAAATAATTTGCGACTCTGAGTGGAGACCATTTTAGAGAATGATTAAGTCTTTGCAAATGATAAAGCAAGTTAGCTAAGTTTAAGCTAACTGATGATAAGAGATGATAGAAAATTGGGTTAGGGACTCTGAGATGATTAAGGTATGAGATTAATTAAAGAAGCTATTTTATGAGGGCTTCTATCATCCTGCTGAAAAAGACATGAAAAAGTTTATCTTGTTAAAATGTAGTGCCATGCCTAACCATAAATACAAACATGAATTAAATAGATTGGTATGGTTTATTTTTGGAATGATCACTATGGATACTCTGAGAAGGATAAGGATCTAGAATAAATGTTGGGATCTTATACGACAGGTTTGATAATTGTTGGATTATAAATATATACGCAAGTTGTGAGGCAACCTATAAATTTTGGGTTAGCCAAAGCTGTGGTGAAATTGTTAACCCAAGCATTTTAGTGAGATAGCTTGCACTGCCGTTTGAAGTAGAGTCATCAACACCAGTGTTAGGTAAAAGGAGAAATAAATAATGTAAGAAAATGTTGGGGCAATAAGATGAAATTCAAGATGAGTTAAACATTGAGTAAGGTTGGGATTTTGGCAGTATTTGTGACTCTAATTTTGTTAGTACCTGACCCAATAATAATGGGAAAAAGGGAAGTGATGTTAACGAATTATGAAAACCAGAAGTGGTTTTCATTGCCTGAGCAGGAGTCACAGATTGCATAAATTGTATCTCGACCTGAACTTGTCTATGATCAATCTGAGAAAAAAAAAGAAAAAGAAAAAAAAACAAAGAGACTCGGGATTTGTTAGTGTCTCGTTAGTCGATATGGAATGTCCCAGTAATTGTTATCAAAGTGACTCCACCAGATTGTAGAGAATAAAGTAAAGAAAATGAAAGACCAGATCCAGAGAGTAGTAAGACAGTGATAACAGGTATGATCAATATTTTGTTATTGTGTATATTTTGATGTAGTGTTGGATCTACCTGGTCCTTTACCTCTGGTGATATGGTAGACAGATTGTATTATCTTCTGTTATAATAATAGATCATTGATTGTGAGTATGCCTACAGGAGAAAGAATCTACCATGCTATGGTTAGCACGGATTATGTGTAATAAATATGAGGGTCATCAAGTAAGTATGGACTTTAGAATATGAAATTGTTGGAATTGAATGCTTTGTGGGTATGATTGGCTGGTCACCTTTCATGCCAGGTGGACCGTCTCTCCGAAAAGAAGTAATATGTTGAATAAGTGGAAACTTCTCATTTTGAATCTCGAGGCATATATACCCTCAAAATCGTCTATCTTAGACAAGATGGTTGTTGACGAGGACATGGAGAATATGGCTAGTACAAAGCCATGTAGAGTAACGTAATACGACATGCAATTGATTAAAATTCCTGTGGTGAGCTGGTATATTGGAGTATTCTCTGATGACTTATTAAAATTGCCACATGGACAAGAGATTGATCGCACATAAAACTGATGCCAAACACCTGAGACATTGTGAGGATTTAAGGTGTAAGTAAATGTGTTAATGAAAGAAAAAAAAAAAGATTTATTATTCTTGATATGTCACCTTGGAGAGCATTTGTGATAAGATGGAAAGAAAGTATAGTGAAATATGTTTAAGTATGAATTACTGTTAGTTGAGCAGGGTAACAATAAAGAATGAATATCCGTTCCATGGATAGATGGTCGAATTCGATTAACTAAATAGTGCCAACTTTTCTTTAAGATCATTTTGAGATCTAGGCACCATCAGTTAAGAATTCGAGAAAAGGATGTAATGCAAACTATTTTAAGACAAGATATGGATATGATGACATTTTGGTAACCTTGATTAATGTGACAATCACGTTTCTAGGATTGATGCAGTGGGTATATAAACCATATCGTGATTATCACATAGTCTTCGATGATGATATAGGAAATTGTCCCAAGAAAAATGAGAGGAGCATGAATAGCACCTCGGAATTATCTTGTAGTCACTGAGAGAGCACCGATTGAGTGTCAAGTTTGGTGAATATGAGTTTTGCATATAATTACGATGAGAATGTTTGGGCCACATGACCAGTTTAAAGAGTATCGTTAAGGATGTTGTGAAGGTCAAAGTGATCATAGTACTGTGACAACTGATGTCAATGTTGGAAATCAGAAGTTCTCTGGTAGTAGTTGTATGTTATAGAAAGTGCGTGGAAAGATCCTTGAAGCTATTTGTTCCACTCACGAAACTACACCAGACGAATGCTATATACTGTGTGGACCGTTGTGCATGGGAAAGATCTCACAGTATTAAATGTTGTTGCTAGTTTCAGAATCTGAAAGTAATTGTGATTGATCACGTCCAGATCTGGATTTTGCATTGATACAAAAGGATATGTTAATTACTTGTGCCTTCAAATATTTGGTAGTGCACGAGAATAACTATCGTGAGAGGGGAAATTTGTTGGTAGTTATTTGGAAATGATGAGAGCATTGCCTCTATAATTAAAATGTCACATTCTCTTCAGATTTTAAAAGTCTGAAGTAATTATTTGAATGGAAAGAAACTGAATATGAGGTAATAAATGTGGCAAGAATTCTCGAAGGATTTGATTTTACATTGAATTATTATTCTGGGAAAGGCCAATATGGGTGTACTCTCTATTACTCCATGTGTTGATAATTGTGCTCGGATGCATGTTCAGCTAATTGATACTCATATTCAGAGAATAAGAGTTATGATGAGACGAGTATGATAGCGGTATGAACGATTATTGAATTGGTAATATGGATTGTGTTAAATGAAGATGGGATTCAAATGGTATCTTATGGGTTATGGGTAGAAATGATACCATTTGGATAACCATTAGTGGACTGATAAGTCTATGTATTCTTCCAATGAACACCAGAATTCTATTGATAGACTGAGCAGATTGTATGTGTGAGATAGGGAGATTTATGGGAGTACTCAGATATTTGTCATGTCGGATTAAGATCCGAAGCTTGTGTCGAGATTTGATATATGATGCAGACTCGATTTGGTACTCATCTCATTCTCAGTGTGATATTGTATTCTCAGACTGGCTGACAGATTGAGAGAGTGACTGATATGCTTGCGAGCATGCTCGGGTCTAGTATACTTGAATTTTGGTGAAAGTTGGAAGGAATATTTTGTGTGTGTAAACTTATGTGTATAAACAACTATTATAATAATGATGACACTCTAAAGGTTTTATAATAAGCCTTATAGATCTCCAACTTGTTGAATTGAAAGTGTGGAGTTATTGTTATTGGTGCTAGAGGATAGTCTTAAGTACACAAGGTTGGTGTATAGGCCTTGAAATTTAGTGTGGCTGACCTAGTTTTGTTAAGGGTCTTACCACAGAAAGGCCAAATGAGATTTGGGATAAAAGGAAAGCTCGCACCGCGATTTGTTGGACCATTAAAGATCCTTGATAGGATAGGTCCATTGGCTTACCGATTTGCTCTACTGTCACAGTTGATAGATATTTTCTATATATTGATGTTGAGGAACTATCATTCGGATTCCATATATGTTATGGATATAACTCAACTCTAAGTTGGGGAGGATACAACGGATCAAGAAGAGCAAACATGGGAGCGGACATATAAAATGCGGGAGCAGTTTTCTGGGATTGAGTATCAATTGAGGAATAATCCTTGATTCTAAATTTCGAGGACGAAATTCCTTAAGTTGGGGAGATTGTAACACCCCATAATTTTAATTAAATACATACATTGAATTACGCATATATCGAGATGTATAATATACATATTTTATACGTAGGAGTCAAATATACGCGTGTATGCTTAGTAAATAAATATGAGATCATCCTATTAAAAAAATGGAGTTGAATTAAATTGATTAATTTATGGGGTTGGTTAATTAAAAATGTGGATTGAAATAGGATTGAATGAATGAAAGTGAAATATTAAGATGAGGAGTTGGTTACCTATTGAGATGAGGAGCATTGAATCATTTGTATATATAAATATCAACTCTCATTTTAATCTCAATCTCTCTCAACGTTGAATATAAAAAAATAATAATAAAATAAAGATATCTTATCTGTTTCCAACGTGTTACAACAAGAGAAATAAAAAAAAAAAATAGAAAAGAAAAGAAAAGAAAAGAAGAATAGAAAAGCGGTTGCTGAATGAAAGAGAAAAGACGGACGGAAGGAGAGAAACAGAGAGAAGAAGGAGAAGAAGAAAAAGAAGAAACGCGAGATTTGCGTCAAATTCGGCCTCGCGGTAAGTGATTTTCATTTCTTTTCTTCGTGAAATTACGATCTAAGCTAGATGTAACGATTCTAGCGGGCTAATTTTAGCTATGGGAGCCGTTTTACGGCGTTTTCAAAAATTGGAGTTTTGACCCAATGTGAATGAAAATCCGTTAGAAAGGTAGAAACACACTCCTTAGATTGTCGGGACCCCGAATATGTGGTTAGATTCAATTTCATGGTGAACGGTGAACGGTGAACAGTGAGCAGTGATGTGCATCCAATGAAACTCCAGTTTGAAATCGTAGATTCGTAGAGAACTGAATTCCGGACGTTTCGATGCTAAGATTGTGATTTTTGGGTACTAAGTATATGGTGTCGTGAAAATAGGATTTGGAAATCTATTTTCACTGTTCTTTCTTGTGAAAATATCTAGATTGACCACAGAAACGATATAGTAGTTTCTTCAACTGCTTATGAGTCCTAAATGGATTTATTATTCGTGATTTGAGGTGAGTTGAGAAATTAAAGATGTAAATAGATATGAATACATGAAATTGAATTATGGAGTGATTGTGACAGGTTTAATTAGTTGGATTTAACTTGGAGCTGGACTCGAAGCGACGATGATTGGGTTTAAGTTGCACGTGTTGTACAGTGAGTATAGTTTTTTTGATTTGGTTCTTGTATGGCATTGTACACATATAAAATGTTTGATTGTATGCATGTTATATTTATATATAATGCATTGAGTTTTATGGAGAATGCAAACTGATTTTAGCAATTGGAGTTTGTAATGATGAGGTTTTGCGAATCCTCATTGTCATTTTGTTAGGAATTAGACCCAGATGAGGTTTTGCGAGTCCTCATTGTCAGTAGGTCTGTCCTAACAAGGGTTACGAACCTTGAAATGATTGCCAGATGAGGTTTTTTACAGAAATATTCACTATTCACTATTCACTTAAAATTGTCAAACGGTCTCCAAAAATTATGAAATTGAATCTAACCATATATTCGGGGTCCCGACGTCTAAGGAGTGTTTTTCTACCTTTCTAGCGGATTTTCATTCACATTGGGTCAAAACTCTAATTTTTGAAAATGCCGTAAAACGGCTCCCATAGCTAAAATTAGTCCGCTAGAATCGTTACATCTAGCTTAGATCGTAATTTCACGAAGAAAAAGAATGAAAATTACTTACTGCGAGGCCGAATTTGACGCGAATCTCGCGTTTCTTCTTTTTCTTCTTCTCCTTCTTTTCTCTTTCATTCAGCAACCCCTTTTCTATTCTTCTTTTCTTTTCTTTTCTATTTTTTTTTTAATTTCTCTTGTTGTAACACGTTGGAAACAGATAAGATATCTTTATTTTATTATTATTTTTTTATATTCAACGTTGAGAGAGATTGAGAATAAAATGAGAGTTGATATTTATATATACAAATGATTCAATGCTCCTCATCTCAATAGGTAACCAACTCCCCATCTTAATATTTCACTTTCATTCATTCAATCCTATTCCAATCCACATTTTTAATTAACCAACCCCATAAATTAATCAATTTAATTCAACTCCATTTTTTTAATAGGATGATCTCATATTTATTTACTAAGCATACACGTGTATAGTTGACTCATACGTATAAAATACGTATATTATACATCTCGATATACGCGTAATTCAATGTATGTATTTAATTAAAATTATGGGGTGTTACAGGAATGCAGTGCCTGATAATGAATCTGTGAATAACTTTGTCTATGAGGTAAGTTTCTCTTATTCAACGTGCTACTCTGTGTAGCTTTATTCATTCTTGGAGCTTTTATATGTGCTTGCTCTGTGATTCTCATCTAGGTCATGGTTTAGGAACTTTTATTCTAGACAAAATCTTAGATTCATTTTCTTTTTGACTTGGGGTTTGCACATTTGGTCTAGAATATCCAACTCTCTGATTTTTGACTATTTGGTTTGATGTGGATGAGGAAAAACATTAAGGTTTTTCAACAAAATTTTCATTACAATCCTCATCAATAATATTTACAAGTTGGGGCCTTGGCTCAACAAGAGAGGTTGCTCCATTGTGACAATGTGACCTAGAGGTCATGAGTTTGAATTCAGGAACAACCTCTCTACACTTTAGGAGTAACGTTGTGTATATTATCCTTCCCGTAGATCTTGTAATGGTGGGAGCCTTGTATACTGGATACACAAGGAGATTTCAGAGGTAGAATATATTATTAATAATGAACATTTTTAACGTAACGGAAGTGTGTATGAAATTATGAATCAATGGATTCAATAAGACAAAGAAATAAGAGGAACTGATCTTTAATTTCAAAGAAGATGATAGTTGATTCTAAAACTCGTAATTAGAGCTATTTATATAGATGACTCTATTAAAACAACTTAGAATTCTACTAAATCACTCAAAATAAGTTTCTATTAGAGCTGTTTACTATAACAACTTCCTAATGATGTTAAACTCTATTTAGACATCTCTAGACACTTTCTAATACATCTTGAATAAAAAAGAAAAGCTTATTAAAAACCATTTAGAACAACTTGAAAATGAAATCTTCTTTGAAAATAGAAACTTAACGTAGTAGAAAGCACCTGAAAATCTGATTTTAAGACTTTTTGTAATCTAGTTTGCGCCCTACACCAATCCCCCTTCTTGAGGAAAACTCTTCTTTGAGTTCAATTGAGAAAGATAAGCTCTTTCATATTAGGGAAAGAATTCCTTTACATTAAAAGTAGGGGAGAAACCTTGACGAAGGCTATTTGTTTGCAAGTGATCCCATCAAGAATAAGATACATCAATAAGCTTGAATGCGAAGAGCTTTACTTGTTTTTCTTCAAGTATGCTTATGTTGTTAAAATTCTCTATACCAGAAATGACCAATCAAAGAAATCTCCAATATGTAAAAGCCCATTAAAGTGTAGAAGATCAACATTGAGCCAATGTCCAATGGATTTACATTTTACCATAATAGGAGGTATTTGAATTGGTTGAAGGGTCAAATAATTATCATCGTCATCTAGAAAATCATAACATGCTGCTGAATATTGTTGCTTAGAGGAAGTTGGTTATGGATGAAAATATTTTAGCAACTTTGTCATTATGGGGACGAGAAGGGTGGTTTGAACATATGTGCAATGGGGTTGTGAAGGGATTGAATGCCTGCGAAGTGGTTGTCCATGAGTTGTGGCTGCAGATGAATGTTGGGGGCTGAAAATCAGGGTCTTAGAAGGCTATAGGGTTATGAGAAAGATGTGAGAGAATTGTATTAGTTTGTGGAGGCTCAAAGATAGATTAATAGGGTGTTGGATGGTGAGGTAGCAAGATGGGAGGGTTGGGAGATTGTTGGAAGGTTGCAACATTGTTGAAACATGGTTGATTGACTTTTGATGGTTTAGTTAAGTCCTCTCTTGCTTTCTTCTTCCCTAGTGCTTATCAAATAATGTGTTTTGAGGCCTAGCATGCATGTTAGTTTAACGTATTCTGCAATCTTCTAACAAGTAACAACTCAGATCGTTTTTGGGATACTAACTTGTAGGATTGTACGATCCTTCGATCCGAATCCATTGATCACTGAGATTCTTTTACCTCTTACCTTTTGTAATGAAAAAAAAAGAAAAGGATGAAATTTTAGTGGCTGTGAAAAGGTGAAATACATGGTTGTATGGGATGTCTGCATGGTGGGCACCATTAGTTGCCAATAATGCGGCTTCTTAAATGTATTTGTTTACTGGAAGATATGTAATCAAACTTTAAAGTAAAAGATGTGTGCAAAATGGAATGTAACCATTGATCACTGAGATTTCTTTCAGGTACTGCAGTTCCTTTCTCGCCAGAAACACTCAAAGAAGTATATTCTTGTCCATTGTACTCATGGCCACAATCGCACTGGTTATATGATCGTTCATTTTCTTATGCGTTCCCAACCTATTTCTGTCACTGAGGTAAGTGCATGCATATGCCTTGCACATGGTCAGCTGTTGTTTAGCTATATTTCATGGTTCAATTTACTTTGCAACTATATATTGGGTTGTCCAATGGACAGGCTCTACAAATATTTGCAAATGCTCGCTCCCCAGGAATCTATAAACAAGACTATATTGAGGCATTATACACGTTCTATCATGAAAGAAAGCCTGAAACAATAATTTACCCTCCAACTCCAGAGTGGAAGAGGTCTTCTGATCTTGACCTCAATGGTGATGTTGTTCCAGATGATGGTGATGATAGTGTCAAAGGTGCTGCTCCATTTAATGTATGTGTTATCTGCAACCTGCTATTTGCTTCCTGGATTTGGTGTTACCGTGTTAGTTTATTTTTAGTGGATGATTGTAGAAAATATTCATTTCATAAAATTGATAATTATTGATTTCACAAATTTACTTCATCGTTTGTTTAGGTACTCTTAAGCCCTTGATCAGGTTGTTAATGTTCATTACATCCATCATTGTCATATGCAAAAGATCAGTCACATATACTGTTTAGATAGTCATAAAAACTACTGTATTAATCATTTAAAAGCATCAGATTTGATAAAAAAAACATTTAAATTAACAGGAGGCATGGTTTTATAGAGTTTTATAGATTAACTAGATTCACCCAGTTAATTCCAGATATGTGGGTTGAAAATTGATAATGATAAAAAAGCTTTAGATTTTAGAAATAGGACAGCATGACCTGATAGTGGACCCCAAACATCAGGTGATGCTGTCATAGTGTAAGTCAGAATTTATTTTTATTATATGTCGGAATTTAATAGTAAAGACAACAACATGAATTTTCTAAATGTCTCAGATGTAGAGGCTTTGTTCTAACTTGTAAGTATCTATGTGTCTCTTGCACATATCTCTCTCAATTCTACTACTAAATGCTAGCTCGTTTTAAAAAAAAATTATTAAAATAAAGGGGGCAATCTTCTTAGAGCATTTGCCTTTGTATGCCTTATAAAAGTTGTTCAATCTTAATGGTATTGGCTTGTATCAGAAAACTCTGTCCTTTTTGATCCCTTGTGTGTACTAGTATGCACAAACAAATAGCTTAATGTCAATTAATTGACGCATTAAAGTTTAAACAGTTAAAGGCCTATTTTCCCATTTGTTGGATTTTATTTTGGTAGTGTTAAAAGCATAGAGTGAGACTTGGGAGGTTGATCTCATGATGAAGAGATGGTTATGGAAATTTGTCCACTATTGCTTTCTCATGTGGCATTCACTGGTAAAGGCAACTTAATATATTAAATATCCTGACTCAGTAAGTGGGTGTACAAGGTGCCTTGAATTCTGACATTTTGGTAAAAAGTTCTCTTATATCCTGTTCTTGCACCCCATCACACACTTGGATTAATGTAGATCTTTGTACAACTTACTGTTTTAAATGTTCAATTGGAAAGCTCTTTTTTTTCATTGGTAGCAGGAGGATCACTTGCAAAATGAGCCAATGACTAACGACGACATTTTGGGAGATGCAATACCCTATGACCAGCAGGAGGAAATGCGGCAATTCTGCTATCATTCTCTCAAGTTGGGTGCAAGGGTAGGTCGCATTTAAACAATACTAATCACTTAAATATTACTCAATTAGCACATATTGGGATTTGTGTTAACAGAAGACTCAGTTTATTGCTGCTTAATGCATAAAATTTCTTGCCAACTATGTTCCCCAGTCGCCATTCATTTTACTATAAAGCTGTATCGCATAATGATTATATTCATATAGTTACTATTTTCTGAAATGTTCTTTGGGACCATTTATTAACCATCAAATAGGTATGCGAACTAAACTGAAATGTTTATGTAGTTAGACTTATTTATTTATTTATTTTTATATATCTTGATTATGCTTTGCTTTTTCATAAGATAAGATGTTTATTTCTTTTACAACTTGGAAAGAATAAAAAAAGGAAAAAAGTTAAAAAAGAGAAGTATATATCTGCTCAAGCTATCATGATTGGAAATACTTACAAACTATTTTACCTTTGAGCTGCAGGCAAAAGGAACCTCTCAATTTCCTGGATCTCACCCAGTTTCTCTTAACAGGTTTAATTTTCTGAAATTACATTCATCAGTTCTTATTTACAATCATCCTACTCACCCACAATTGCATATTAGTTGTACATCTTCAAATGTGTACGTCTTACTCCCATTCCACACCCTTGTTAAGTTTTACTTGTTCCTTGGTTTTTGTATGTCTTGATAGATTGAATTGAGAAAAGACTTGCCTTAAGAAAACAAGACATTCCATAGGGCTAACCAATTAGGTAGCTTTTGTTCAGTTCAGTCTCAAACCAATTGATGCACACAGCATCTAGGTGCAAGGCACGTCTCAGTGCATACCTGAGTTTCACATATCTTTCTTTTTAAGGCAATTGACTTTTGCAGTTTTTTTGTGGTTTTATGGTCTCAACCCTTTGCACTTGGAAGAGGCCCATTATTTAATGCTTCTTGAAATTCAGTAATGGTTTTATAAAATTGTTAGTCACTAACTTAATTGCTAAGAGCTTTTAAACAAATGATTGCAATTAAAAGTTATATCTTATTACCATAAACAATGACTTTGAGACCTATTTAGAGTTGGAAGTCTTATATGCTAATATTTTATAAATTTATAAGTTATAAAATCAATTTTGATATACAATTATACTCCTATGTAACTATGACAGTCACTTAATTCTGTTTAATATTACCTTTGTTTGATATATTGGATCAAAATGAGTGCATTGTTAATAAAATATGTATTTGCTTTTAGTTTTTATTTTGAGTAGATTTATAATAAATATTTACATATTTTGTGCCACCGTTCACTTGGCTCTGTGCCTAAGGTGCCAAGGGTCTCCATTACTGTAAGTGTGACTTCGCACGTTTAATTACTTAAAAAAAATTGTGAAGTGCAATAGAAAGGAAGGCTTGAGCTTCTGAATAGATGTAGAATGAGACACGGTCTTTCATTTTCAATGGGTTGAGAGTTCGGTATTACCTTGGGCTAAACTAAGGTGTTTTTGGAGGTTCTTGTGAGGTTGAAAGTGTTTTTGCTTCCTATTTAGACTTTTCTATTGGCCTATTTGGAGTGAGCTAATACTCCAGTGCCATTTAAAGCTGGGTGCTTGAAAAATTTTGGGAGACTCGTAATAATCTAAGTGTCAGGCACAGGGACATTTTTTAGTATATCTAATGGACAGGTTTATGTTTTTTTTTCCTCTCTTCCTTGAAATATCTCCTCAGATAATGTATAATGTTTTTAACTCATGTTTCTTTTTCATTTTGCTTTTATGTAGTAATGCAAAAGTGCTACATTACTTCTCTTTTGGATGTTTCTCTGTCAAAGAATTCACTTCCACAATCCATACTTTATCATGCATGCTACAGAAGACCTTTCTACTAAGTTTAATACAATTTTATCTTCTCCTCTAACATTAATATCCATCATAACAGATATATCAGGGACAATTTAGAACTTTTAAGGCAGCGCTATTACTATGCCACATGGAAAGCGGATGGAACACGATATATGATGCTTATTACTAGTCATGGATGTTACTTGATTGATAGAAATTTCTGTTTTCGAAGGCTTCAGATGCGATTCCCAACAATACAAACAAATGAGGTTTGTTTGTACTCATTTATTCTGTCAATGTGCATAAGAATGTTTTTTCATCCAACAACCCGATTTTGGTCCTTTGCTTTTCAAGGGTCTAGCTAAAGAGACTCATAATTTTACATTACTTGATGGTGAGATGGTGATTGACACTCTCCCTGATACAGGCAAGCAGGAGAGAGAAGATACCTGATCTACGATCTAATGGCTATTAACCAAGTGTTAGTCATAGAGGTTAGACATCTGAAAGTTATATCTAATTGTTGAGACTTATTCTTTTCTGCAACTCCATGGACATATTCTCTAGTCACTGCATGCTGTACTTCATTGCAAAGGTCATGTTGGTGCTCTCTATGTAGCCCTGGTCCGATCAGTTATTTTACAACAGCCACAAAGAAGTCATTTTGATTTGCTTCACATACAACCTCATGTTCTTCAATTTCATGGTTCTTGTCATTCTGCTGTGGCCTGTGGGTAACTGGATTCATCTTAAAATCAAGTGTGATTGTAGTTGTTATTATGAGCTTTTTAAGGGTAATGTTCAAATTGGTTCGACTGATTAATGAAATTCACTTTTGAAAAATAATGCATGTCCAAGCATCATGCTTTTGCTAGCGACAATAGTGGTGCTTTTAGAATAACTGTTACAATCCAGTGTTGGAAGGGTGTTGCCTAGGCATTGACTAGTTCCATTGCTATGGGAGTTCACTAGGCCTGCAGAATTCGCTTCAATTTTTAAACTTTTAAAGGCCTTGATATTTTGTAAGAATATCTAAATGGGGTTGAAAAAGGAGATCACAACCTTTTCATTTAAAAAACAACAATCAATATCCACTTAGTAAAAACATGAAATATCTTTGAAGTTGGGAACATCACTTTTTTAAATTGTAAGTTGTTCCCTTCTATAAAATGTTAGAAACTTACCTTTGGACATATATTGGTCGTTTAAGTTTCCAAACCTTGTTTTGTTATAAAAAATGGTGATCTAGCTTATAATAAGATATGAGAATACTTATAAATGCATGGTGAAGCCTTTTTTCGCTAATATTCAATATTGCCCTTTGTAAGTTCATGAATTTATTTTTTTAGAATAATTCAAGGTACGAAACTTCGATTTTGCCCTAAACTTCGACCTTCAAAAATCAGAATTAATTCGGTGAAGTTTAATTCAACATGGAGAATTTTTATAAAAATTTGCTAAATTAGAGAAGTTTAGAGATTTTTTGCATATATGCTTAAATATCTAAATTTATTGTAGTATAAGCTAAAAACTAATATAAATAGATACTTTTAATACATAAAAATATTAATAAGCGACTTAACAAAATCAATCTTGTTAAGTGAGTTGATGAATTTGAATGACGGCTTTTGGTCTTAATTTGTTTTCTTTATTTTGATATTTAATTTTGTGGTGGCTTCCTTCTCGACCATATACTTTACTAGTTTGAATTCTATCATGCTTACTTTATTAGTTTATTATTTGAATGTGTTGTTTATTAATCTTGTTTCATAAGAGTTAACTAAAAAAAGATGACTTTAGGAAATTTTTTAATTTATTTTTAAGTTTTTATCTTATTTCGATTTTAACTATTTATTTATTTTGCTTCGTTTCTTTTTTTTTTTTGGTAAAGCATATCCAATAAACTACATAATTTGTTAACTTCTTAAATTGTTTTTTAAAATTTATATTGCTATGTTGGTTGATGAAGTTAAAAATAATACATAATTATTAGTGTTTTTTTTTTGTTTTTTATTGATGAAGTAACATTTTTTTACTTCTCTGTCTAATTTCATCGAATTTTGTCGAATTTTATCGAATTTTTGCATTTTTCCCTTCAAAAAGAAAATCAGGAGTCCAACAACTATTACTCATGAGCTTTCCTTTTTCCCTTCTTATTAGAACCTGGAAGAAATGAAAAATGTTGTGAGCAAACAACAAGTTCAGTGAATAATCCTACCTATGATATCATGTATGCATCATATATAAAAACATGAAACTTATTTCAAAGCATTTAAATCATATGCAAAGGAAACATAAATAATATATATGCACAATATAATTCATGAACATGCATTTAGTTTTAAAACAATGCAAATTTCTATAAAAATTCATCATCTATCTCCCTCCTAGATAATTGAGTGAGTCTGCTCCTCATTATGCATCGATGAGGAGTACATCGACCTCAAATTACGTATTTATCAAATTATGTCATTTCTACGTCTTTTATCTCATGTCGGGAATGCATTGACCAAGATTACTAAAACCGTCAATCCTGTGAGTCTGTTTCCTGAGATTTAGACCCATAGAAATGTTCTCCATATCAATGACCTACTTCAATATGTCCATTGACATGCTCCAATGCATCAAATCATTTTATGAGTTTCAAACGACCATTCAAATACATATATTAATATGTTTAGTTCACAAACATTTTCATATTATATACTAATGTCATGGCCCAATGACATGATTACTCTTCAAAAAAAAAAAAATTTCACAAATGCCATCTACATACAAATAATGACCCATTTGCCATACTTTACTGTTCATTATACAATCAGCACACCAAACAAGCGCCACGTCGGTGCGGAGGTGGCATTTTTTTTTAAGTTTCTTTTGCAATTGTGCCATTGGGGAGGGGGAGAAATGAAAAAAAAAAATTTGTGAAGGGAAGGCGTTTTTTGACTTAAAAAAAAAATGCCACCTCCGCACCGACGTGGCGCTTGTTTGGTGTGCTGACTGTGTAATGAACAATAAAGTATGACAAATAGGTCATTATTTGTATGTGGATGGCATTTGTGAAATTTTATTTTTTTTGAAGGGTAATCATGTCATTGGGCCCTAATGTCATACATAAAAATCAAAAGTAAGGATTACTCACAGTACATGATTTTTCAACTTAAAATACAATTACCACCGCTTTCGAGTCCAGTTCCAATTTAAATCCAACTAACTCAACCTGTCATAACCATTTTATAAATCAATTTCATATATTCATATCCATTTCACCCACAAATATTCAGTTTGCATTTACATATTAAATTTTCCAGCACACTTCCAATCACCAATAAATATTTTTCAATTCATTTAAAAATCTAATCTACATCATACTTAATCATACTCACTAGTATTATTTATTCACTGCACTCCACTTGATCCAAATCTTGTTCATTCACCACTAATTCTTACTTTAGCAACTTGAAAAATATTATGCACATTTCATGAATTTAAATTCCAACTCAATTTAGGACTCATAAGCAGTTGAAGACGCTACTATACCATTTCTACGGTTAATCTAGATATTTCTACAAGAAGAAACAGTGAAAATAGATTTCTAAATCATATTTCCACTAGTTCTCTATTTTATTTTTCTACTGAAAACATATATCAATTTTATTAAAAATATAGGACATTTGTAAAATTATTCTGTCCATATCGACACGTGTAAAATCAGTCCTACTACCATTCTACCACCTTCAATAGGTATTTCACTAAGGTTTTACATGTTCGCGGAGGTCTCCAAAGTCAATTTTACTCACAAAAACCTTATATTTAGTTACTAAAAATATCAAATCATATCCAAAAATCATGATCTTAACAAGTTAACAGTAAAATGTCCGGAATTGGTAGATTTATCTTTCTACAGTCTTAAACCGGAGTTTCATCGGGTTTTAATAGAGTTCTAATGGTCTCAAGTAAAGTCTAACTTCCAACAACTATAAAATTTTTAAATGAACAAATAATTGAAATCTAATAACAAATTCGGAGATTCTACAGTCTAGGAAGTGTTTTTCAACCTTTTCAGTAAATTTTCATTCAAGTTGGGTCAAAATTTCAATTTTGGAAACATTGTCAAACGGGTCCCATAGCAAAAATTACTTCGAGAAAATTGTTACATCTAACTTAAATATCAATTTTATGAAGAAATAGAGTGAAAATCACTTGCCATGGGGCCAGATTCGGCTTAAAATCCGGTGTTTCCTCTTCTTTCTCCTCTTTTTCTTCTCTTCCTCTACTTTCTTCTTTCCCCTTTTCTCTTTTTTTTTTCTTCCTAAAACGTGGAGAGAGATTAAAGTGAGATACTTTCTTCTTTCCCCACCTTAAAATTTAATTTATATATATATATACATATCCAACTTAACACTTATTATTTGGATTTTAATAATTTAATTGTATTTTATAAACATACCAACACATGCACATGCATCCTGAACACACATCCATGACTTTCACGTATTTATACATGTATTATATCTTTCGGTATACGTATAAGTTTACGCAAAATTTTTGACCAAAAGTATGGGATGTTACACACTCACACATGCGAGCTCATGTTAAGATCTCATTGTCTGTTATGTCTTTCATAAAATTATTCCATACCAGAATTATAGGTTTGATGGAGCAACTGTCTTAAACCTGCAGATCCACCAGACCCATCATCTTATTTAGGAAAGATAATAGAATGCTCTTGGGATGCTGAGGAAGGGATCTGGATATGCATGCGCACAAGGACAGACAAATCAACTCCAAATGAATTTAATACTTACAAGGTCTATTTTGTTCGTCTCCTAAAGCGTAATTTATTGGATGAAAAATATTTTTTTAAGTATTGTGCTAACCATTGCAGATAAAGAACAGGTGATGCGAAGCATTAAGGATAATATAACAGAGGAAGTTTTGCTTAATGAGATTGGTGAAATAGTTCGCCTCCCTATGTATGCTGAGAGGATAAGGAACGATATCAAAGCACGCGTCCATCACCAGAACTTGGGTGCAGGACAGCGCAGATGATGTATTATTTTTTAGAGCAAGATCACAATTGTGATTTCGGTCTTGGAGCAAAAATAGTTCCTGCTATCAATGTCAGCTAGAAAAGAACCCTCTGTTTGAGTTAAACAAGCAAGCAACTAAGGTGCGTTGAGCGGTACTGAACTGAAGTGTATTCCACTCTGCTCGAAGCTAGCCCTTTGCTCACGTTCATAGTCCTTGAATCTTGGGTGGGTGCCCGCAAGTTAGGGGTTCTTGGCCTTAATAGCCTAGGGTGAGCTTATTTGTGAACTTAAGAAATTCTTGGCGTCCCCAGCTAGTGATTGTTACATTTACAATCTTGGTTGAGCTTGTTTGATCCATTTGCAGCATTCTCTAAACATCCACGAGGGCGGGTGTACATTGGAAGGTTTAGCACTTGGTCCTATGTGTATAGTTTCTTGCTTTGAAATATGGCAACATTTAGTATTTTCTTGAAAGCTTTGTCGCTAACTAATTGAAATGTGAAAAAGAAAAAGCAAAGCCTTTCTAATGGAAGAGTCACGATTTCAAACACACAAAAAATTCTCTTTATAAGCGTATGCCATTGAAGGACTCAGAGAATTATATTAATTAATTAGATTCTAACAATCTAATTAGCATGCTGCATTAACATACTAATAAAAGATAAAGCTGTTATTATGTTAAAAGAATACGCCCACTTGTACTTACTCCAAAATTATTAATGGGCAGAGCCATTAATTAATGCCTCTCTTTCCGTCTTGGCCTCTAGCGGAGATCAGGAATCTATCAGATCTCCTTTTGAATATAAAGCAAATCTCCATTTATCCAACCTTTAATATATATATATATAGATAGATAGATATATAGATATTAGCTATGATCAATATGATCAGGCAGGGAAATTGGTTAAAAATGACACATCACAGAAAACTAATCTTGTGCAATGTGTAAAGTGCAATTTCAATGTATAATATGGATGTCCATGCAAATCTAAGGTGGTGGACCTATAAATTAATCACTAATCTTGTGGTTTCTTCTTTTTTAAAAGGGTTTGTGATATGAACCTGTTGCAAGATGATCTATAAATAAATATTAAATCAAACCAACCATATATATACATTCGGCAGGAAATTATTAAAAAAGAAAAAGAAAAAGAAAAACCTGTTTAATGAAAGTTCCTATCACTTTCAAAGCTCTTTCCTCCGTCCAATACTCACTGTTTCCACTCACTTCAATTATGTAGTAAAAAGCTATGTAGAACTCCCACAACCAAAAAAGCATGAAACCGTTAATTCTACCAAAACTGATGTCAACTAGTACTGTTTATCAAAGAAAAGGAAGCTAACTAGCACAAGTGTCAATAATTGCATACAAGGTCACTTCCTTTTGAAACTTCGAGAGAGAGAGAGAGAGAGAGAGAGAGAGAGAGAGAGAGAGAAGATTTCCTTCATGTTGAAGTAAATCTTTTCATCTATCTTATTATTGCCTATCTTTTACATTTAAACCAGTTTCAATATGACAATACAAATTAAATTTTCTTGGAACGAAGGAAAAGAGAAGAGATATTTCTGTCAAAATTGTTACCATGGTAGGTGTTCAGAAAGAGGTCAAGTACTGATTAATACTATCAAAGAAACTGAGTGAAAAAACAAAGAAAAATGAAGGCCAAAAGCACCTTATATATATCAATCTTGGCTTTTCATAAAGTTGCCCCTCCAATATACAAGAAAAAAAAAAAGAAATAAATTAAAGGAAGTCCCATATGAGGAATCCAACAGTAAAACCAACTTTTCAATCAGTATTTAAGTGATCTTTCCCATTGCTCTATGTTCAGTCGGATGGATGCATGGGAAATTCCTCCATAATTAGCTTCTTCTCCTAAAACCCCTCCAAATTTCCTACAAATTTAGCTTCTTCTTCAAGGTTCCCACCAAGCCCACTTGAGAATTATACATTTATTTTTAACCAAATGGATGATCTCAAGATAGAAAAGCTTCTAGCAATGAAAGAGTACAAGAAAAATCAGTTCCTGAATAAGCTCATCACCTATTTCTTCATCTTTCTCATTTGTAGTCTATTTTGCTCTAGCCCTCATTGGATTCCCTTTTTAACTTCTTCCTTGAAGGTGTTTTTCCTAAACACGAGGGCTTTAGTCTTCAACCCCAAATGCTTGTTCATAGTGTGCAATGTAATTGTCGTCTTTCTCATCGGTGAATCGAAGCTCGCGAGCTCAAAATCACCGCCGCCCACTGATATATACGACGAGTTTGTGAGTAGGAGTGGAAGTGTTCAGCAGAAGAAAGTGAAGGAAATGAAATTGCAGCCTTCTTCTATACTAACTAAAAAATTATTATGTGAAATAAGGGTGCAGCAGGCTAGAGAAGAAGATAAAAAGGGAGGGAAAGATTCATATATTTATCCAGAGGAAGATGAAGAAGAAGAACTTGGTGGTTTGCCTGCTGAGGAGTTGCACCAAAGAGCAGATGATCTAATAGCAAGAGTGAACAAACAAATGAGGATGGAAGCTGCATTGTATTAACTTATTGTGCAGAGTACTCTGCATTTAAGTTCTCATCTCATGAAGAAAAATATTAGAGAAAGAATAATAGAAATTGTGGAGTATGTAGACATAGAAATAAGTTTTTGATTGATTAGTTTAGTTACTTTGAACAGAACCACAGAGAAATGAATCTTCCTTGTTCTAGTGATCACAAGAGTTCTTGGCAAAGAAATGTTCTGTTCTTAATGCAGAGTTTCTGTGTGGAGAAGTCTATTCTCACTTGAGAAGGCCAAATTTTGCATAATAACAAGTGTAATTAACAACTAATTCCCCTTGGCAATATGAGAAAACATAAGATGGAACCAAATAAGGATTGATAGGTCATATTTTCAAGAGAAATGCCAATGATATTGAAAATATTGTACTGATTACTACTACAAATTTGATTTGGAGAAAACATAGTAATCTTTGTAGCTTTATTAAGAACGTTGATGGTTTGTTAGATTAAAGTTGCAAATTTGAGGTGATCGTGATTTATAGAAATTTTTATTCTAACTACAAAAAAAATAAAATTTGTAATTATTTGTAATTATAACTATTACATAAGAGTATTTTATACATCTTAATATATATAATAAAATAACATAATGAGCATAAAAATGTAATTGTATATGTAATTATATAATAACAAGTAATTTAAACTACTAATTATCATACAAATGAAAGAAAACTCTTTAAGGTACCACGTGGGGTTGTTGAGAAGGTACAAGTAATTTAAAGTGGTGATTGGTGGGCGGGCCTTACTTCATTTTCTCCTTTAACTTCTCGCGAGGTTCGTTTGGTTCCCTCTTTATTGGAAAGTTGGGGGTGGATTTGACCCGTTAGATGATGATCAACTTTTGAAAATGAAAGCAATTATGACCGTTGATATCTTTCCTAGCATCGAAGGTAACCCAATCCCATATCTTTTTGTTTAATTAATTAAGAAAGATGGATCGGAGGCCAACGAACTCAATGATTAACCATGGCCCATCTAATCCTTAGAGAAAAAATTTGATTTGATTTTTATTTTTTTAATGCTATATCTCTAGTGACCAACTGTTAGATAGTTGACTTTTTTTTATACACATTTGATTAAGTGATAAAAATTAAGGCTGTGTTTAATTTATGACTTAGATATAATTTATTGTATCTAAAAATTTAAAAATACAAAAAATGAGTTTGGTTGATTAAAATTTAAAAGTAGTTGTATGAAATTTACACTTAAGTCTATATATTTGTCAAATTATCTTGTGTTATGTGTCATGTGCATAATTCAAAAAAATTTAACAAACATAAATGATTGAATGTAAATCATTAGTATAAAACATGAGTTAAAAAAATATTTTTCATATAATATAGCCATCAAGAAAAATATAATATAGTTTTCAGAAAAAAAAAATATAATATGGCCATCAAGAACCACAAAAAGAAAAAAAATAATAATACAAAAATTCTGAAAAAAATAAATAAAATGGGTATATAGCTTGCAGCCTTTGGATTTTATCACTCGATGCCCCATGGATAGAAAAGGGCTAAGCCCACGAACTAGCCTCCAAAATGTTTAAACAACCAAGAACTTAAGTAGTGGGCTTGTTCATATATGGCCCCATATAATTTGGGCACTGCAAGAACTTAAAGCCCATTATATATATATGGGTCCGGCTAAATCCAACCACCATTTTCTGTCTCTTCATCCGCTTACACCTTTCGCTGACATAAAAATTTAAAATCAATCATTATCTCTCTCTTCACCTACCTAAATTCTCATTCTACCCTTCTCACTTTCAAAATCCCAACGCCCTAACCTTTTCCCTCTCTCGTTTCTTCTCTTCTTTTCTCCATTTCTTCAAGTTTTTCACTCATTCAAAGGTTAGAACATCGTTAGCAAGGTTTGTGAGCAACTACCTTGCGAAATCTTACAAAAAAAAATGGTTTATTTCTGGTTTTGGAGGCCTTGAACTCAAAGTGATTCAAGTGAAATTTTTTGTTCACAAATTGGTAAGTACATGATGATTTCTACATGTTTTAAGTTGATTTTAATGGTACATTGTTTGATTGCAGTGTTTTATTACAAAAAAAAAGGGGTTAAGATGGTTGAATGAGGCGTCGGAAATGGATTTCATAAACCCATTCCGCCGCCGGAATCGCAACGTTCGACATACCAGGGTCGGACGTTTGCGTTTATGTCCGACCTGTCAGGGGCCTAAACACCCGAATATGTCCGCCTCTAACAGGTCGGACAACACATGGTATGTCCTACCTGTAATGGGCAAACATACCATGTATTGTTCGCTTCTGTAAGGTCAAACATTACATTTTTGTGGTTTTTAATTTTTTTTTGTTTTTTGTTTAAGCTAAATATCAATTGTTTATGATAATTACAAACAACCTTGTAGAGAAGAAGACAGGCGAAAATCATCGCCACCACCTCCCGTTATACATGAAGAAGAACAACAACAATCGGAAGAAGAACCGATTTAGGAGGGAGAAGAAGGGTAATTGCCAGAAGAAGAAGAGGATGACATAATGAGGAGTCCTTGCTCCGGGGGTCTTACTGATCCTTCGGTCCTCATTCATTTCAAGGGCCATGTGGCATACTATGTGTGGCAAAATAAAGTATATCACTTTATTACTTTAATTTAAATTCAATTGTTTTTATGATTAAATCTCAATCTTGGTACATACGTATAATTTTTTGTTTATTTATACAGAAAAGTTCTATACAAAAATGCCGAAACCACAGGGCAAAGTTGGTCTCTTGGGACCTTCATGAACATCCCAATAGAAAGAGAGTCATGGAGATAATTACAACATCTGGTCTCCGTCATTTGTTGACTTTTACGTACAGTTGTGCCAACAAGCTTTTGATTGCTGCTTTTGTGGAGAGGTGGCAACTAAAGACCAATTGTTGCGACCTCTCTTTGGGTGAAGTCACGACCGCACAATACCCCAAATAATACCACAACACGACAAAACCTGAGGCACTGATAAGCCTCTATGCGAAAAGTACCTAGTAAACTCAATACACAACCTGTATATGATCAAAATAATTGGACCGCAATAAATATTATATCATCATCCAAATACATGATGAGGCCTATCCAAAATAATTATCATAAGGTTCAGAATCCTCAACATCTATATAGAACTCAAGTAAGAGTCCATCATCCAACTGTTTATTATATACAGTCCAAACAAAATCATAACTATCTATGTTTTATATTCATATGTACCTATAATAGTTATATATAATTTCAAAAGAGCAAAACAATTGAAAACTTGACCTACATCCAAAAAATATAAACAAAACCTACATCCAAATATTAGAAGAGGAAGGTCACTCAGCACGTCAAGTCTTGCCTTTTCCTTTCGAATTTGAACCTGAGAAAAGTAGGGAAAATGGGGTGAGCTCAACTAGCTCAATAAATATTTTTCACAATAATCTCCACATATGCATTTATATAAAACATGTATGCCATTGGAAAATCACATTTATAAACCAAATGCATCAAGGAAATCATAATATGCATGGTCCCAACTAAACATATGATTTATGCATCATTTTCATAAAAGTATGCCAACGCCTCCATGAGGTCACAATAGAATAACATTGCCTACACTTTCCCCATTTGCGCTATAGGGTACAAGTCAACATATTATCCGACACTAATCTTCCTACCCTTACATTCCTCAGTGATTCGGAAAGTCCTTTTCACGGAGTGCCAATCCAAATACTCCGGCGGCCCCGAAGAACAAGTAAGTAGAAAAACAATCAATGTCAATGTATTTAATCCAAAATACTCAAGGAAAATTCAATGCATAAAAAAATCAATTTTCATGCTCTCAAAACACAATGCAAATATATATATAATATGATGCATATCATTCAACAATCCAATCTCATATAAATACAATGCTATAAACGGAGAAATAAAGTGAGGAATACTCATAAATAGTCCAATAGCCAATTAAACAAGTCAAATGCTTTCAAATTGGCCAATCAATTCACAATGACCTGAAATGAATTAAATTTACACCACATTGATCAAATTCAAGCCATATATGCCCAATTGCATAAATTTCTAGCTTAAGTCCCAACATATCCAACATAGGCCAATTCATCAATCACCATCATAGTCTATGTAGGAAAACTAGATAGCCCCACAATTCCCAAATGCACATGAACACATCCATAATTCATGATTTAACCCAAATTATCAATGCCTAACCCATAGGCATCCATCATGCCCAATTTTATGATCATATAAAGTTTAGGCCTAAGCCAACATAAATCAATTATAATTCCTTCGATACCCAATTCATGCTCAATTAAATGTAAATCAACTTTATTCATGTCCAATTAATTAAATTCCACCACAATTAATCTTGTTCAAACTAATTGAACCAAAAGCCTCAAATTGGATAAAATCTCTACAATGAGACATAGTGTCACGACGCCCTTAACATAGGTTGACGTCATGACCGGCACAGTATACTATACACTGTACATACCTTGTATACAATATATAATACACTGTTAGTCTCAACCGATTTACACAAATCTAAAAAAAAATTGACAGCATCTCCCCATAAAATAAACTTTTCACCACCTTATATACTACAAATCAAATTATATATATATACTCATCCACAATATCCATTCATTCCATAATAAATAATCTTCCGAATATCACAAGCATTTCATAACCCAAAATGTTTAATACTATTCATTTCTCAAGTTATTTCATACACCATGATCATATGAGTAAATATATCATCATTAAACATTTCATAATCCAAATACCAAAACCCATATTCTCATTCAACCCAACTATGTGATAATATATACATAATAATGTAATAATTATACTTATCAAAATGAAGAAAAGTAACCCATATCCTCCAATGCATACGTACATATACAAGACGAATGCAATCACGTGATTATCACTCACGGATTTTTCCTTTTCCCTTCTACTCGGTACCTGAAATATTGGAGGAAATGGAGTGAGCAACCAATAGCGCAGTGAATATATTTCTTGATATGACAATTATATGCATTTAGAGAAACATGACATTCAAAATCATTTAAAACATTTATAAATACATATGCATCATTCAACAAATAATTCATACATGTCACAATATACATTTCATGAATTTCAAATAAACAATACAAGGTTTTTCATCAAAAACCACCATCTCCCTCCTTCAAGGTAATAGAGCGGATCTAACCCTTGTATGACTGTTACAAGGTAGCCACAACCTTCCATTACTCAATTCACAGTCATTTCAAGGATCTCAAATCCTTGTTAGGATAAGCTTACCGACAATGAGGTTACGCATAACATTCATTCGAGTCTAATTCCTAACGAAATGACACCAACATGCCTTCGCAAGTCTCACATGCTCCAATGCAAAAAAAAAATCATTTATGAATGCAAATTAAAACATAATGCAGCAATGTATACATAACATATTTACCTTCAAACATTTCATATATATATATATAATGTCATTCAAGAACCAAATCAAGAAAATATACTCACAGTGGTTAACCGATGTTTCTAAGAAAATGCACACTCTACTATTCAATATTTTGCTCAATTCCAAGATGTCCAGCACAATTGGATCATCACCCAATTCAATACACACCAACAATGTCCAGCATCAATGTTTCTCAAGTTCAATCACCAACGCACTATATCACATTTTAAGCACTGCAAACATGAAATTCATACCATAATTAAGCGTTATAATCAACTAGACATCATTCAATCTCACTTAAACATCATTTCTACGATCAATCTAGATTTTTCCATAAGAAGTAACAGTGAAAATAGATTTCCAAATCATATTTGCACTAGTTCTTAATTTTAGTGTTCTACTTGAAACATATATCAATTTTATTAAAAATATAGAACATTCCTAAAATTGTTCTGTCCACATCGACGCGTGTAAAATCAGTCATATTATCATTATACCACCTTCAACAGGTATTTCACTAAGGTTTTACAAGTTCGCAGAGATATTCAAAGTCAATTTTACTTACTAAAATCATATATTTAGTTACTAAAAATATCAAATCATATCCAAAAATCACAACCTTGGTATCAAAACGTCCGGAATTCAGTTCTTTACGATTTTATGGTCTAAAACCTGAGTTTCATCAGGTTTTACCAAGGTTCCGAAGGTCTCCAATGCCAAATCTAAGGGTTCAAGTATTAAATCAACTTCTAACAGCTATAAAAGTTCCAAACAAACAAATAAATTCAATCTAACCATATATTTAAGGTAACCATATATTTAAGGTTCCTATAGCCTAGGAAGTATTTTTCAACCTTCCTAGCTGATTTTCATTCAAGTTGGGTCGAAACCCAATTTTTAGAAACACTGTAAAACGACTCCTATAGTAAAAATTTCTCCGAAAGAAACGTTATGTGTGCACGGTGCACAGTGCATAGTGAATAGTGATATTGATCAGTGATGTGAATCGTACTGTGCACAGTGATGTGAACCCAATGAAACCCCGGTTTGAGTTTATAGAGTTGAGATAACTGCTTTTGAGTCCTAAATGGATTTATTAGTCGTGATTTAAAGTGAGTTGAGAAATATAAATATGAAGACATGAAATTGAATTATGGAGTGATTGTGACAGGTTAAATTCATTGGATTTAACTTGGAGCTGGACTCGAAAGCGACGATGATTGAGTTTTTGTGGAACGTGTTGTACTTTAATTTATTCTCTAAAATCTGGTGGAATCACATTGATAAAACACATATCGACTAATTGGAGTTTAACACATCCCGTGTCATTTTTTTTTATAGATGACTCGAGAGACAATGTACGCAGTCTGTGACTCTTGCTCATGGAATGGAAACCACTTCTGGTTTTCATAATTCTTTAACATCACTTCCCTTTTTCCCATTCTTATTGGGTTAGGTACTAACAAAATTAGAGCATGAATACTGTCAAAATCTCAACCTTACTCAATGTTTCACTGATCTTCAATTTCATATTTTTGCCCCAACATTTTCTTACATTACTTATTTCTCTTTTTACCTAACACTGGTGGATCTATGATCTTTACAATTACTCCAGATTTTAATGTTTGTCTCAAAGATCCCACCTTACCTACACGGAACTTTCTAGAAATATCAGGACGAAGATGGAATAGGAATAAGTAGGGCGTCTTCTGATGAAATGAATCAGGTTGAAGATGGGCTGGATAGTCCAAAAGTTATAGGTTGCCTCACAACTTGCGCATATAGTTATAACCCAACAATTCTCAAACCTGCCGCATAGGATCCCAAAATTTATTCTAGGTCCTTATCATTCTCAGAGTATCCATAATGATCATTCCAAAAATAAACTATACCAGTCTATTTCATTCATGTTTGTATTTATGGTTAGGCATGTCACTACATTTTAACAAGATAAACTTTTTCATGCCTTAAATCAATTTCAGCGGGATGATAGAAGCCCTCATAAATAGTTTCTGTACGTAATCCCATGCCTTACTCATCTCAAGAGTCCTTAACCCAATTTTCTCTTATCTCTTATCATCAGTTAGCTTAAACTTAGCTAACTTGTTCATTATTTTCTTTTATTTTATCTTTTTATTCGTTTTTCTTCGTACACTCACTTACATACACGTATTTTGGCTCTTACGTATAAAATACGTGTCTTATCAAACGTATAGTTAGCTCTTACATATAAAATACGTGTATTATCACGCGTATATGTAGCTTATACGTATAAAATACGTGTATTATCAAACGTATATTGAGCTCCAATGTATAAAATACGTGTATTATATATCTCGATATACGTGTACGTCATTTACTTAACTTTACGGGGTGTTACAATCTCCCCAACTTAAGGAATTTCGTCCTCGAAATTTAGAAAGGACGATTCCTTAAGTGATACTCAATCCCAGAAAACTGCTCCCGCATTTTATATTCCGCTTCCATGTTTGCTCTTTTTGATACGTGGTATCCTCCCCAACTTAGCGTTGAGTTATATCCATAACATTTATGAAATCCGACTGATATTTCCTCAACATCAATAGATAGACACTATTCTGAACACTTCTCAACTGTGACACGTTACATCTAGCTTACCTAATTTAACACCTCTCACAACTACCCCATATTTAAATAAAACTTTTTATTATACATTAATCTCACACCATGTATTCAAATAAAATATTTACACATTAATTTCACCCACCAACTCTCCACCAACCGCTTGAAATAAAATCATATGTATTGGACCTATAATATTGGACCAAATCTTAAGGTTGGAAAAATGGAAATAATTAATTCATTAAATAAGAGAATTATTTATAGCTTTCCCCATAAGCTACAATTATAATATTAGCTTGCTCTACAAGCTACTTAGGTATGACCTATTCTATAAGCCACTAATTATAATAATATTAATAATTCTCTCTAAAAATAAATAAAATACATATACAATATACATCAAATCATCTACACAAGCATCTAGAGTCAGGCAATGCGTCATCATGACATCTGATGAGAGTTTGGGTCATTACGCCAATTCATTTCACCTACCATTCGGTGAAATGACCATTACACTAGACGATGTAATGGTCTTGCTTAAGATTCCAACAGTGGGCAAGATAGTGAATGGAGAAACACTAACTAACGCAAAAGCAGTGCTCATACTTCAAGAAGCTCTGGGGTCTCGACACAAGAGGTATTGGATGAGGTGAATAAGAAAAGAGGTCAATCGATTCTATTGGAATAGTTGCTAAAAAAATTGGATCGAAGCTTCTAAGAAACCAACAATATCCTTCGGCCCAGTGTACTGCGAGAGCTTATCTGCTGTTCATTCTGGGTTGCACTCTTCTCACAGACAAGAGTGGTACAAGGGTGAACGTAATATATTTGACATTGTTGATGAATTTGGATGAGGTGAGCAATTATGCATGGGAGCTGCTTGTCTAGCACTTTTGTATCGTCAATTGGGATGTGCTATGAGATATCACGCGCAACAGCTGGCGGGTTCCATGACATTACTAAAGGTACAACTATTTCAATCATTTTGCTTTAAGTAAAGTAAACTTGATATAAATATGCTTGTGTTAAACACTTTTTTTTCTTATATTTGGTAGCCGTGGATATACGAACACTTCTCATTCAAGTATAATGACAACCTCCTACGTGCTATGAAATGGAAACCTCACAAAGAACAAGGAATAAGGGAACAATACATAGAAGTTCTATGCGAGGCAATCGATGATCTTCAGCCAAATCAAGTAAATGCTACTATTTTAAATTAAGTTTCATATATGCAACATATCCTTAGGTCTATGTTATTTTGTTCAAGTTGTATAAGACTCTTATACAGACTGTAGGGACGAATGCTCACTACATGAAGTGTCACGACCCACTATACGTGACGTCATGACCGGCACGGGAACCTCCGAGTATACCCTCCGTCGGTACACCCGACGTCCCGTCAGCCTAAAATACATATACGAATCCCCAAAAAGAAATAAAAGTACATCATTAACAACCAACTATCATGATCATAATGAAATAAAATATTACTTCTCCAAAGTTTTACAAACATAAGATTCCAAAGTCTTTAAAATGATACAAAACCCAACACATCCCAACTATGTGTTAAATATACTATTACTAGGTGTTATCATGTACATAATTATCAAAATACAAAACTAAATGTACAACACCTACATGAAACAAAAACAAGGGACGCTCCGCAGTCAAGCCTTCCCTTTTCCTTTTCTATCAGATCCTGAAAGAAGATGGTGAGGTGTGAGCTACAGCCAGCTCAATGAATGTTATTTACAAGTGGCATATACGTGCATTTATAAAACATGGTAAGATCATAAAACAGTTGAAATATCATGATGACGAAATATATTACATACATGCTAACATAATGCATCAAGTCATACATAAGACGATGCATAACATTTTGTAGTCATGCTCATGCAATCCTAACACCTCCTGAGTATGGGGGTTTCAAGGCCTGGTGCGCGACACACAGTGCCCGAACACACACACAATACTCGTATTCTAATAGGGTTTATGGGGTCGTGCAACACGTAGGATTAATTTAAACAAACCTACCCATACACAAGGCATAAAACCCTCTGCCAGGTACACAACTGGGATCGTCGCTAGACTTACGAGAATTCCCAAAAAGAGGAAATTCCAACTAGGGGCCTCAACCCAAATTGTCATCCCAATGAATTATGCTCAAATGTATTTCATGGAATATTAAAACATGCATACCATTATACATAAGTATTTAAAACATTTTTATACTACAATGCCACATATAAATAATCCAAAAGTAAAGAACACTCACTCTTGATTGGCTAAGTCTAGCCAATCCAATTGTCAAAACTCTCCAATTGACTAAACGGGTTCAAGATCAATCACAAGACCTGAAAATAACATGGTTCACACAACTGAAAATCAGTCATAAAGTGTGTCAAAACCTCATGTTCAAACCCAATCTAAAGTCAATTAGATTCTAAATTGATTACTCCCTTGAGCCGATTTCCATATTGCCCAACTTGATCATTTAGAATCAATTAAACTAAGATTGACCTAAATTGAATGTAATAGGGTGATCCCATGATCCAACCACTAATATACATAAAATTCAATTATAATTAGGGTCAATTAGACTATACATTAAGTCAATTTCATCAATTGACTAAGTCTTGGTCAAAATCCCCAATTAGGCCAATATAAAACATAAGGTCAAAATGAACTAAGTCATATCAATTTAACATGGGTCTTAACATTTTAAACTCATGATTCTACTTAATTTGGGTCCAATTAAACAATCCCCAAGTCAACTTCACAAATTGACTTGCTTTGGGTGAAAACTCCCAATTTGGGCAAAATCCCCAAATTACATGCAAAATTACCAAATACTTAGCCTAGATCAAAATTAGTCAATCTTAGGGTATTCATTATGTGAACCCACTGAATTCAATCATCAAACAACTCTAATCATGTCCAATTAGACCTACATTGCATAATTTTCCAGATTTTATATCAAGAGCATCAAAAGCCCCAAATCTGGAAATTTTCATACATATGCCCTATTGCCAATTTTACACTAGGGCACCATGTTCAACCATGAATTTTACTGATCTTGCAACATGGAATCATCCACAATGGCCACTAGATCAACATAGTTGACATGCAAACATTTTGAAAAAGTCTAAGGCCATAAACTAAGTTTAGGTCATTTGAACTAAACCTTCCAATTTCTTGCTAGAAATTGGGGCTTTCACCATTAGTGTACTCCTTACACTCTCTAATCACACATATGTGATACGCAAGACTCAACTCCAACTTTGGTCTTCCACCCATCCAAGGTTCATCACAATGCATGCATCAAAATGAAACCCTCATGCTCAAAATAAAACTATCATGCAACTAATAGAGAGATTCAAGGAAGAAATGGAGGAAAAATACAAACCTTAAGGTGTTCTTGAGCAAGAAACCACCAAACCCTAACTTTCCTCTCCTTTTCTCCTCTCCAGCACCTTTCTCTCTTTTCTGGCTGAGAAATGAGCAAATGAACCAAAAATCACGTTTTGGTTGCTTAAATAGATAAGCTTAGGCCCACAACTAAAAGTTGTCAAAATTATCACAAACCCAGATTTTCTGTTACAATACTGGTATTTAGACAGTCCATTTCTTGAAACATACGCCCAATTTTAACATCTTAACCGTTCAAACGTTGAATGAGTAAGTTATCAACATTCTGCTAAACTTTAGGCTCAATCCAACGGTGAGATTGTGAGATCTATCTGTTTGATCAAAACTGCGCAAGAAAATCCCAGAATCCGTGAATCAGTGTTTTGGGTCTTATAACTCAAATTAGGTAACTCCAATTAAGATCTTCACCGTTCATAATGAAGATATATCATATAAGAATGAGCTGACAAAATTTCAGCCCAATCAGACAACGGATCTAGGAGATCAAACCATTGATGTAAGTTGTGACAGAAATAGAAAGCTCCACTGGATCCAAAACACCGTTTTTGAAATGTTTTGACGTCGAACGGGTCTCCGAAATTTCATGCGTACCCTTTATGACCTAAAATCATGCAAAGACACTCAAACTTACGTACTTCGAGCATCAAAATACATATACACATACGTATACAAATACGTATAGGGTACACTATGGGTCAAAATGACATCACCTAAAGGCACGGGTGCTACATGAAGTGGCATTTTATACCTCGTGCATAAAGTTCTTTGATGTGCTCAAGCCTTACCATCTCGATAGAGTTCTGCGTCAATTAGGACATATACAAAAGATCCCACTTCCTCCTATACATCTTGTTCGAGCTGAGAGGAGTACTAAGGGAAGTGATTACAACGTCTATCACATGTTCATTTATTAGTATTGGGAGAGCTAGGACTACCATTTGTTACATGCGGCTGCACGAAGGGAACAAATTTCTAATCCATGAGACATTGTACCAAAATATCTTGAGTGGTTCGAAAGCATTTCACATCTAAAAGTGTAGAACCCTGAGTATCGGGCTATCCACTCCAGCGCCATCTTCATCCGAGACTATATAAATTTTGGTAATAAATTAATCTCTACAAAAGTTATTAATGTCTTTGATTTTATTATATTTGGCATTAGTTGATATTTTGTTTTCACAGGGAGTGCAACAATCGATCTCTGGCGATGCTAAGGTCCCTAAGAGCAACTCAAGTACAAGAGATATCTATTGATGCTGTGTACCTAGGGATTGATGACGTTATCCAAGTTTTATCCAGTACTCGCATCAACGAAGAATAAGAAGAAGAAGAAGAAGAAGAAGAAGCTCAAACTCCAGTTGTTCAGTTCGAACGCATTGAGATGTCACGCACTCCAATTGCTCACTTTGAACGTGGTAAGAGCTTGCGAGGGCTGAAGAACATACGCTTCGAACACAAGTTCTAAGAAGACTAGAATAGACTTGTTTGTTTTTATTTTTATTTTTATTTATTTTTTTGCGATGGATGTTTGAACTTCAAACAAGAATTTCATTTACTTCTATGAACAAAAAAAAAATACATGTATTATCTTTTTTGGAAGTTCAAAAAAAAAATCAATCATCAATTGTTTTTATAGTGAGAATACATGCGCTACCGAAACTGTGAGATTAGTTGATGTAATGCAAACCATCGGAAGTAATGGATATCAATAGATATTCGTCTTATAAGTGCAATTCATTACCAAAACTTTGGAAAAACAACGTACCAAGTTTACAGAGACTGGGTGTGCATAAAACAACGCTTGTATATCATCAGGCTTTTCATCGGATTGGTGCCACTCGACTTATTGTTCTTCGACTAACTTCGCTATCAAATATTGTGTAACACCCCGTAAAGTTACGTAAATACATACGTTGACATACACGTATATCGAAATGAATAATACACATATTTTATATATAGGAGCTCAATATACGTTTGTTAATACACGTATGTATGTATTGGAGCTCACTATATGTTTGTTATATGTTTGTTAATACACGTATTTTATACGTAAGAGCTAAATATACGCATAATAATACACGTATTTTAGACGTATGAGTCAAATATACGTGTGTCTGATTGAGTGTATGAAGAAAAAGACAAATATACGTGTGTATGGTTGGTTCCTTAAACCTGTGGATTGAGTGTATGGAGAAGAAGAACGAATAAAAAGATAAAATAAAATAAAATAATAAACAGTATTTGCATAGTAAAATACTATTTATCAAATAGTAGCATGAATAGTATTAAATAGCATTTTACTGTTCATTAATAAAAAAAATAAAAAAAAAATAAAACAAAACCAATTGCTGAATGAAAAAAAAAACAAAACAGAGAGAAACGTCCAGAGAAAGGAAGACGGAGAAGAAGGAGAAGAAGGAAAAGGGGAAGCGAAATTCGGACCGCCGGTAAGTAATTTTTACGCATTTTCTCCGTAAAATTGATATCTAAGCTAGAAGTAAACTTTCTAGCGAACTAATTTTGACTGTGGGAGCCGTTTTACGACGTTTTTACAAATTGGGGTTTTAACCCCAACGTGAATGGAAAACCCGCTAGGAAGGTAGAAAAACACTCCCTGGACTGCCGAGACTTCGAATCTGTGGTTAGATTCGAATTTATGCGTTTTGGAGACCGTTTGACAATTTTAATACAATTTACATCTTTCGGATGAATAGTGATGAATAGTGAATAGTGAATAGCGCACAGTGCACAGTGCACAGTGTACAGTGAATAGTGAATAGTGAATAGTGCACAGTGCACAGTGAATAGTGCACAGTGAATAGTGATATAGTGAGTGATGTGAATAGTACTGTGCACAGTGATGTGACCAGTGATGTGAACCCAATGAAACCCCGGTTTGAGTTTATAGAAACGAGATAACTGCTTTTGAGTCCTAAATGGATTTATTAGTAGTGATTTGAAGTGAGTTGAGACATTAAAGATGTAAATAGATCTCAATACATGAAATTGAATCATGGAGTGATTATAACAGGTGAAATTAGGTGGATTTAAGTTGGAGCTGGACTCGAAGGCGATGATGATTGGGTTTAAGTTGAACGTGTTGTACTGTGAGTATAGTTTTCTTGATTTGGTTCTTGTATGACATTGTACGTATATAAAATGGTTGATGGTATGCATGTTAGATTTATATATCCTGCATTGAGTTTATGGATCATGCAAACTGATTTTAGCATTGGAGTTTGTAATGATGAGGCTTTGCGATTCCTCATTGTCATTTCGTTAGGTTTGTCCTAACAAGGGTTGCGATCCTTGAAATGACTGTGAATTGGGTAATGAGAAGTTGTGGCTACCTTGTAACGGCCATACAAGGGTTAGACCCGCTCTCTTGCCTTGCGGAGGAGGGAGATTGTGCATTGTGTTTTGAAATTGGGTAATGAGAGGCTGTGTTTACCTTGTACGACCATACAAGGTTAGACTCGCTCTCTTGCCTTGCGGAGGAGGGAAATTGTGCATTATATTCTTGAAAAACATGAAAGTTATGTTGTTGACATGTATGATATATTCGTTGAATGATGCATGTGTTGCATAAATGTTTGAAATGATTTTTAAATGTCATATTTCTCTAAATGTATATAATTGTCATCTCAAGAACTATATTCACTGAGCTGTTGTTTGCTCACCCCATTTCCTCCAATATTTCAGGTATTGAGTTGAAGGGAAAAGGAAACTCCGTGAGTGAGTCTGGTATGTGTATGTCTACTTGGAGGAAATAACTTTTGTTATTTTAATATGTATAATTATCACACACGATATATATGTAATATCACCTAGATGGGTTGTGTGGTAAGATTATATAATGATTGGGATGATGAAATGAGATGATCATAGATAGTTATCTGGTGAGAATTTAATTTGTGGAATGAATGGAATCAATGTGAATGAAATGATCATCTATATATCTGGGATTTGATTTGATGTGTGGTATAGGAAAAAAAATATTCTGTACATTTTGGGAAGGTTTGTGAGAGTACGTGAAGGCTGACAGTGTATTATCTACTGTATATGATGATGTACAGTGTATAGTACGCTGTGCCGGTCATGACGTCAGCCTACGTCAGGGGCGTCGTGACAATATTGGTATCAGAGACTAAGTTTAAAATTCGTAAAAGATTAAAAGCTTTATGATATTATGATTGTTTGTATGGGTATATATATGGGTAGTTCTATTATGTTGAGCCTAATCCAATATGTTATCTTGATTGAGAATCACCTGTGTCGGTGAATTCCATATTTGGAAACGAATAATCAAGAGTAACAATGGAAATTGCTGATCAAGAAAAGATCAGAAGGCTGAAAGAAAAAGAACTGGATGTAATCCAGTGATAAGAAACGATATAGCTTATATATGGCTAGTAACTACCCAACAACAGCGAAATGCACAGCTTATGAGCTTGTGGCAAAGTTGTAATATGAGAATGACAGAAGCTTGAATCATTGATAGCTCCAGATGTGGATGTTAATGGTGTGCGTACTTCTGTACAAACAGATATAGTTGAGACGGAAGTAAAACAAATAAAATAAACTAAATATAAGGTCTCAATGATAAGCCAGATGAAATGAAAAGATATGTGAAAGTTATGAAGACTTTCAGGAGAAGAGACTCTCCTATCTTAACTGGCAATATGATAGTAGATGGAATAAAGAATTTGCTACTATGAGTAGAGACAAGCTTAGAGAATGATTAAATCTCTGAAAAGTAAGTTAGCTAAGTTTAAACTACTGATGATAAGAGATGATAAAACATTGAGTTGAGGACTCCTGAGATGATTAAGGCATGAGATTAATTAAAGAAGCTATTGTATGAGGGCTTCTATCATCATGCTGACATTGATGTAAGGCATGAAAAAGTTTATCTTGTTAAAATGTAGTGACATGCCTAACCAGAAGTACAAACATGAATTAAATAGACTGGTATAGTTTCTTTTTGGGAATGATCAATATGGATATTTTGAGAATGGTAAGGATCTAGAATACGTGTTGGGATCCTATACGACAGGTTTGATAATTGTTGGGTTATACATATAGGCGCAAGTTGTGAGGCAGCCTATAATTTTCGGGTTAGCCAAAGTTGTGGTGAAATTGTTAACACCAGCATTAGTGAGATAGCTTGCACTGTCGTTTGAAGCCGAGTCATCAACACCAGTGTTAGGTAAAAGGTGAACTAAGTAATGTAATGAAATGTTGGGGCAAGAATATGAAATTCAAGATGAGCGAAACATTGAGTAAGGTTGAGATTTTGGCAGTATTCGTGACTCTAATTTTGTTAGTACCTAACCCAATAATAATGGGAAAAAGGGAAGTGATGTTAAAAAAAATTTATGAAAACCAGAAGTGGCTTCCATTGCCTGAGCATGAGTCACAGACTGAGTACATTGTATCTCGACCAATGATTGTCTATTATCAATCTATAAAAACAAAGTGACACGGGATGTGTTAATATCCAGTTAGTCGATATGGAATGCCCCAATAATTTTTATCAATGTGATTCCACCAGATTTAGAAAATAAATGACAGTAAATGAAAGACCAGATCCAGAAAGTAGTAAGACGTTGAGAACAAGTATGATCAACATTCTATGATTGTGTATAATCTGATGTAGTGTTGGATCTGCCTGATGTTGTACCTCTGGTGATATGGTAGACAGATTGTATTATCTTCTGTTATAATGGAATATCATTGATTGTGAGTATGCTGACAGGAGAAAGAATTGACCAGAATATGGTTAACAAATAATATGTGAAATAAATATGAGGGTCATCAAGTAAGTATGGACTTTAGAATATGAAAGTTTTGGAATTGGATGCTTTGTTGGGTATGATTGGTTGGTCACTTCTCATGCCAGGTGGACCGTCGCTAAGAAAAGAAGTAATATTCTGAATAAGTGGAAAATTCTCATTTTGAATCTCGAGAAATTTATACCCTCAAAATTTTCTCTCTAAGATAAGCTAGTTATTGACGAGGACATGGAGAATATGACTAGTACAAAGCCATGTAGGGTCATGTAATAAGGCATGCAGTTGATTAAAACTCCTGTGGTGAGCTGGTATATTGGAGTATTCTCTGATGAAGTATTAAAATTGCTACCTGCACAGGAGCTTGATAGCATATAAAACTGATGCTAATATAATATGTATCTCCATATCTTCATATAACGAGTACTTGGGGAATTGTGAGGACTTCTGGTGTAGGTAAATGTGTTAATGAGCAAAAGATTTATTATCTTTGATATGCCACCTTGAAGAGCATTTGTGATAAGATGGACAGAATGTATAGTGAACTATGTTTACGTATCAATTATTGTTAACTGGGCATGATAACAAGAAAGAATGAATACCTTGACCAGGGATAGATGGTCGAATTCGATTAACTAAATAGTGCCAACTTTTCTTTAAGATCATTTTGAGATCTAGGCACCATCAGTTAAGACTTCGAGAAAAGGATGTAATGCAGACTGTGCTAAGACAAGATATGGATATTATGAAATTTTGGTAACCTTGATTAATGTGTCAATCACGTTTATAAGATTGATGCAGTGGGAATATGAACCATATCTTGATTATTACATAGTTTTCGATGATGATATATGAAATTGTCCCAAGAAAATGAGAGGAGCATGAATAGCACCTCGGAATTATCTTGTAGTCACTAAGAGAGCATTGATTGAGTGTCAAGCTCGGTGAATATGAGCTGTGAATATAATTGAGATGAGAATTTGTGGATCACATGACTAGTTTAAATCGTATCTTTAAGGATGCAGGGAATGTCAAAGTGATCATCGAACTGTTAAAACTGATTTAAATGATGGAAATCAGAAGTTTTCTGGTATTAGTTGTATGTTATAGACAGTGCGTGGAAAAATCCTTAGAGCGAGCTATATGTTCCACTCATGAAACGAAACCAAATGAATGTTATATAATGTGTGGACCGTTGTGCATGGGAAAGCTCTCATAGTATTAAATGTTGTGACTAGTTTCAGAATCTGGAAGTAATTGTGATTGATGAATATCACGTCCAGATCTGGAGTTTGCATTGATACAAAAGGATAAGTTAATTACTTGTGCCTTCAGATATTTGGTAGTGCACGAGAATAACTATCCTGAGGGTGAATAAAAAATTCGTTGGTAGTTATTTTGAATTGATGAGAGCATTGCCTCTATAATAAAAAGGTCACACTATTTTCAGATTTTAAGAGTCTGAAGTACTTATTTGAACGGAAAGAAACTGAATATGAGGTAATAAATGTGGCAAGAATTCCCGAAGGATTTGATTTTATATTGAATTATTATCCTGGGAAAGACCAATATGTTGCTGAGGCATGGAGCAGGAAACAGGCCGAAACTGGAGTAGTATCGATCAGTGGCTACTCAAGTTGCGAATTCTAACTCCTTAAGGGAGGTTGCGAGTTCGAACTTGGGGGAGACCCTTTACTATTCATGAGGGAATAGTAGGGACAAAGAATCGTTTCGATGTAGACCAGCTGCGGTTGGGTTGCTACATGGCGATATGACAATATTGGCTGGGGTATGCGTACCCATCACATCCCGGGGTACTAGACACTGCGGTGTGCTGTGTACTGGGGTGTGACAAAAAGGCTTTATGCGTGAGTGAGAGTTACAGTTATTAGTGTACTCTCTATTACTCCATGTGTTAATATTTGTACTCGGATGCATGTTCAGTTGATGGATACTCATATTCAGAGAGTAAAATGTATGATGCGGTATGATATCAGTATGAAAGATTATGAAATTGATAATATGGAGTACTGATGATATGGGATTCAAATGGTATCTTATGGGTTATGGGTAGAAATGATACCATTTGGATAACCATTAGTGGACTGGTAAGTCTATATATTCTTCCAATGAACACCAGAAGTCTATTGATAGACTGAGCAGATTGTATATGTGTGAGAGAGGGAGATTTGATGGGAGTACTCAGATATTTTTCATGTCGGATTAAGATCCGAAGATTGTGTCGAGATCTGATATATGATGCAGACTCGATTTGGTACTCATCTCCTTCTCAGTGTGATACTGTATTCTCAGACTGGCTGACAGACTGAGAGAGTGACTTTGATGCTTGCGAGCATGCTCGGGTCTAGTATACTTGAATTTTGGTGGAAGTTGGAAAGAATATGTTACGTGTGTAAACTTATGTAAACTTGTGTGTATAAATAACTATTATAATCGTATAATGATGGCACTCTAAAGGTTTGTCAACAAGTCTTATAGATCTCCACCCTGTTGATTTGAAAGTATGGAGTTCTTGTTACTGGTGTGAGAGGATAGTATTAAATACACAAGGTTGGTATATAGGCCTTGAAATTGGTTGTGGCTGACTCAGTTTTGTTAAGGGTCTTACCAAAATGCCAAAATGAGATTTGGAATGAAAAGAAAGCTCGCACCGTGATTTGTTGGACCATGAAAGATCCTTGATAGGATAGGTCCATTGGCCTACCGATTTGCTCTAAGTGTTCGGAATAGTGTCTATTGATGTTGAGGAAATATCAGTCGGATTCCATATATGTTATGGATATAACTCAACGCTAAGTTGGGGAGGATACTATGTATTAAGAAGAGCAAACATGGAAGCGGAAATATAACATGCGGAGCAATTTTCTGGGATTGAGCATCACTTGAAGAATCGTCCTTTCTAAATTTCGAGGACGAAATTCCTTAAGTTGGGGAGATTGTAACACCCCGTAAAGTTACGTAAATACATACGTTGACATACACGTATATCGAAATGAATAATACACATATTTTATATATAGGAGCTCAATATACGTTTGTTAATACACGTATGTATGTATTGGAGCTCACTATATGTTTGTTATATGTTTGTTAATACACGTATTTTATACGTAAGAGCTAAATATACGCATAATAATACACGTATTTTAGACGTATGAGTCAAATATACGTGTGTCTGATTGAGTGTATGAAGAAAAAGACAAATATACGTGTGTATGGTTGGTTCCTTAAACCTGTGGATTGAGTGTATGGAGAAGAAGAACGAATAAAAAGATAAAATAAAATAAAATAATAAACAGTATTTGCATAGTAAAATACTATTTATCAAATAGTAGCATGAATAGTATTAAATAGCATTTTACTGTTCATTAATAAAAAAAATAAAAAAAAAATAAAACAAAACCAATTGCTGAATGAAAAAAAAAACAAAACAGAGAGAAACGTCCAGAGAAAGGAAGACGGAGAAGAAGGAGAAGAAGGAAAAGGGGAAGCGAAATTCGGACCGCCGGTAAGTAATTTTTACGCATTTTCTCCGTAAAATTGATATCTAAGCTAGAAGTAAACTTTCTAGCGAACTAATTTTGACTGTGGGAGCCGTTTTACGGCGTTTTTACAAATTGGGGTTTTAACCCCAACGTGAATGGAAAACCCGCTAGGAAGGTAGAAAAACACTCCCTGGACTGCCGAGACTTCGAATCTGTGGTTAGATTCGAATTTATGCGTTTTGGAGACCGTTTGACAATTTTAATACAATTTACATCTTTCGGATGAATAGTGATGAATAGTGAATAGTGAATAGCGCACAGTGCACAGTGTACAGTGAATAGTGAATAGTGAATAGTGCACAGTGCACAGTGAATAGTGCACAGTGAATAGTGATATAGTGAGTGATGTGAATAGTACTGTGCACAGTGATGTGACCAGTGATGTGAACCCAATGAAACCCCGGTTTGAGTTTATAGAAACGAGATAACTGCTTTTGAGTCCTAAATGGATTTATTAGTAGTGATTTGAAGTGAGTTGAGACATTAAAGATGTAAATAGATCTCAATACATGAAATTGAATCATGGAGTGATTATAACAGGTGAAATTAGGTGGATTTAAGTTGGAGCTGGACTCGAAGGCGATGATGATTGGGTTTAAGTTGAACGTGTTGTACTGTGAGTATAGTTTTCTTGATTTGGTTCTTGTATGACATTGTACGTATATAAAATGGTTGATGGTATGCATGTTAGATTTATATATCCTGCATTGAGTTTATGGATCATGCAAACTGATTTTAGCATTGGAGTTTGTAATGATGAGGCTTTGCGATTCCTCATTGTCATTTCGTTAGGTTTGTCCTAACAAGGGTTGCGATCCTTGAAATGACTGTGAATTGGGTAATGAGAAGTTGTGGCTACCTTGTAACGGCCATACAAGGGTTAGACCCGCTCTCTTGCCTTGCGGAGGAGGGAGATTGTGCATTGTGTTTTGAAATTGGGTAATGAGAGGCTGTGTTTACCTTGTACGACCATACAAGGTTAGACTCGCTCTCTTGCCTTGCGGAGGAGGGAAATTGTGCATTATATTCTTGAAAAACATGAAAGTTATGTTGTTGACATGTATGATATATTCGTTGAATGATGCATGTGTTGCATAAATGTTTGAAATGATTTTTAAATGTCATATTTCTCTAAATGTATATAATTGTCATCTCAAGAACTATATTCACTGAGCTGTTGTTTGCTCACCCCATTTCCTCCAATATTTCAGGTATTGAGTTGAAGGGAAAAGGAAACTCCGTGAGTGAGTCTGGTATGTGTATGTCTACTTGGAGGAAATAACTTTTGTTATTTTAATATGTATAATTATCACACACGATATATATGTAATATCACCTAGATGGGTTGTGTGGTAAGATTATATAATGATTGGGATGATGAAATGAGATGATCATAGATAGTTATCTGGTGAGAATTTAATTTGTGGAATGAATGGAATCAATGTGAATGAAATGATCATCTATATATCTGGGATTTGATTTGATGTGTGGTATAGGAAAAAAAAATATTCTGTACATTTTGGGAAGGTTTGTGAGAGTACGTGAAGGCTGACAGTGTATTATCTACTGTATATGATGATGTACAGTGTATAGTACGCTGTGCCGGTCATGACGTCAGCCTACGTCAGGGACGTCGTGACATATTGCATCTGTGACCTGTCACCGTGTTCCACCAATTTATACTTGCTACGTTCATTGTATATTGTCTTCAGTGTAGATATATTGTTTGCATCCCTTTGCTTCAGTTAGTATATTTCTGGGCCTTGTTTGACTCTTACTTATATCCATGAGGATTTTCATCTCATCCTTTGTCAGTCGGCCCGCGTAAGAATGCCCTTCCATTTGCTCAACAGGTGGATGATTATGAGTGTCGCAATGAACTTTTATCATCCAATCATCATCGGTGGCTAATTTTTGACCACGTAATAAAAAAAGACAATCACGCTTTTTCGTTGCAGTATCATTGGCTTTCTTCTTTCATGTTTCTTTTGGTTTATAGACACCGTATCTCTCACATGCAAATTTGATTCATGGTCGCCTACCCTTTGTCCCCCCTGAATCCGAGTTCTTGATAACAATCACAAAACCATTTTTTCGGCCTACTTCCCTTGTCTATGCAATAAGTTTGGCTTTACTCTTAAACACAATATTAGTTGTGAACTCATCAGTGTAGCCCGAACCAACACCAACTCAGAGCCAACAACATTGAATTCATCAAATCCTTCGTCATCCTGATGCATTACAACTCAAAATTAGTATTATATACAAAATAAAATAAGAAAAGAAAAAAAAAACTTTAAAAATCCCTTAAAATGCTCTGTCCGACTGATCATAGTCGGACATGGCATTTTAGTTACCCTAACAGGTCGGATTGAACGTGGTATGTCTGACTACTTATGGTCGGACATACCATGTTATGTACGTCCACGTAGGGTCGGACATAGCAAAATAGGGAGCGATTTTCTAGGTTTCGAAACCCATTTTTGCCTATTTTTCTATTCGATTTTGAGTTTGTTTTAACATAAAAATAGTATAAATACCAAATGCACGTACCGTAAGGGGTGAAGAATGGCTTGTATCCCTTTCCATTGTAGATCGAACGACTTGCTTGATGGTGCACACTTCCACTTTGAACATTGGCCGAACAACTTGCAGACACTTCCAAATCGAAAGAAACGACTTGCGAACACTTGAAAATATGCTTTTGATTCGAAAAATACAATAAAATGGCAAGATTAAAGATTGATAGTTGTTGGGGAGTTGGATTGTTGATGAGTTTTGGGTGGAAAGTAAGTGGGTGAAGAGAGTGGTGGGTGAGTTCAAGGAGTTTAATACATGTCCTTTTTGGTAACTTCACATGAAAGTTGTTTCGGCTTTTTAATTTTTTGATTAGGTAGGTAAAAAGATAGAAAATGGTAGTTGGATTTAGCCGGACCCTATATATATATATGCGTAAATTGAAAAATGGGGAAGAATTTGATTTGAATGTTAGGAATAAGCGTGAAACACACACACACACACGCGAGCACACACACACACACACATATATATATATATACATATAATATATGATTTTTTGATACACATTTTTAACATTATAAGTGAGAGTGATTAGATTATCTCGAATCACGTAATAATACTTCGTATGATACAAGGTGCTATCGTATAATTTAAGGTAATTTAACTACTTTCATTTACAATATCAAAAATATGTATTAAAAAATCATATCCTTATAACATTATCCATCGAAAAATGAGGAAGAAAAAATAAATTTTGATTTGAATGTTAGGAATAAGCGTGAAACATTACATAATATAACGCCACATCGCAGTCACGTAGTCAAAGTCGTACGCATTTAGGCCCGGCTTTGATTTAGGCCTCTCGGAGTCTTGGAATCTTTCAAACACATACAGAACAAATAAAAGTGCGAAAGAATGATCATTGGCTGATGGCTACTTATTGTATAATGCAGTGCTTTCTTCCAAGCTTCACTTTACATGAACGTGTCAACTTCGCATCAATGAACCTGTACCCCTCTGTTATTATTATTATTTTTAATTTTTTTTGACAGTGGGAGGTATATTCTTTATTTTTTAGGCGACCCTAACCTTTCTAGATTTAAGAATTTACAAAGATAATGATATATCTCCCAATAAAAATATACGAAAATAGGCTTGAATTCATAATAAATTTTTTAATTGTATTTTGTAGTTTATTTATTGAAATAGTAAACCAACTCCTTATTAGTACATAAAGTTAAATTGGACTAAAAACCTTCATTGAAACAGACATATAACAGAAATACACCTTCTCCCTACTTGCTTGAAAAGAGATAACTCTCATTTATTTAATAATAAAAGGAGATAGATTTCAAACGATACCCTAATATAAACCTTGGTTCTTCATAATAGTGTTATTTTGACATTGATAACAAACATTGATAAAAATATTACCTTCAAATATTATTGGATGTTTTACATTTTATGTTCGTGTATGATTCAAACTAATTTAATAGTGCATTAGTAAAAATGTTTCTATCAATCTCAACCATAAATGCCATTTTAGTATTTTCTCTTTACTCTATTAATCATGTATCCATATGTGATCCATATAATCTATAAGTAATTAAGTGTTTGAGTTTGCTTTTAGCACAAAACATCCCATTCATTTTTCGCATTATTCATGTAAAAATGATTTAGTAACTGTAAATATTATTTAATGGTGAACTGCCTATAGTAAAATTAGCATTTTTTTTCTTTCTGGCTCCTGTGAGATTCTCTGCCTCACCATCCTTAGTCATTATTAATATCTTATATTATGTTTTGTTTGTTTTGGGAGATTGAAGCATTTTTCTATACAGGACATATATTTTAATACATTTTCTTAAAAAAACTTCTGATGAGATCACGCATAACAATAAAATAAAATAATCAATTTCATTACAACCAAAATGGAGAAATGAGCCTCTACCTACCAGCTACAAGAGCTATTGGCTATGCGTGGTGCAAATACATATCCACCGTTCAAAGGTTTTGACCTCAATTTCATCCATCCAAAAAGTTACCACATCATGCCTCTTTCCTATTAATTTAATAATGTGTCCCAAGGGACACAACAATTATATTTACGGTTAATATTATATCAGAGGAAGCCAATTGGAGTTGGGACCCGAATTTTAAAACAGGAAAAGAAAAGGAAAAAGAAAACGTCTCTTTGGGTTCGCTTTGTCCCATTGTGTACTCGTTAACAAAACCAGCCTTTCGGGGGTATCGAAGGGCCTGTGCCTCGTTCTCTCCGAACCCAACGCATCTATTTCTCTGTCTCTCTTCTTCTTCTTCTTCTTCTTCAACTGAAAGAAGAACGAGCAGAGCCACTCAGCCACCTGAAGAAGAAGAAGAAGAAGAAGAAACCGGGAAAGTGTGACTTTCTGAGAGACAGAGAGAGATATGTCGACCGTCCCGTCTCCGTGCCGACTTACATCTTTTCCGTCTTGTTCCCGTATTGCCCCTTCATCATCATCATCATCATCATCATCATCATCATCATCATCATCATCATCATCATCTTCATCTTCATCTCCTTCTTCTTCGACTTTACCTGGGTATCATCGGCGTGTATCAATTTCTTCTTCTGTCTCTAAACGATTTCTTCCCAAGAAGATCTCTTTCGAAGCCCCCAGATACTGGAATGTCGTTAACATGCAAGATGGTTTGTTCTTTCACCTCTTCTCTTTCTGTATCAATTGTTCTCTGGTTTCTCTTCCATTTTGTTTTTTTCATTTGTTAATTTTTCGAATGATTCCTTCTTTTCTTTTCTCAATTAATCTTGCAATATTTGTGAAATGTGTTGTCTTTTCATGATATCTGTGTGATTTAATTTAGTTGTTAAGTTTTATATATTTTTCCTTACATAGGTTTCATGGGTTTTCCTCTCTTTCTATTGCTTAAAAACTCTGCATTTTTTTGGGGGTTCAATTTGTATGATGTGGGTAAGATAAGGTTTCCTCTCTATTGTTTGTTTGTGATCGATAAAAAGGGTATTTGGTTATAATAGGTGCAGTAGCTACTACGGCGTTGCGGCCTGCAAGTGAAACTCCTTTGACGAAATTGAAAGATGGGTTAATGTCAATTACATCAGTGAATGAAGGTAAAGAAGCTGCAGGTTTTGACATTAATGAAAAGGAGTCTTCTGTTAGTATTACTGTGGTTGGTGCGTCCGGGGATCTCGCCAAAAAGAAGATATTTCCTGCACTTTTTGCTCTTTATTATGAGGATTGTCTCCCAAAGGTCTGGATTTTTTGAAATTCAGTTTCCCGCAATTTGATTATAATTATTTTTAGTAAGCTATCACAACTTGTGTTAGAATGCAATTTTGATAAAAAATGTAAATGGGTTTATGGTCTGCAGCACTTTACAGTGTTTGGTTATGCTCGGAGTAAGATGACGGATGCGGAACTAAGAGAGATGGTTAGCAAGACCCTTACTTGCAGGATTGATAAGAGGTATGCATATAGTCTCTAACTTGTTTTTGATTTGAAGGTTGTTTATATTTATGTCAGTACTAGTGTACTCCTGTGGGAATTAGAGAAAATTATTGTGCTCAAATTGTACTGGTTATGAATTCTTGGTTCTGTCTCATTTGGGTGTTTATTTGCTTATTGAAGATGTTTGGAAATCTGCAAATGCTCATGGTGTCAACAAGTTTATTGCTTCTTATGATTTCAGGGAAAATTGTAGTGAGAAAATGGAACAGTTTCTAGAAAGGTGCTTCTATCACTCTGGCCAGTATGATTCAGAGGAGAATTTTTCCGAGCTTGATAAGAAGCTGAAGGAACATGAGGTAATGACCTACTCCTTGCAGTTGACATAGATAGAGCTATTACATAACTAGGTGGAGTTTTAAGTACAAAGTAGCTGACAAGAAGGCTAGGCTCAGCATTTGAACCAATGCGATAAAATTACAGTATCCAGTTTGAATAGGGAAAATCAAGAAATTTTGTTGATATAGATCTTCTTAACAAGTAAACTGAATTTTGGTGTAATGCAAAATCATAATATAGTTTAATAATGACTTATTTTGTTTATATATGTATGTATGTATGCATGCAGTGTGCGTGCGGTATATATGCTTGGTTTTGGCGTTTTGTTTTTCACTACTCTTCATTTTTATGTTTTTCTTTGGAGATATTATGTGTTCCTTCTTAGCATGTGCACCAAAATACTAAAGCATAGATTCTATGTGCTCTTTTTCCTAGAATGTTAAGTTGTTATTGAGTGTGTTCGACCCTATCATTTTTATTGCAATTGATGTCATAAAAATAAATTATCTTAGAGACTGTTGTTTTTAGCAATCATCAAGATCTGTTGCAAACTAAAAATACTTGAATGGATGCCAGAGCAACTTGCAAGTTTTATGCAACTTGTGAGCTTAAATGAAGATTCCACTTCTTGTTTAGTGAAGGAGAAAGAAAAGGGTTTGGAGGGGGATGGAATTGCAAGCTAACAAAATCTAATTATATTCTAATTTGCATACGATAGGAAGTGAGTTATCTAGTATGCTTTGAATCACCAGAGATTGCAATAGTACTCATTATGCCAATTTTGATGAATGAAAATCCAAATCCAGATGGTATGAAGTTTGTTTGAATAAGATGATATTAGAATTCAGGAACCAGGGGGTTCAATGGATCCTTAATCTCACTTAGTTTGGTCATCATTTATTTATATCATTGTGGGGCTTTTGCATTCATTTTTTAATTACAGAGGCTGCATTGTGCTTGGCAATATATAAAATAGAAGCATGATGTGGCTAGTGCCTTGATAAGTTAATATTAAGATTGGACATGGAGTATTTAGTTTAAATTTTGTCTTCTGTGAAATGCTTTATTTTCTCTAGATTTTCATTAGTGCTATTATTTTCACCTATTTTGACATTTGTGAACTGTGTACGCAGGGTGGACGGGCTGCTAACCGCCTTTTCTATCTATCAATTCCACCGGATATATTTATTGATGTGGTAAGGAGTGCAAGCCAGGCAGCTTCCTCTGCTAATGGGTGGACAAGAGTTATTGTTGAGAAACCATTTGGTCGGGATTCTGAATCTTCTGCTGCTCTGACAAGAGGCCTGAAGCAATACTTGGTGGAAGATCAAATTTTCAGGTTGAATCTTCTGAAATAAGAGGAATTTTCTTTTTCGTTTTACTAGAAACTTAGCCTGACTATTTTGTCCTTCTTTCTATAGGATTGACCACTATTTGGGAAAGGAGCTAGTGGAGAATTTATCTGTGCTTCGTTTCTCCAATCTTATCTTTGAACCTCTATGGTCAAGGCAATATATAAGGAATGTGCAGTTGATTTTCTCTGAAGACTTCGGCACTGAAGGAAGAGGAGGGTAAGTCTTGAATTTTTGAATTCGCACATATCTGGTTGTAATCTTTTGATTTTATTAGTGCTTATATTGCCTTGTATTGGTACATTCAGGTACTTTGATAATTACGGTATCATTAGGGACATTATGCAGAACCATCTGCTTCAAATATTGGCTCTTTTTGCTATGGAAACACCTGTCAGCTTGGATGCGGAGGACATTAGAAACGAAAAGGTATTAATGAAAAAAATATTATAGTGATGCTTTGCTCATTTGTTTCTTTGCATTTTTTTAATTGATTTCCCTGTAAATTTTAGGTCAAAGTTCTACGCTCAATGAAGCCTTTGCAACTTGAGAATGTGGTTATTGGGCAATATAAGAGTCATACGAAGGGTGGCGTTATGTATCCAGCCTATACAGATGATAAGACTGTACCTAAAGGTAGCCTCACTCCAACATTTGCAGCAGCTGCACTGTTTATAAATAATGCAAGATGGGATGGAGTGCCATTTTTGATGAAAGCTGGAAAAGCATTACATAGTAAAAGGTAAATACGGAGGAGGGTATCTTGTTTGTTACCTTTCTTAATGGTATCTTAAAATTTGTTTCCCTCCTTAGATGACTAAGCCATGCACTGGATATTATTAGCAATTTTTCAACTCATTTTGGCATATGTTTCTGATAGTGGAAATTGATGTTGTATTCAGAGCAGAGATTCGGGTACAGTTTAGGCACGTTCCTGGTAACTTATATAGCAGGAGTTTTGGGACAGATCTTGATCGTGCAACAAATGAGCTTGTTATCCGAGTGCAACCTGATGAGGCTATTTATTTGAAAATCAATAATAAAGTCCCTGGTCTGGGCATGAGGTTGGACCGCAGTAATTTGAATCTTCATTATGCAGCAAGGTATGAATCGAAGATAATTAGATAATTCAGCACTTCTTACTCATATATGTTTGTGGTGGAGTCGAATGGAAAAGTGGGTTTTCAATTGTAGAACTCCAAACGAGCATTAAATAACCAAGGATCGAAAATTCGATTTCGACTTGACTTCAGTCACTTGAAAATTGAAATTAATTTAGAGAAGTTTAATTCGACATGAAGATTTTTTGTAAAAATTCGTTAAATTAGAGAAGTTTAGAGAATTTTTGCATAGATGCTTAAATATCTAGATTTATTGTAGTATAAGTTAAAAACTAATATAAATAGACACTTTTAGTACATAAAAATACTAATAAGTGACCTAACAAAATCAATCTTGTTAAGTGGGTTGATGAATGTGAAATGGTGGCTTTTGGTCTTAATTCCTTTTCTTTGTTTTGATATTTAATTTTGTGGTGGCTTGCTTCTTGACTATATGCTTTGCTAGTTTGAATTTCACCATGCTTAATTTATTAGTTTATTATTTAAATGTATTATTTTTTAATCTTGTTTTATAAGAGTTAACTAATAGAAGATGACTTTGAGAACTCTTTTAATTTATTTTTAAGTTTTTATCTTATTTCAATTTTATCTTATTTATATTTTTACTTCTTTTCTTCTCTTTTTCGTAAAACATATATTATAAACTACATAATTTGTTAGCTTGTTAAATTATTTTTTAAAATTTATATTGCTATGTTGGTTGATGAAGTTGAAAATAATACATAATTATTGATATTTTTTTTCTTTTCTTTTGATGAAATAACATCTTTTTTACTTCTTTATTGAATTTTATCAAATTTTAATGAATTTTGTCAAAATTTATTGAATTTTTGCATTTTTGAATTGAAAATAGAAATATTATTGAAGTTTATCGAATTTTTCAAATTTTATCGAATTATTTCAACAAATTTTTGTATTTTTTTATTGAGGACTTTGGACCCCATTTATGGACTAACATCACCCTACTAAACCAAAAACCTTGAATTCCTAAAGTACCTTCCTGTCAAATGACCAAAATGATCTTATCTTCTTCATCTTCTTTCTTTAATTCATTCTACAAATCACTTCTCTAATCTATATTTTTTGTTACTTGTAAGTACAAATTCAAAGTCTTTTTGGTTTTTTTTTAAAAGATTTAAACCATTTTGAGAAGTATTTGGTGTATTCGAATGGTTCGTTTGTTTTTTTTTTCTTTTTTTGCAAAAAATCGCACTTTGGTTTGGCCCTGTGTGACCGAACCTACTGTTTAAGGTTTAGTCGGGTACGATTGAACTTTTATTTTCACCTTCTAACATGTATTTCTAGGCATTTCTTGACATTTTTTTAAGATCCGAATGTTAGTAGGCAAATAAAAAATGTCAAGAAATGCCTAGAAATACATGTTAGAAGGTGAAAATAATAAAAAAATAGAAAAATAAGAGGTTGGGCCGGGTACGACCAAACCTTAAACAGTAGGGTCGGCCTTGTGCGACCAAACCTATTGTATAAGGTTCAGCCATGCAGGGTCAAACTAAAGTGTGATTTTTTTCAAAATAATTAAAAAAAAAATCAATGAACTATTTGAATGATGGGAAATTTGGGGTATGGAGAAGAAAATGATGGGAAATGAAGAGAGGGAAAAGAAAATGGTGGAAAACTAGGGCTTTGGAGTTGGTGGTTAGGGTTTTAGGGAGAAGAAAATGATGGGAGGATGGTGTTGTTGAAATGGGAAGGGTAGTTTAGGGTTTTTTGATTTTTTGGTTGGGGTGGGAATAGTGTTAATATCTTGGGTGGGGTAGTGCTAGTAATTGGGGTGATGATAGTCCATAAATGGGGTCCAAATAGTAGCCCTCTTTTTATTTTACATCCACTTCGCACTTTGGTGGTAAAAAAAAGGAAAAAAATTCGTATAAGTTCGGCGAATTTCGGGAAAATTTTGAACCATGTAAATAACAATAATGATGACCCTATTGTTGTTAACTTAATGAACCTAATATCTTACACTTTAGTCTGAAGTGTTTGAAGCCAAATCACATGCTTCCAGTGGGATTAAAATTAAGGCTTTCATTGGGTTGGTAGGGTTATTGTCTTGTACTTGTTGTCTGAGCCTCTTGGGCTTCCCTGTGGGTGTGTTGCAGTTTTCCCTGTGCCCATTATACCTTACCTCTTAGAGCACATGAATGGAGGGCAACTTTAAGGCCCTGTTTGGCATAAGAACAAATTTTATTTTATTTTTTTAAAATTTAATCTCAAAAAACAATGATTTTTTTTTTCTTGTTTCCTTTACAAATTTTAAAGTTGATTTAAAAAGCTGTTTTTCTCCTACAAAACACATAATCCAAAGAATTTTGATTTTAAAAACAGAAAAAACTGTTTTTAAATTCAATGCCAAACAGGCTCTTGGGTGATTACTCAATGCATCTTTTATAAGTCAAGTCATGAATGCTCATTAACTGTTTGTCGACTTATGTCAGATATGCGAAGGAGATTCCAGATGCTTATGAGAGGCTATTACTTGATGCAATTGAAGGAGAACGGAGACTGTTCATCCGTAGTGATGAACTAGATGCTGCTTGGGCACTCTTCACACCATTATTGAAAGAATTGGAGGAGAAGAAAATTGTTCCCGAGTTTTATCCTTATGGGAGTCGAGGACCGGTTGGAGCTCACTATCTTGCAGCAAGGCACAATGTTCGGTGGGGCGACATAAGCACAGAGCACCTCCAAGAATGAATTAATGAATGGTGGTTGAACAACTGTTAGTTGTACCTTTCTTCCAGATATCATTGGAGATAGAAATTCATTTTTGTTTTGCTTGTTTGTTTGTTTTTTTTTCTTTTTTGGGTCTCTTAGTTGCAGTTGTTGTCTAATAATTGTAACTTATGGTTGGGGGAAGACTGACTAGCTAGAAACATTGAATTTTTAAAAGTTACTGAATTCAGTGGGAGGTGGCGTGGATTGGAGGTGTAATGAGAGATCATTGTAGAAGAAATTAAAGAGAATTTGTTTCTTAGCACAGCTTCGAAATTTAAATTCCAAACTTGAACCAACCTAACTTCAAACATGGATATTTTTTTTTCTCAAACAAAAGCAGATTCCTGATAAATCACTATACCATATATAATATCCACCCATATTGTCTTCCTCAGTACTGTTTTCGGACATGCGTCTTTGATGCTTGTTACTGCAACTTAATAATACAGGATACAGGTGAGAAGCAGGTCACAAAAGTGGTTGTCATTTATCATACTTTTGAAAACAAAATTTCCCATATATGACAAGTTTCAATCACTTCCTCCAAACAACTAGCACTCGAGCCCTTCCAGGTACTCTTTCGCATCATATGATTAATGATAGACAATTGAAAAATTGGTGTTATTACAGCCTTGCCCTTGATTAACATTGAGGCTAAAAGAATTTTAACTTGCGTCCATCTTCTATTTAAATCAAGTTATTCCAACCTGACGACCATGTGTTGGATAGAGACCATGGAACTGATGCATCTGCTCATGAACTTGCTAGGTCCTCCGACGCTTATGCTCATTCTCCCTGTGATCTTCCCTGTTTACCTTCTTTACAAGTTTGTTCTCATAATCATAAGAGCCTTCTCTGTCGAAGACATGACCCAAAAGGTTGTTCTTATCACTGGAGCTTCATCAGGCATTGGCGAGGTTCATGCTTTAAGCCCCTGAAAAGTATAATTATGTCCTATATATTTTAGTATTTAAAAAGAACCGGTTTGAATCAATATATGTTATTGATTACTTTTACAGCATCTTGCTTACGAGTATGCAAAGCGAGGGGCACGTCTATCCCTGGTAGCAAGAAGAGAGAATCAACTTCGGGACGTCAGCAAGAGGGCTCGAGAGATGGGTTCTCCAGATGTAATTGTTTCTTGTGCCGATGTTTCTAAAGTTGAAGAATGCAAGCGTTTCGTTGAAGAAGCTGTAAACCACTTTGGACGCTGTAAGTGCTGTAATGAATAATGACATGAATATGTGATTGCACATGCCACATGTAGTTGTCTTTTTTTGTCCATAGAATTACATTCATATATCACTGCATTTGCATACAGTGGATCACCTGGTGAACAATGCTGGGATTACGAGTGCATTCTACTTTGAAGAAGCATCCAACATCACCAATTCATTGCCAGTAATGGTAACCCAATTAAAGGAACATGCTTGTTCTTGTAGTACTGTTTATATTATGTATAAACAGGTCCATTAATCAGTAATGGTACTCCAAGTTGGTTTAAGAGCTTTATTTATTTATTATCTCTCTTAATAAATTGCATGTGTAGGATGTGAACTTTTGGGGATCAGTTTATGTGACCCATTTTGCAATTCCTCACCTCAAAAAAAGCAGAGGCAAGATCATCGTTAATGCCTCCGCCTCTGGTTGGTTGTATGGACCAGATCTCAGCATCTACAGTGTAATGTATCTGATCATGACATGTATGCATGCTATCTTAACCAAGTTTTAGTTTTGTATTAATTTGACATTTTTTTTGTTTGACTCTTGTTTAATTAGTACAGGCTAGTAAAGCAGCATTGATAAACTTCTATGAAACGCTACGGGTAGAATTGGGTTCAGCCGTTTCAATAACAACAGTCGCTCTTGGGTTCACTGAATCAGAGATGATGCAAGGCAAGCACCTTTCTACGGAAGGAAAAGTTGAAATAAATGAAGCAAAAAGAGATGTACGTTATTACTTATTTCTTCTCTCATTTTTTATTTTTTTTTGGTTATATATTTGCCTTATAATACATTATCTATTTTAACATTCACACATTTTTAACAACTAATTCTTCAACCAAATATATGAAAAATAAAATAATATATATATATATATATATATATATATATAGTAAATGGAAAATTGGAAATCAATAATGTGCATTACACGTTGTTATTGTTATTTTTTTTTTAATTTTTTTTAAGTTTTATTTAATTTTGTAGGCTGTGGTTCGGTTCTTCCCACTTAGGAGTGTCAAGGAAAGCGTGAAGATCATCGTTGATGGAGTGTGCCGAGGGGAGAGAAATATAACAGATCCGTCATGGCTGAGGACACTTTACCTGTACAAGCTCTTCATCCCTGAGATAATTGAATGGTTTTTCCGCTTGCTATTCGTGAAGAAAGAGGGCATCATAGAAAACTCAACCAATATTGCCATTGGAACCAAGAAACTTCCCTGAATATTCTCTGTTTTTTTTCCTCGATATCACCTGTTGATAGGAACATGCGAGTGATCATAATAAAGCTAGAATTTTTTATTTTTTTTGAGAATTAAACAAACAAAATATATTAAGCAAAGCAAAACGGGGATACACAAAAGCTGAGCACCAGCAATACTAAAAAACACACAAGGACAAACAACACCAAGAGGAAAGGAAATAAACAAAACAAACCCCACACAAGCACCTTACAATAAACACTCCCCAATTCCTAATCCAATTATTCATAGAGAAGACCCCGTTGTTTTTAAACGCCACTAACCAAGAGCTTGCCAGAAGCATCACTTCATTCCACACCTCATCGGCATTCCTAGTCAAACCATCAAAAATACGGTGGTTACGTTCCAACCAAATCATCCAAAGCGTAGGAAGATTCGCCGATCTCATAATACTAGTTTGGTAGCTCTTTAAACCTCATGTGCGCCACTCAACACACGACTCAGGTATGGAGTATCTATCCCCAAATCTAGACTGTCACTCACCCTAAAGCTTCATGGAAAAAGAGCACCGGAAGAAAAGATGATTGACATTATCTACATTATCGAAGCACAAAAAACAGCAATGAGGGAGCAAGAAAAGACAAGGAAAACGTCTTTGAAGTTCATCACCCATGTTGAGCTTGTTATGGGCTATAATCCACCCAAACATTTTTATCTTGGATGGAACTTGACCTTCCCAAATTAAGGGTGCCAAAGGAAAGTTGGGTAAGGAGGGGTCATCAATTAAAAACTTGAAGAAGGATTTATAAGTGAAATGTCCCAAATGGTGAAGTGACTAGGAAAATCTATTTGGGCTTGGAGACAAGTGGATTGAACTCAAATGGAAAAGTAGGGCAGCAAGCTCAGTTTGTTGACCCACCGTGGTAGTGTTAGATTGTGAAAAAATCCATTGGGTAGGCTTTAAATGGGCATGATTGACAATGAAATGAGCAATGGGATGGTTAGGATATAGCGACGAGTGGTAGAGTCTAGGAAAAAGTTCAGCTAAAGGGGTATCAGTAGCCCAATGGTCTTCCCAAAACATGAAAGTCCTTCCATTCTTGACCAAAGGTTGAAGATGGGGAAACAGCTCGGGAAGCAATGATAAGACAAACTTTCAGGGGCTTCTAAATGATGATCTAATGGATGGGGAAATTCTTCTACCTAAATCAATGGTCCCAAATTCGCTAGTGATAACTCTTGCCCAAAAAGACTGGTTCTCCTTGTAGAATCTCCACACCCATTTGGCACAAATTGCTTTGTTCCTTAACATGATATTTCCAATGCCCAATCGTCGATAAGGCATTTGGTTCGATGGTCAAAGAAGCGTATGGAGGCTTATAAGTGCGGGCTCGATTCTTGACAGAAGCCGAATTTCTTTGGAACACTAGCGTGTTGTGTGCTGTGAGGTCCTTGTCACGTGTCGAGTGTTGGGTTAAGTGTCTTGTTGTGTGGGGATTAGTGGGGCTACCGTACTGTACACCAATTGGTGAAGAAGCGGGCCCCGACACCTCACGGGGATATGGGTGTAAGGGTTTGTTTCTCAAAAAAAAAAAAAAGATATTTCCAATGTCTAATCCACCCTTATCAATTGGTATTTGGACAATCTTCCAATTGATCAAATGCATTCCACTGCTCTTATTTTCTCCTTTCCATAGGAATGCTTTAATTTTTTTCTCAATCACCTTGGAATTAGCAACCGACATTCTAAACAAGGACATGAAGTAAGTTGGAATGGCTTAAAGCACAAAATTGATTAGGGTAAGTCTTCCCCCTCTAGATAAAAAAGCCTCTTTTCCACCCATCCAGCCTATGAGTGATCTTAGCAACCACTGGATCCCAAAAACCTTTACAAGGGGGTTTCCACCTAATGACAAACCAAGATAATGAAGTGGCCAAGAGCCAATTGAGCATCCAATTTTAGCCGCCATTCTGATTAAAGAGTCATGGTCAATGTTAATTCCTGCCATCTGACTTTTTGCCATATTAACCTTAAGCCCAGACAAAGCACAAAAACACTGAAGCAGACAAATAGGATTCCCCACATTGATCTCCTCCCCATCAAGAAGAAACACCACTCTATTTTTGCCAACAAAGAAACCTTGGATCACGGAGACAAACAAGCCTTAGACATCATCCGATATAAGACATCAGCCACGAGAGTAAATAAGAATGGGGAAATGAGGTCCCCTTGCCGAAGACCACTCTGGGCTCCAATTTTCTAGAAGCTTTACCATTGATGATAATTGAGAAAGACACAGATTTTAAGCAACCATTAATCCATCTATGCCATCTCCTTCCAAACTTCTTCTTTTCCATCACGCAGTCAATAAAGTCCCAGTCAACAGAATCATAAGCCTTTCAAAATCCGCTTTAAAGATCACTCCTCTACGTTTGCTAGTTCTATAGTCCTCCACAGTTTCGTTGGCTACAAGAATGGCATCAAGAATTTGGCGGTCATGGACAAAAGCAAACTGTGACTCATTGATAGTGTTGTGCAAGATGGCCTAAAGCCTAAGAGATAGGGTTTTAGATATGATCTTGTACAGGCTCGTAACCAGGCTTATAGGTCTGTACACGCTTGGATGCCAGAAATCTCTCTTCTTTGGAATGAGGCAAAGAAAAGTTTCATTAGTTTTATCATTTATAACACCACTTTGATGGAATTTATGCATAGCCTTCATTACATCCTCCTTAAGAATCTCCTAAGATCTTTGAAAAAAAGCCAAAGAGAAGTCGTCAGGCCTGGGTGCTTTGTTGCCATCACAATTGAAGACGACCTTTCGAACTTCCTCTTCTTCAAATGGTTTTTCCAACCACTCAACCTCAGCATCACCTAAAGGGTTCCACTCAATTTCGTCAACTTCCCAAAAGCCATTCCAATGCGATGAATAGACTTTAGAGAAATGATGAATGAAGGTCTCAATTATATTGGCATCATCCTCCACCATGAATCCTTCATATCTCTCAGCCTTTGAAATAAAGCATTTAGTTTTTTTGTCACTAAGCACACTATGAAAGAATTTAGAATTAGCAACACCCTCTTTAAGCCATTGAATTTTGGCTCTTTGCTATGCCATTCTAGCCTCTTTCAAGCAGACATCCACTACTTCAGTCTTCGCCTTCACTCTAATAGCAGCCAACTCCGAATCAAGTTCATTATGACCCTCCAAAAAATCCAGGCATCTGATAAGTTCTTCAAGGTCTTTTTTTGTGTGGAGATAATACCAAAAACGTCCTTGTTCCAGCCTTTGAGAGTTTTTTTTAGCTCACCCAACTTGATCATAAATTTGTGGCCATCATGACCATAGGCAAATGCCTCATGCCACCAGCGCCGAACTAAAACAGGGAAGTCGTGATGATCAAGCCAAGCGTTCTCAAACTGGAATGGAGTGGGTCCCCATCTGATAATGGAAGAATCCAAGGTGATAGGGCAATGATTAGATACCACCCTAGGGAGAGCCTCTTCTCTACAAATAGGGAACAAAGTCTCCCAGAAAGTAGTGAAGAGAAATCTATCCAATCTGTAGCAAATAGGAATCTCATGAAAGTTTGACCATGTAACCCTAACATTCAAGAGAGGAGGGTCTTTTAGGTTCAACTCATCAATAAGCAAATGAAACCTCTGCATACTTGTGGTCACCCTGGGGCTATTGATTTTCTCCTCCAAATTTCTCATTGTGTTAAAGTTACCCCCTAAACACCACTTGTCGCCACAAAGAACACTAAGCCCAGCAATCTCGTCCTAAAACAATTCCCTCTCAGTATAACAAGACGACCGTAAATACCAATCAACCACCAACAATCATTCCCATCCCTTTTGACCTAAATAGAATATGAGAAATCACCAACCAATGAATTATCCACAGCCACAGTCCTAGAGTCCTAGATAATAGCTAGGCCTCCAGCTGAACCTCTAGCAGGAAGCACGACCCAACTCTTAAATCACGAACCCCACAACTGCGACACAACCTTGCGGTCCATCACTTCCATTTTAGTCTCCTCAAGAATAATGATGTCCGATTTAGCCAGTCCTAAATATTTCTTGATAATGCATCTCTTCCTACTGGACCCACATCTTCTGATGTTCCAGGAAATAATCTTCATCTTTTAACCCCATTAATCCGTTTTGAAGCCTTGACACTGTCCACGATGTCTTTCAAGGTGAGATCACTATCGGGAGAGTCAACTGTCACTTTCTTTTGGTCATGTATCTAGGGGTGGCAATTTGGCTTGAGGCCCATGGGCCTAACCCGGCCTGCTATAAATGGCCCAGTCCAAATCCTGACTCGACTATTACATGGGCCGGCCCGGCCTCGTCCCAAAATTTATTGGACGGATTTGGGATCACATAGCTAGACCCGGCCCGGCCGGCTCGAAGGCCCGACCCAAATGCCCGAAGATTGAGCCCGACTATACATACATACATGTATATATATATATATATATATAATATTTTGTATATAGTTTATCTATTTTAGATTTACTGTAAAATATATATATATATGTATGTGTAAATTGTAATATATTCTGAATACAAAGTTACACATACATATATATGTGCACGTAATTAAAAGTATAAAATGAAAAACAAAGCATAATTAAAATTGTGTTATATAATTAAAGTATATAGAGTATATATAAATATAATACGTACCACATACATAATACATTGTGTAAAAAAAAATAATATAAGGTATATATAATGATAAAAAACATAATCAAGTGTATTATTACAATTAAGAGTGTATAAAATGTGTATAATATATATTTAATTAAGTCAATAGTGTTATTTAATTAAGGGTTTATATTTGCATTATATATACATTATTAAGAGTATGTTCAATTAGGTATATAATACGAATAATCCACATACCTAGTCTATTTCTTAATAAAACAAATAATCTACATACCTACTCTATTTCTTAATAAGAGTATATATAGTATAAAATGGTAAAAACAAAATATAATTAAGATTCAAGAGTATTATATAATTAGATAATATATTATACATACATATACATACGCACAAACTTATATATATATACTTTATTAAGTATATTCTCTAAAAGTATGTAGTAGGGCTAAATATAAATATATAATAAATTTAACTAAATTATAATAAAGGTTGAGCTAAAATTATGAAAGAAAGAAAGATATTTTTCAACTACATACATAAACTAATTCATGTATAATAAATTAACACATATTTAAGATAAATTAAATAAATAATATTTTTAATTTATATGTTTTATTTAATTATTTAACTAAAATTTATATTTTATTGTAACTAATCTAATCTTAAAATATGTATTTGGTTATATTAGTAGTCCAAAAGCCTACTTTTAAGGTTCGACCTAAATAACCGGTCTATATTTTTTAATGTTGGCCTGGCCCGAAATTTTATACGGACCCGATTATTCCTAGGTCCGGCGGGATCAAGCCTGGCCAAATGGCTCGAATTGCACCCCTACATGTATCTTTCTAACATAAATGTTTGATCTCTTAAGAAACTGATCAAACGGTTCCATGGAGCCAATGGAATCATCAAGGTCAACAACAGTGGAACCCTCACAGTCAACAACCACCCTATTCGTTGGACCTCGAACGAGAACATCATTCCTCACAATTGGAATCCTATCTTTAGCCTGAGAAGCGCAGACGTTCTGGATGGTTTCGACATTATCACTGTCGCAAGTTTGGGACACTTGGATGTTGTGATCGATGATAGGTGGGGCATTGGCTTCATGGATGGGACTTGGGGGAATGACGACATTAAAAGGAATAGAGTGGGTTACAGAAAAATTAGAGGGAAGCTCACAATTACTATCCACAATAAAATGTAAAGGGCGTACCTGGTCACCGGTATTTGCAAAATACAACTGATCAGCAACCTCGACCATCCTGATCTCGTGAACATCGCCTCCGGCATGATCTTCATCACCATCAAGCTCGTTGTCGGAATTGCTATCAGACAGACAGTTATTCCACCGAACTTTTTGGCTTTCCCAAACAGGATCGGATCTCCCCATGTCAAGCGCCTCCGCTGAAAGCAACCTTCTCTCCTTCTTAAGTCTTCGTCTAGATTGCGGTCTACTTGTGGCGCACCGCGCATGCAATCTTCTCCCTCGCTATGGTACTCCAGCATCCCATTCTGATTCTGAAGCTTCAGATTCTCGTTACAGTTCTCGGTGTTCAGGGAATGGGTGATGTCGCCTCTCCTAAATCCAGTTTGTTTTGAGTGGAATGCGGGGAAAGATGCAACAGATTTGGTCTTAACCGCAGAGCCTTCATCCCCTCTCAAAACGTTATCACCCCCAGGAGAACCACAAACCAACGATTCAGAGACATGGCTGAAGAGAGACCCGAAGACGTCGTCCCTCGATTGTCGGACTGAGGCTTCGAGATTTGAAGAAAATCAAGTGGCGGTTCCTCAGGTCTAAAGGAGTGAGATTTAACCCTTGCTGGGATTGGGATGGCAAGCTCGTCTTGTTTTTGGACTTCATTACCGCGATCCAAAGTGATAGAGCCAGGGCCCACAACCTCAACAGATTTAGGACCCACAATATGATGTGTGTCCAATCTACCCAACCCTTACAATTAGGTCCAGGTTCACTAAAGAAAGAAAGTGGGCCGAAAACATTTCTAAGTTGAGGCCCAAGCGACATTTTATCCACCTGAAAAAGTGGAGATTTGGCGCGTAATGCTTTTTCAGACTGCGGATTGTCTGAACCGCCCACAACAGAGAGATACGAGACCCGCGTAACACTTCGATTGGGCCTGTACTACTGGCGCCCTGCAACACATCACGCCACGATCTCTGTGCCACGTTGGAAGGGAAAACCATCTCAGCAGTGGATTTTCCTCGATTGGTGTGTCCTGCATGGATTTGGACTTCCGGACGTTGAAACACCTTCCCTCTTAGTGTCGCTGACTCAGCTCCGGTGACAGTCCAACTTGAACAGTTTAACCCCCATATACTCGCCGTTCAGGCAAACCGGAACTAACTCTGGGACAAACCCATCGTCGTCCCCCTTCACCTTGAGCTTCAAGAACCTAAGGAATGAGAAGTTGTTGGTTTCAACATCCACCTTTAACAGTCCCCCGCAAGACTCCCCAATCTTCTGGAATATCTCCGGCTTCCAGTGTTTATAAGGGACTCCATCAACACCTATCCACCCATAACGACATCTTACTTTTCTTTTGTGCCATTGAAGAGTATTATGCCATTCGACAGATCTGAACTTATTGTTCTGAGTACCTGACAGCACAATGTGTTTTTCATTTTGATCCCCACACTAGAGTAAGGCACAATCATCAACCATGACACACAACTTAATCCGATGACCACAATCATCAACCATGACACACAACTTAATCCGATGACTAAGAATAGTGGAGAGGGGTTCATCCGCTACAGACCACCAAACTTAATTGCACGGTTAATATGTTATTGGACACCAATGAGTGATTATTTTAGTGGAAGAGGACTGTGTCCCAAGGCTGTCTCTGTATAGAAGTTTTAAGCTGTGGTAGTCCCGTATGGACTATGTAGTAAGAGAGATCCTGAGCTAAATACAAGGAGTTGCCTAATTGGATTCCTAAGCATATGTTTTAGGAGACTTTGAGAGCAACTCCTGATATGGGTGGGCTGTGTGAGATGGGCAAGCTATCATGTGACAGACTTTGGATCACTTTTTATACTGGCTATTCAAACAGGCTTCATGTATACGTGCATGTGGGGCAAATCAGTGTGGATGATAAGGCTCAAACCGAACAATCTATTACAAGTGTCAAGGACTGTTACTTAAGCAACATAGAATTTTTATATTATAGTTCTTAAATGAAGGCACAAAAATGCGCAATATTCATGTGGATCGATCAATAAATTAATTAATAAACCTTCCAAAAAATATTAATTAATTAAGTACTACTACTTTAATAATCTATGGTGAACATGATGTTAATCCTTAGTTGTTAGATTATGACTGGTCTATACGTCTCCCTGAACCAAACACTTACACCTGGAAATCACAAATGAAACTTGCATTCCAACAACTGCTGTTTGTCATTGGCAGAAATCCACTAACTTGGGAGAATTATATATAGTGTGTGGCTTCTTCTAAGCAGATTAATGGGTGGTTGCTCCATCTCTGACAAAACTATGAAAATCATCTCGTCTGGATAAGCTTCTGCATAAGAATAGAGCCATGATTATGTGCATTGGTTATTATGACATTTAATTTTTGAGCACTAAGTCCTAATTCTAGATAAATTATGTCTTCATGGGTAGTGGGCAATATCTTATCTTCTCCATTTTAATGCCCTCTAATCCTCACTTGGGCAGCAGAACACACAAACCCAGAATAGCAAATTTGATTGATTGACAAAATGCAAGGAAAAGGGGTTGTAGCAGTGGTTGTTTTGGTGATTACAGTAGTGATCATGGGCATGGATGTAAAGCCTGTGGAGTGTGCATTTGGAATAGAAATGAACCCTTGCGTTCCGGCTCGATGTGTGTCTGCAAGCAAGAAAGTTCTGCAGGAGAAGTATCGTAGCTCCACCTGTGCCATGGGGTCTCAAGGGAAGTTCTGCATTTCCATAGGTTAATGTACAAAACCTTTGTTTTTGTCTGTTTTAATTCAAAATGCCCTGCAAATTAAATATGCTTTGATTTACCAATTTAGTTGTACAGCTTTGGCTGCTCTGCTGTTCTGGGTCTGTTACTGCTGATTTGCAAAAGAACGGAAATCTGCTGCTGGGTCTTGAAAAAGTTATCACACGACATTCTTATTTTACTTCTATCCTAAGTAAGTTTTTCTCAATACAGAAAATTATAACTTAATCATAAACCAAACAAGACCTTAATTTCATCTCTACTTGAAGGAAATTATGAAATGAAATTGGAGCCCACCATGTCAATGTGTGTTGAACTGGGAATTGGTATTTGCCACATATGTGCCTATCCCTCTTAATTCTAAACCAAGGCTATAGGAAATTAGTAGGCGTTTATAAAGTCAACAGGGGATTATCTCTAAATTTATATATACTTTCTCAATACTCTGTTTTTTCTTTTGGCCAATCTATGATATTTATTACATTAGATCACGTACATACAAGTCATTCAAATACCGGAAACAAATACTCACAACAGTGCCTCACCTTTCATGTGGCTGAGGAGATTCGAATCGAGTAAGCTTCTCAATATTCTGTTTTCAGCTCGAAAAGTAAAGTTCAAGTCTCATAATCTGAGGAAATTACTATTCTAATTACAAGAAACTACAGCTACAACAGTGTATGCATAATCTGATGATTGTAACAGTATAGATGGACTTTCTTGTAACTAGAATAGCACTTCCTATGAATGAATTTGCATACTATAATTACTTCAGGAGTGAGTATGACTTAATCACTCCTTGCCCCTATCACTTGTGAAGGTAGGAGATAGCAATGAGCCCATCAAGTGAAATAGCTTTGTTTTATAGAGGCCTCTTCGGATTTCTAGACGACTCATAATTTTCGAAATCTAAAAAACATGTCAATACTACTTTTCCACCATGGAAAAATTGATTGCTTGAATTGTACTTTTATGGGTCTTATGACCAGTTCAGCTCCTTTTTCATATTATTTCTAATGAAAACATCATAAATAGCGAGTTGAAAGGACTAGACCTTCATAAGATTCATACATCTCTGGGCTTCATGCTGACCCATTGTGTTAAAAATGCAAATCATAATGGGCATGTTCAAGTACAAGTATCAAAACCAAATAAAGCATTTTAAAATAAATAAATAAATAAATAACGTGAGAAAAAAAATAAATGGAATTTTCGCACTTCAAAATCAGAGAATACCCCACATCAAAAGTGAAAGGGGCTAGTGGTCAATTTTAGAAGGTCAAGTGTTTATGATATAGCACAAGAACCTTGTTATTTTGGAGGTTCAATGTTCAAATATTCTTCTAAGCATATTTGTATTGTTTTCTAATTTATAAACATAATCCACATGTCATCGTGCATGCAAGAGGGAATGTTAATATCTATTTATCTTCGTTTGATATACATAGTTAGCCCTTACTTTGATACCTATAACTTTTTTTTTTTCTTCTGGAAAGAAAGCAATGATATTAATAAAGCTGTAAAGATTACAAATATAACACAAAAGTACCAGAAGTACCCACAGGCAACAAACAAGCTGAAACACCACAGAAAAAGCATGCAAGTAAGGGCACACAAAGAAAAGCAAAACCAAGAAATAACATGAAAAAACACTGCAAAAAGCTAATAGCTATAATCCAAGTTTGCCTTATTTATCGAACTCAGTCAGGCATATATTAAAAATATCAATCGATACCCAAAAATCATAATTTTGGAATCAAAATGTCTGGAATTCGGTTCTCTATAATTCTATGATTTTAAATCGGGATTTCACCGGTGTTTGACATGGTTCGAAAGGCCCTCAGTATCAAATTTGGCTTTCGGTAGCTGTACCGGCACGAATATTACACTTGGATACAAACAAACCACATATCTAGTATCTGCACATCTATAAAAGTGATAATATATCAATTCTATATGTTTTCACTCAAAATGGGACAAAACCCAATTTTTGAAAACACGATAAAACATTTCCTATAACAAAATTTATATCGATAGAAACGTCACACGTAGCTTAAATTACAATTTTGCAATAAAAAATGATAAAAATAATTTATCGGCACATCGAATTTGACCACGAAACCGTCATTTCTCTCCGTCGCCCTTTTTCCTTTATCTCTGCACGCCTTCTTCTTCTTCTTCTTCTTTTTTTTTTTTTATCTCAAGCACCTTAATTAAAACAACCACACGAGCATATCATTTGATTGGATCCCATGCTCCTAATGTCATTTAGTAAAACAACTCCCTCATCAAATTTCATTAAATCATTTAACTTTCATTCACATTCAACTAAACTATTCAACTATTCAATTACTTTAACAATTCTTCGTTCAATTCACAACCTCATTTAATTATTTATTTTTTTATTAAAATCATTTAATAATTTCATTTATTTACGAATACCCCTTAAATATAGTATTATTTTTATACATACGTATATTTGTCTCTTACGTATATAATACATATATTATACATCTCGATATACGTATAAGTCAACATATGTATTTAATAAAAACTACGGGGTGTTACAAATTGTCCCCACAGAGCACGCTAAGCCCATCAATCTCATCCCAAAACCTTCCTCTTTCAGCATAACAAGGCGGCCCATAGATGTCGAACAACCACCACTCACCATCCCCTCCACCCAAGATCTTGATAGAAACAGAAAAGTCACCAATTAAGGACGAAACCACGTTCATGGACCTGGAATCCCACACAATAGCCAAATTGCCAGTAGAACCAAGAGCAAGGAAGACAACCTATCTCTTGAATCTTGAACTCCACGGTTGAGAGATAATCCTGCAATCCACAACTTCCATTTTAGTCTCTTGAAAAATAACTGTAACACCCCGTACTTTTAATTATATACCTATGTTGAGGAATACATATACGTACGCGTGTACGAACGTAGGAGTTAAACGCATATGTGTATAAACATATCTAAATTAAGTAGATTGTATTATTAAATGTCATATTATCATTAGAGTATAAGATGATTAAATGACCTTGAAATGATATTTGTATAAGATAATATACCTTGAGATTAGTATAAGGTATAAGATATAAATATTATAAATATCTCATTAATTTATCTCATTCTCACACTTCTCTCTCTCACGTTTAAAAAAAAAACAAAAGAAAGAGAAGAAGAAGTAGAAGGCGAGAAGGAAGAGAAAGAAGGAAAAAAAAAAGGAAACGCGGGATTTTAGCCGAATCGGGACCCACGGTAACTATTTTTCACTCTATTTCTTCGTGAAATTGATACCTAAGCTAGATGTAACATTTCTTTCGGAGTAATTTTTGTTGTGGGAGCCGTTTTACGGCGTTTCCAAAAATTGAGGTTTTGACCCAACGTGAATGAAAATCCGCTAGAAAGGTTGGAAAACACTTCCTAGGCTGTAGGAACCTTAAATATATTGTTAGATTGAATTTATTTGTTCGTTTGTAGTTTTTATTGCTATTAGAAGTTAGATTTGATATTGGATTCCTTTGGAACCCTTAGTTTTGATCTTTGAAACCTTTCAAATCATATTAAAACCCGATGAAACTCTAGTTTAAGGCTATAGAATGGTAGAAGGAACTATTGCGAGTCTATCGATGCTAATTTCATGATTTTTTGGAGACCGTTTGACAATTTTAGTAAAAATTATCATGTTTCTAATGAATAGTGAATAATGATGTGAATAGTACTGTAATCATATCCAGTGAAAAAAATGGAATTAGAATCCAATGAAACTCCGGTTTGAGATCATAGAATCGTAAAGAACTGAATTCCGGACGTTTTGATGTTAAGAACATGATTTTTGGATATGCTTTGATATTTTTAGTAGCTAAAGATATAATTTTTCTGAGTAAAATTGGTTTTGGATGCCTCTTCAAACGTGTCGAACCTCAATAAAATACCTGTTGAAGGTAGTAGAATGATAGAATGACTGATTTGACACGTGTTGATGTGAACAGAATAATTTTAGGAATGTCCTAGATTTTTAATAAAATTGACATATGTTTTCATATGCCTATATGAGTACGTTGGTGTTGAAATCTAGTTTAAATGTGACATTTTCATGGTGAAATAACCCCATCTTAGCTGCTGAACTAGCTAGGAAATTTGAGTATTAGTAATGTGTTTTGGTGAGTTTAAATGGTAATTCTCATGATGATTTATGATTTGAATTACCAAATTGCAGTGTTTGACTTGAGAGATAAATGTTCTTGAGGAAGCAACTTTTATGCACATTATTGTTGCTGGATTCTAGAAGGTATATTGGCTTAGAAACCTCGTGTAATCACTGTGAGTATAGTTTTCTTGATTTGGTTCTTGTATGACATTGTACACATATAAAATGTTTGATTGTATGCATGTTATATATTTATATGTAATGCATTGAGTTTTATGGATCATGCAAACTGATATTAGCAATTGGAGTTTGTAATGATGTCATTTCGTTAGGAATTAGACCCGGATGAGGTTTTGCGAAACCTCATTGTCAGTAGGCCTGTCCTACAAGGGTTGCGATCCTTGAAATGACTGTGAATTGGGTAATGAGAGGCTGTGGCTACCTTGTACGGCCATACAATGGTTAAACCCGCTCTCTTGCCTTGAAGGAGGAAGATGGAAATTTTTTTTATGAATGAGCATCAATTATATATTGTGTGCATGTATATTATTTTGAATAATGTTGCATATGTGCTTTTGAACTATTTTAATTTGAACTATTTGATATGCCATATTTTCTAAAATGCATGCGATTGTCATATCAAGAACTATATTTACTGAGCTGTTGTTTGCTCACCCCATTTCCCTCACTACTTCAGGTACAAAAGAAAAAAGAAAAGGAAAAATTTGAGAGTGAGCAGGACGTGATTAGAACTGACATTATTGATGTACGTATGCTTTGTAAGAAGTAGTTACATGTTTTATATATATATAATTATCACACATCTTATATATGGATTACTATCTAGAGGGGTTAGTTTGGGAGAATAAGATAACAACAGTTATTTTGGATTGTTAAGATATTTGACGAATATATACATATCTATTTGGGATGAGGGAATGTTTGATTTATGAATGGAATGATTAGATATATCTATATTGGATTTGATTTGTGATATATCAGGAAAAAAATGTGAAATGTTCATTTTATAGGGGAGATGCTGTCAAAATTTCCAAAACTGTTGAGAATTATTGTGAATGTCTGTTAAGGCTGACAGTGTATTATATACTGTATATGGGTATGTACAGTGTATAATATACTGTGTCGGTCATGACGTCAGCTTATGTCAGGGGCGTCGTGACATTAACAATATCCAGATTAGCCAAGCGTAAGGATCTCTTAATAAGACATCTCTTCCTGTTAGATCTGCACCCTCTGATATCCTTTGCATCCTCAGCTCATCGGTAGAAACCATCTCTGGAGCGAAGAGTGCCAACCTGTTAAACTCTTGCTCGTACTCTCTCACGGACATGTTGCCCTGGGTCAGATGTAGAAACTGAATCCGACGTTGATCCCTCTCGGACCGTGGATAGAACTCTACAAAGAACAACCCCTTGAATCTAGTTCAAGTCCGAACCTTGCCCTCGAGACGCTCCACCCGTTCCCACCATTTGTTAGCCTTGTCAATCAGCTTAAACCTGGCAAGCTTGACCTTATCATGCTCAAGCGCCCTCATATCACTGAAAATGGTCTCCATTCGAGTCAACCATCCCTCAGCAAGCTCTAAATCAAGACCTCCCGGAAACTCAGCAGGATTTCGATTCTTAAAGGCTTTCATAACCTCTCATAGCGGTCCTTCTCTGCCCGCTCATTCTCAGTTTCCCCAACTACGGCATGCTGGACCATAGCTGGTCCTACCTGCTTTGCCTGATCCCCTACTACTGCTGTCACACTACTGTGCTCTACAGCCGCTGCTACATCACCCTGCAGTGGTGGCCTAACACCCTGCGTACAACCTAGCAATTCGAGAATCTGGGCCTGCTGCTGCTGAGTGGCCTCTAAGACTGCCTCTATACGCCTAAGGCGTTCCTCTGGGTCCATGGCTGATCTTGCTCTTTCCTCTCTTGTAAATATCTGAAATTCACAATAAGGAAAAACTCAATTAGGATCACAATCCAGGAAAAAGTTACCCCTAAGATAACTACCTATAATCATACTCATAAAGGCAATCATAATGTCATATAAGTCTTTTATTCTTTTTTAAGGATTTTAAACTTTAAACACTCGCTCTGATACCATAGTTGTCATGACCTACTCTACGTGACGTCATGACCGGCACGGGAACCTTCAAGTATACCCTTCGTCGGTCCACCCGACGTCCCGCCAGCTCTCGAATACATATACGAATCCCCAAAAAGAAATAAAAGTACATCCTTAACAACCAACTAACATAATCATAATGAAATAGAATATTACTTCTCCAAATTTTTACAAATATAAAATTCCAGAGTCTTCAAAATGATACAAAACCCAACACATCCCAACTATGTGTTAAATATACAATTACTAGGTGTTATCATGTACATAATTATCAAAATACAAAACTAAATATACAACACCAACATGAAACAAAAAATAAGGGACTCTCCGTAGTCAAGCCTTCCCTTTTCCTTTTCTATCAGATTCTGAAAGAAGATGGTGAGGTGTGAGCTATAACCAGCTCAGTGAGTGTTATTTACAAATGGCATATACGTGCATTTATAAAACATGATAAGATCATAAAACAGTTGAAATATCATGATGACGAAATAGATTACATACATGCTAACATAATGAATCAAGTCATACATAAGACAATGCATAACATTTGTAGTCATGCTCATGCAATCCTAACACCTCCTGAGTACGGGTGTTCAAGGCTGGTGCGCTACACACAATACCTGAACACACACTCAATACTCGTATCCTAATAGGATTTTTAGGGTTGTGCAGCACGCAAGATTAGCCTAAACTAACCTACCCATACATAAGCCATAAAACCCTCTGCCAGGTACACAAATGGGATCGCCACTAGACTTACGAGAATTCCCAAAAAGAGAAAATTCCAACTAGGAGCCTCAACCTAAATTGTCATCCCAATGAATTATGCTCAAATGTATTTCATGGAATATTAAAACATGCATACCATCATACATAAGCATTTAAAACATTTATATACTACAATGCCGCATATAAATAATCCAAAAGTAAAAGAACACTCACTCTTGATTGGCTAAGTTTAGCCAATCTATCGCCAAAACTCTCCAATTAACTAAACGGGTTCAAGATCAATCACAAGACCTGGAAATAACATGGTTCACACAACTGAAAGTCAGTCATAAAGTGTGTCAAAACCCCATGTTCAAACTCAATCTAAAGTCAATTAGATTCTAAATTGATTACCCCCTTGAGCCAATTTTCATATTGCCCAACTTGATCATTTAAACTCAATTAAACTAAGATTGACCTAAATTGAATGTAATAGGGTAATCCCATGATCCAACCACTAATATACATGAAATTCAATTATAATTAGGGTCAATTAGACTATACATCAAGTCAATTTCATCAATTGGCAAAGTCTTGGTTAAAACCCCCAATTAGGCCAATATAAAACATAAGGTCAAAATGAACTTAGTCATATCAATTTAACATAGGTTCTAACATTTTAAACCCATGATTCTACTCAATTTGGGTCCAATTAAACAATTTCCAAGTCAATTTCATAAATTGACTTGCTTTGGGTGAAAAGTCCCAATTTGGGCAAAATCCCCAAATTACATGCAAAATTGCCAAAGTACATGAAAAATGTCAAATACTTAGCTTAGATCAAAATTAGTCAACCTTAGGGTGTCCATTATGAGAACCCACTGAATTCAATCATCAAACAACCTTAATCATGTCCAATTAGACCTACATTGCATAATTTTTCAGATTTTATATCAAGAGCATTAAAAGCCCCAAATCTGGAAATTTTCATGCATAGGCCATATTGTCAATTTTACACTAGGCCACCATGTTCAGCCATGAATTTTGCTGATCTTGTAACATGAAATCATCTACAATGGCCACTAGGTCAACATAGTTGACATGCAAAGATTTTGAAAAAGTCTAAAGTCATAAACTAAGTATAGGTCATTTGAACTAACCCTTCCAATTTCTTGTTAGAAATTGGGAGTTTCACCATTAGTGTACTCCTAACACTCTCTAAACACACATATGTGACATGCAAGACTCAACTTCAACTTTGGTCTTCTACCCATCCAAGGTTCATCACAATACATACATCAAAATGAAACACTCATGCTCAAAATAAAGCTATCATGCAACTAATAGAGAAATTCAAGGAAGAAATAGAGGAAAAATGCAAACCTTAGGTGTTCTTGAGCAAGAAACCATCAAATCCTAATTTTCCTCTCTTTTTCTCTTCTCTAGCTCCTTTCTCTCTTTTCTGGGTGAGAAATGAGCAAATGAGCCTAAAATTATGTTTTGGTTGCTTAAATAGACAAGCTTGGGCCCACAACTAAAAGTTGTCAAAAACTATCAAAAAAATAGTTTTCCTGTTAAAATACTTGCACTTAGATAGTCAATTTCTTACAAAATACCCACCAATTTAACATCTTACCATTCAAAAGTTGCATGTTTCAGTTACCAACATTCTGGTAAACTTTCAACTCAATCAAACGGTGGGTTTGCGAGATCTAAGTGTTTGATCAAAACTGCGTAAGAAAATCTAAAAATCCGTTAAACAGTGTTTGGAGTCTTATAACTCATAGTAGGTAACTCCGATCAAGACCTTCACCATTCATAATAAAGATCTATCATATAAGAATGAGCTGAAAAAATCTCAGCTCAATCGGACCACGGATCTAAGAGATCAAACCATTGATGTAATTTATGACAGAAATTTCTTCCTCTATAGAGAGGCTCCACTGGATCCAAAACACCGTTCTCGACATGTTTTGACGTCGAACGGGTCTCCGATGGTTCCGAAGCTTCATGCGCACTCTTTATGACCTAAAATCATGCAAAGACACTCGAACTTACGTGCTTCGAGCATCAAAATATATATACATACGTATATGAATACGTATATGGGTACACTATAAGTAAAAATGACGTCACTTAAAGGCACGAGTGCTACAAATTACATGAGATTACATTGCCGTTCCATTGGAAAATTGAGGATGAATGAGAGATAGACAGAGGGGAAGAGAGGAATAATAATTAATAAAGAGAGAAATAGGGAGATTGAAGAAATCCTAATTATTTCTTGGTGGAAAAAAATGCAATCACAACGGCCATTTGAAGTGAAGACACACTTTAAAATTTAGATTTGAATTAGTGTTATGTTGGGGGAATGATATGTCAAAAGACTAGCTTTGTAGTGTCTACCCTGTGGGAAACACTGATCACAACCTCTCCAACCGCCACCCTCCAACACTTCCACTCCCATTATTATCAACTTCCCGTCAATCTCTCCCCACCCCCCCCCCCCCCCCCCCCCCCCCCCCCCCCCCTCTATAACAGTACTACATACAACTACGTACCTGTTCTCTTCTTTCCTTGCAACTAAGTCAAACCCAGATAGCAAAAAGCTATGGCAACAAAGTCCATGCCGCCCACCATCTCTAATTGTGTGGTTCACACATATAAGGATATTTTTCTTTAAAAAAACGAAAACATGGTTTACCTTCCAATGATTAGCATGAAGTTTGATAATTTTTAGGTTTAAACTTTTGCACACACTAATCTGCCTACTTAAACTAGTTAAAAGATGATAAGAAATTAACCTTGTTTGATTAGGGGCATTCAATTTCTTTTCCTAAACGTGCAAAACATTAACTCATTACCTATGTACCTATACAAAATGGGGATATTAGGACCTTTTAGAGTAAAACTTTATACTTGGCGGGAAGGTAGTTAAGTTATCAATATTAATTGAGATAACCAGACATAGCACATAGCATATGTTAATACCATGTAATTTTTATTTTTTTTAGAATATTAGCAATTATATATAAAAATTTAAACTATCAAAAACCCAAATCTAAATCAATCAATAGAAATAAACTTGCCTTTAATGTATAGTAATAATATAAGTGTAGATTTATCATTGTTGATTATAACTGTTTTAAATATGATACTTCGTATACTGTCACGACGCCCCTGAAGTCATGATCGGTACAGTATACTATTTATTGTACATACCCATATACAGTAGATAACATACTGTCAGCCTTCACATAGTCTCACAATTCTTCCTCTTTTTTTTTCAAAAATTTCGGCGACATTTCCCCATAAAATAGACATTTCACAAAACCTGATATATCATAAATCAAATCATATGTATATATCTATAATTATTCACAATGTCAATCATTCAGTCATCATATATAACTATTTCATTCATCTATACCATAATTCAAAATACCACCATTGTTATTCATTAATCAAACATTTCATTGTCCAAGTACATATATCATCGTCAAAATCTTAATAATCCAAAATAACTATTGATATCTTATTTTTATTAAATAACCCCTCTAGATGGTAATACATATATAATATGTGTGATAATTATATATATATCAAAATAAATAAAACATGTAACCACTTCCTCCAAAACATACTCACATTAACAATGCTATGTCCTAATCACGTGCTGATCACTCTCAAGTTTTTTTTTTCTTTTTTTTTGTTTTTGTACCTGAAATGGTGAAGGAAATGAGGTGTGCAAACAACAGCTCAGTGAATATAGCTCTTGACATGACAATCGCATGCATTTAAGAAAACATGACATATCCAATCGTTTAAATTAAAATATTTCAAAAGCACATATGCAACAATCATCAAAATAATATACATGCACACAATTTATAGTTTATGCTCATTCAATAAACCTGTGCACAGTTTCATCAAAAATTTACCATCTCCCTCCTTCAAGGCAAGAGAGCGAGTCTAACCCTTGTATGGTCGTTATAAGGTAGCCACAACCTCTCATTACCCAATGCACAGTCATTTCAAGGATCGCAACCATTGTTAGGACATACCTACTGACAATGAGGTTAAAACCTCATCCGGGTCTAATTCCTAACGAAATGACATTATTATAAGCTCTAATTGTTAAAATCAGTTTGCATGATCAATAAAAACTCAATGCATTACATATAAATATAACATGCAAACATTTTATATGTATACGATGTCATACAAGAACCAAATCAAGAAAATTATACTCACAGTGGTTACACGAGGTTTCTAAGCCAATATACCCTCTAAAATCCAGCAACAATAATCATCAAGGTTATTTGCATTATCAAACGTTCATCATAATTGCTTCCTTATCCATGCACTTAATCTCTAAATTCAAACACTGCAATTAGGTAATTCAAGTCATAGATCATCATGAGAATCACCATTTAAACTCACCAAAACACCATTACTAACACTCAAATTTCCTAGCTGGTTCAACAGCTAAGATGGGGTTATTTCACCATGAAAATGCAACATTTAAACTAGATTTCAACACCAAAGTACTCACATAAGCACATGGAAACATATGTCAATTTTATTAAAAATATAGAACATTCCTAAAATTATTCTGTTCACATCAAGACATGTCAAATTAGTCATTCTATCATTCTACTACCTTCAACAGGTATTTTATTGAGGTTTTACATGTTCACGGAGGCATTCAAAGTCAATTTTACTCACAAAAATCATATATTTAGCTACTAAAAATATCAAAGCATATCCAAAAATCATGATCTTAACATCGAAACGTCCGGAATTCAGTTCTCTACGATTCTATGATCTCAAACCGGAGTTTCATTGGATTCCAAGTCCATTTTATTAACTGGATATAATCACCGTACTATTTATGATACTGTTCATGTCATTGTTCATTGGTAACATGTAAGTTTTTACTAAAAATGTCAAACGGTCTCAAAAAATCATGAAATTAGCATCGATAGACTCACAATAGTTCATTCGAAAGGCCTCCATATAAACTCAAACTTTCAACAACCATAAAAGTTCCAAATGAACAAATAAATAAAATCTAACCATATATTCAGAGCTTTTATAGTCTAGGGTGTGTTTTTCCATCTTTCGAATAAATTTTCATTCAAGTGGGGTAAAAAATCCAATTTCAAAAATACTGTAAAACAGCTCATGTAGCTAAAATTACTCCGCTAGAATCGTCATACACTAGTTAAAGAGCAATTTTACGAAGAACTAAAGTGAAAGTCACTTACCGCGAGTCCCGATTTAACGCGAATCCCACGTTTCTCCCTTCGTTCTTCTTCCTTCTTCTCGGTTCTTCTTCTTCTCTTTCTCTTCTTTTTTGAGAGAGATTGAGAGTAAAAAGGAGTTCTTTTTTTATTATTTTAACGTTAGAGAGAGATTGAGATTAGAAATGAGAGATATGATAATTACATATAAAAAATGATCAAATGCACTTCATCTAACTTAATAAAGCAACTTCTCCATCTTAATATTTAACTTTCATACATTAAATCATACTATTCATTAATTTATTACATCATACTCCAATTCATATATTTTAACCTCATAAATTAATTAATTTAATTCAACTACATTTTTTTAATTGTAAGCACATATAGTATGATCATGAATATGTATCATCTTCATTTAATAATTTTATTTATTTACTAATACCTATTAAATCTAGTATATATTTTTATATATGCATATATTTATGTCTTACATATATATTTCAATATATATATATTTTAACGTATATATTTAATTAAAAATACGGATGTTGCATATACACTACAAAAAAAAAAAAACTCGATTACCCAAACATCAAAAGATTCTACAAAATTGAAGTCTTTTCAGTGGCAAAGTATATACGAATGGCTTAACTACATCCTTATCCTAGCAATTACTTATATAAATTAGCTTGTCTCAATAATGGCAATTTAATGATTGTAGTTAGAAGCTTATAAATGGACGCTAACTCCGTCAGACAAGCACAATCTGAACAAAAAACAGTTGGGTCTGCTAGTTTGATAATTATTTCTTGCTATGACACTTGATTGGACTCCACTACTTCTACACCTCTATTAATCAGATCCTTCTGCTGAGTACTGTTGACTAGTAGGAGTGGGCATTTTTATAATCAGCTTCAGGATCTCGCCAAAAAAAAAAAAAATCTGCCTCAGGTAATTATTATAAAGTAATGCTTTATATACATATCATTATAATACTTTCTAAACCTTTTTTTTGTTCTTAAAAAAAAGACCAAAAACTTTATTATTAGTTTTTATTTTAATTTATGTCTTTATTACATTTATTTTTATGATGCCTAATTTTTTTAAAATGTTTCACTCGCCAAATTAAAAGAGCCTCATATTAACTACCTCAAGTGGGCATGTTGGTGAGTCTCTGAGATGAAAGAGAGCGAAATTACTACTAATTAATAATTAAGGAGGGCCATGATAAAATAGTTCTGATGCAGGTAAATAGCTCAAAAAATTGTAAATTTAATTAAGTACTCAAGTTTGTACTTAAATTTTAATATTATGATATGTACGTTGGGTGTTAACGTTATTTAGTAATATATGTATATTTAAAGATACTTCATAATACATGTTCATTCCAAAACACTTAAAAGACCCACATTAAAAAATAATTGCATTCAAACATATATAAAATATAATTCTTTAGATTCTACCGTCCGAGCTAAAATCAAGTGCCAATCAAACTCACAGGAAAATCACTGATGAGATTCGCCCTTTACTGTTACGAGTACCATTTAACCAATCTGAACTTTAAAAAAAGTGTGGTGGTAGAGATTGGAGAAACAGGAGACCAAATAATACATTTTTCCCACTTGAAAAATAAAGTTGGGCAAGCATCGTCATCAAAGGAAATGAAGGGATTTCATGTCATTTTCTGGTGGTGGTGATTATTGGATTTGGATCCACTGAAACTTTCATTTTATCGTAATGACAAGTGTCCCTTTGTTTTGATTATTTAGGTTCCCTTGGAGATAGCTTTACAAGTTTAAAAAACAACTGGGGTCTTCTCTATGACCTAATAGGTTGCTTTTCTAACCTTTTCATTTCACACTTGCAAGAAATCCATTTGCAAAACAGGCGGGAGAGAGAATTAAGGTAGTTTGATACATAAAGAGACCTTTGAATGTATGAATGAGTGTGTATGGATTTCTAACTAGTATTGATATTGTCCTCAACTTAATTATTACTACTTTCTGGTTTGAGTTTTATTTCAAAAAACCTCTATGCTAATAAGGTTGAGATCTCGACTTATATTACATATCATAAATTTACCTCTATAGATATATATATATATATATATATATGATATAAGACTATTATTTTAGTCTACATAATTTTATTATGAACATATTGAAGAATGACTTATTAAAAACCTATGTACGTTAAAGTTGTAACTAATGTAATGAAATCATATGACTGAGTTGAACTGGATGGGGAAAGAAAAAGGAAGATGAGAATGGGCCAGCAACTGCGACAGCTGATTCTTCTCCATTGCTTCAATTCACGTGGTAGTTGATACCAGTGTCATTGTTTAATTTATTTTCTTTAGATAGAATGGGCCAGGAGTGGCAATGAAGTAACACCACTACCCAGTTCTTGGTCTGCTAGTAAGTGCTACTACTGTCACACTGCCATATATTGGCAGTTTTAGAGTCCCTTATATGTAGTGATAAATAGCATGCAGGAAGCAGAAATAATGGAGGGAGAGAGCAGTGGGAATCCATGAAATTTGGAAAAGAATTTTCATTTGTGTCTGTGAAGTTGGTAGTTAAAAACACCCATCAAATCAAACTAAGTCAAAACCCCACTATAGTGAAAAGAAATACACAGAGAGATAAGAGTATAAATAGAACAGTTAGAGTGAATTTGAAAAATGGGCATCTTGGAATTTCAAGTTTTCTTTTGAACTGCAAGTTCATTCCTTACCACAAACAGTGAAAAATCATGAAAGTCTAGAGATTCTCAAACAGGTCCACCTTCAATCATATAGGCTAGGTTTTCATACTTCCTTTTTTTAGAAGTTTTTCCTCTGTTCTCATGGATCCAAAGGGTTCAAGGCAAGCTATAGAACCACCCTCCAAGTTCTTGAGTCTCCCCCAACCGGGCATGGGAGAAAACAAGCCATCAGAAATCAAAGATTTCCAGATAGTAATTGCAGATAAAGAAGATGGAAAGAAGCAGTTAGCACCAAAGAGAAGCTCTAACAAGGATAGACACACTAAAGTTGATGGCAGAGGAAGAAGGATAAGGATGCCTGCTTTATGTGCAGCCAGGATTTTCCAGTTGACAAGAGAATTGGGTCACAAATCTGATGGAGAGACGATTCAATGGTTATTACAACAAGCTGAGCCATCGATTATTGCTGCCACTGGCACTGGAACAATTCCAGCTTCTGCACTTGCTGCTGCTGGGTGCTCTGTTTCACAACAGGGGACCTGTGTTTCTGCTGGTTTGCATCCAAAGATCCCTGATATGGGACCAGATATTGGGTCCAGTGGTACTACTACTAGGACCAATTGGTCCATGGTAGGTACCAATAATTTGGGTAGATCTCAGGTGCCCACAGGGATATGGCCTTCAATCAGTGGAATTGGCCCGGGATTTGTACCTTCTTCAGGTCCATCATCTGGGTCGAACTTGGGTGGTGATGGCTCAAATTACTTATCCAGAATTGGGATTCATGGGTTTGAATTGCCCGGCACGAATCTCAGTCCAATGAGTCTTAGCTCAATTTTGGGTGGAAGTAACCAGCAACTTCCTGGTTTGGAATTGGGACTTTCTCAAGATGGTCATATTGGTGTTATAAATCCTGGGGCCTTCAGCCAGTTTTACCAGCAGATGGTGCAAAACCGTGGCAGTGCTGGTCCTCTGCAGCAGCAGCAGCAGCAACAACAAAATTCTGCTAAGGATGATTCACAAGGCTGAAGATATTAGAAAGGAAATGGAGCGCACACATTAAGAAATACAGGCATGTTGGAATTATTAAGTCCTTTTTATCTTGAAATTGAGTTAGAGAAGGCTGGATTTGGGTATTGGGTCTCTGCTTCTTCTTCCTGCATAGCTTAATCCAAGTCTCAAAATTCAGGTGCTGTTGAGTTGCTTCATCTATATTCCCAATTTTAATCTTGGATTTGAATACTAATGGCATTGGTTGTGGTTTGGATTGTTGCAGGAGGAAATATGAAGAGTTATATATAGTTTGGATTGGGCATAATTTATTGTTTATTTCAGGTGTGTTGATAGTAGTGTAACTCTTTCTCTCTTTGATTATTACTTTTGTTTTTAGGATTTAAATGAGTGATGATTTGTTTGATTCTGAGATTTTTGAAGGTTTCATAATCATAATTGCATTACTTACTTGTAATAGTTCGTTACCTTATATTGTTCTGAATAGAAGAGAGCATATAGTTGATCAAGTTAGATTGCAAATGCACAATCACTGGCAATCATGTATTGATTCTGCACAAATTACAGATTTCTATCATTTTTTTTATGCTTGTTCTTGTTAAAGATAATTAATTACCTTACATTCCATTTTTCATCACCATATTACTATCGGATTTCTCAAATATCAAGTTTAGATTATCATTTAGTTTATTTTCTTATAAAACACCAACCCAACTAAAATGAGTGAAGTTTTGATTATTAAAAGCTAGAGAACAAAAGGTACCCTCTTAAACTCATGTTTTCGTTTTAATTAAGATTAGAACCATGCTTATCATTTGATCAAAAGCATTTGTTATTTCAAAGTTTCTTTCATTTGATATCAGAGCCGATGATTTGACTAAAACATGATACATGTTCTGGTGAAGCTAGTGTGGGCCCAGCAGCTTATGTGGTGTGTATGCGACAATGTGTTGAGTAGTTGAGGCGAAGTGGACTCATTAAGAGCCCAACTTGCTCATGATAATGAACGACTCCTTAGATTTCAGTCTAAGCTGAAAGATTGTTAGATTCGTGTAGTTTGTGAGGTTTTTATATGTTTCATGCTCCAAGTAGCCATTTTAAAAGATAACAATTCATAATCACATTGACTCACTTGTGTAGAATCTTGAATAGCCTTGTATGCTCTATTAGAAATATAATATATGAGCTTCTTTTCAAAACTTCAACCCTCATTCAAATCCCAGACTTTCTTACAGAAGTCAATAAATGCTTGAAGTCAAGTAGGGCCACTTAATAAGTTCAAGCCACCGTGGTGCTATCTAGAGTCTTTCTCTGTCACGGGCATTGTCTTAAAAAGCGGGAATGAGCATCTTTACTTCCTTTGAAGATTCTTTGATATTTTTAATTAATTGTAAGTCATGTACATTTACTATATAGATTCTTCATACTTGTGGAATTTGAATCATGAGACAAAACTAGGGGAGACATTTTGAAGAATGAAGTGCAATCTAGAAGGTATAGAATGTTGAGAAGTAATTATCAAAATTAATTCATTGTTACTAGGATAGTCATAAACATTGGGAAATATAATCAACTCAATAGAAGCTTTCAATTGAAGGAATTTTCATTGTAAGAAGTCATCTGCATTATTTGCTTAAGATCATAGAATATACATATAGACTGAGTTGAGTCCTTGTTATTTGGTTAAATAAAAACCAATTTAACTAGGGCAGTAGAATTCAAGTCAGAATTTTATTTATGTTAGGGGATCTTGCATATATATATTGCCTGAGAAATCAGCCCTTGATGTGAAACTGTTAACAGACTGGGATTACCACATCAAAGGATTGGAAGGGCCAAACAGCTGAATATCTCACTGGTCAGAACTAGACATAATTTGATAAGATATCTGTTATTATTAAGTGAAACTAGTGATGAACTTTGTTAATATGTATATTAGCCCTTGATATACTTAGTTGGGTCATTACCTAACAGCTATAGCTTTTAGATCAAGCAGTTTTTGACAAACTTTGAGGTAATTGACACTAAAGACTAGTTATAATAAGATTCTCTTTGGTCTCAAGAGAATTTTTAGTATCATCTTATGGACATAGAAAGCTCGCTAAACCATGTAAACTTTGGTTTTTCTTCTTCTTCTTTTTATTTTTTGGCCCAAATCTTGTTTATGGAATTGACCCAACAAACATAACTTAAAATAGTAAAACAAGAAGTGAGGCAATTGCCAGCAACAATTTGAGAAGGATTCATCAAGTCCCTTGCAGCAAGTTGATGAGAAGTTGGACAACCAACATTGGCACTTGTGTCCTTGGCGGCCCTAATGTTTCTGTATATTCATGCCCTACACACCTGCAAAACACCACTTACTGTCTATCCTTCCGAGTGCTTGTGTGCTGTAGCTCAAAAACTGGTGGTCAAGTGCTGGGATTTGTGCTGTGGCTCAAAAACTTGGTACCAACTTGACACTAAAGCTACAGGCTCCAAAGCTTTTATTTGCTTATTTATTTGTTTTTTGGTGGGATTTGAACTCATGACCTAACCATGAAATCATTACAGCAAAGGTTCAACCCTTGCCCTAGTTTGCATATGTCAAAGCTCCATCGTGCCTCTAAAATAGGTTTAGCTTGGTTTTGTTTGGTGTTGGTGTTAGAAGAAGGAGATTCTTACATATTTTTGTTAATAGTAGTTTGATATGCATTGTTAGAATTCACCTATTAGTTATAGTTTTTGGATCAAGTGATTTTTAACACAGACATGAGCATAAATTTTACAAGAGGGTTTGGGTTTAAGTTTTGTTGTTTGTATTTATATGCTCTTCATTTGTAACATTGGTAATTACTTCTTCCTCTTCTCTCCCCACGTGTAAAATGAGTTTACACATGTGGAGAAGTGTTAATAGTACATAGCTTAATATGCTTATCAGGTCTTCATCCGTAAGCTATAGCTTTTGAATTTATTAGTTTCTAACAATTTTGAGTGGCTAATTAGGTGCTTTTAAGAGGCTACGATACTTTGAATCATATTAAAAATAAAAAAGTGGGTCTTGGGGGGAGGAATATTTGCAAATCTTCCTTGTTTGCATTTCCATTTCCAAATTCCACTCCACCTCCTCTTCTACTTTGATTTTGCTCTGCAAAGTGCAATCAAGGCTATTATCACCTAATAGGCTCATTTACTTTCCCAGAAAATGGAGTAGATTCATAATGTTTCAATTTGAATGGCAGTTATTATTATATATGACATTATTGTTATATGTATAAATAGAACATTTTTTTTTTTTTTTTGTCAAAATGTATATAAAACACTTGAACCCATGATTGAATTAACCTAGCACCATGGCAACTGCCCTCTAGTCTTGGGGCCATATATACATTTTGGCCCACTCGAATACGGATGTCGAATAAGATGGACTACCCTGGTCTGTACTCTGGCCCAACATGGTGCAAAATATGAAAAAGACTGGTCTTTGGGATCAGGAATTGCAATTATTTACACACTCACCTCTTTTATCTCAGCTAACCCTTTAAAAAGAGAGTAGTTTCATTGAGACAAAAGAACAGCCTAGGCCCTTCATTAGGTCTCTTCCAAACTAAGATATGTCTTTCAAATTGTTGATGATGTTGAAATTGTATAAACCGAAATAATAGTCTCATATCGAAAACAAGCAAGTCCATCACGTTGAATATAAATTAGATCTCACCCTAATAGTATCAAGGTTTTTTCGAGTAAAACAGCACATCTAAACCCAAAAATGGTTAAGTCAAGGATAATGACGGTACTAGTTGTTAATCCAAGCCTACTCAAAAGTTGATTTCATCGTATTCTCCTTTTGGCATAATTGATAGGAGATCTTCCAGTCTGTTTTGTTTTTTGGAAATATTTTTCAGAATCTATTTGCTCAAAAGAAGAACTCTAGCTACAAGAATCTCATCCGCAAAACCCCATTAATGTGTCTTAAATATGTTTTTATACAAGCCTAAGCCTAGATGATCAAGCTATGATATTGCTTTCTTAAAATAGTGGCTTTAGCTAGCTTTCCATTAAAGTTTTGCAACAACAACAAATATACCCTTCCATGTTTCATTTTCCCATTGTGAAATGGGGACAAAGCTAGATTCTTGTTTTAATGGCTACAACTTATTAGTGATCCTCAGATACATAATACATGGTGGCCCAGCTGTTTGGGGGAATGGTCATGAACTGGCTTGAAAACAACTTCACCATGCATGATGCATTCATATATGGCTTTGGTATATATATATATATATATATAAGAGCTGTGCACTATGATGTATAATGCCTCTGTGTCCATGGGCATTAGATTCATGAACACGTCTCAATCACATCCAGAACTCACTGATCTGATAAATATAATTTGTGGATATCCAAACCCTGCAGCCAAACAAATACAAGAAAATGGAAAATAGGACCACCACACGGTTTCTATCACTCACCAGCAGGAGTAACTGCCAAACTTACTTTTGATAGAGAGAACACAAAGGAAAATGCATGCCCAGGAATTAATGTGTATAGAAAGCTCAGTTTATAGTTACCCAGATCGCATTTTCCATAATTGACAGATTATCAGTGCATAAAAGAGTAGTTGCTTCTAAACCATGGAGATCAAGCTTCCCAAAAGCAGAAAGAACCACACATTATGTAATAAGGTAGACACCAATTAATTAATATATATATTAACCTAACACTCTCTTTTACCCAACCTCGTCCTCGATATAAAATATTAATAATGAAAATGAGGAATGTGCAAATAAGGAAACTTGATCCGACCATCAAAACTATAATAATAATAATAATAATAATAATACATAATTAAAAAAAAAAAAAAGAAGGAAATGGATTCCGTCATCCACGTGTAGGCAAAATGTGAAGCAGGTGTAGGTGCCTAGGTACGACCGTACGATTCCCTTTACATAACGTCAACAATCATCCCTATCGTACGGTTGACCCTCCTTTGTGGCTTCAACCCGACGGAACGTTGGAACCAACTGGCTACTTTTTCCCATGCTCCCGGCACCTTTTCCTCCTATCTGATACACGTGCAATCAGGCCCACCAACTCATTTTTTTGCTGGCTCCCAATTTTTTTTTTTCAAAGAAAAGAAATATTAAAAAAAATGCTGAGTGCACAGAATCTTAAAAAAAAGGGTAATTTTTTTATTTGAAGAAATAGAATAAAAAATAAGAAAGGTAATATTAAAAAAAATATCTACCCATTTAGTAAATACATTAATTGAATTATTTTTTACTAATAAAAACCCTAAAAAATCAAAGATTGTTGACTTTCTAATCTAAACCCTAAAATCACATTACGTGCGACACCAAAACATGTATATCAAATCATATTAGTCTATAATATTTTTTAGCACCCATCACGGTGGCCCATTACTTAAATTAATATTTTCACACATCCAGTTTTTTTTTTTTTTTAAATAATTTAATGTAAGACAAAGTGGTAAGATTCCATTAGAAAATCAAGGGAGCTGCTGAGTTTATGAAGCAGGGGAGAGCAGAGAATGGTGTGGGGGAAGTGGTGGTGGTGGTGATGGAGGGGCCCAGCGTTGCAGGGACAAAGCCAGAAAGCCCCATGCATTTGGCTTATTTTTGTCCCTCCCAAGAGACCTAGTCCCAGACCTCTTCCTACAAATTAAGGGTCACTCACCCTAAACACCCCACAAGGACGCAGCTTTAACACACTACAACACCATAACCACCAACCTCTCTCCTTAATTTTGCTCTCTTTCTGTCTATATATTTCTCATTTATATAGATATATTTCTCTCTTTTCTGGTCTATTGTGTGTTCAATTTTTTATTTTTTTTTTGGTTTAATTGTTTTTGGTGGAATGGATCATTATTGTCATTCTGGGGACGTAGATGATGAGGTGGAGAAGCTAGTCCTTAGAATGAATCCTCCAAGGTATGTGTTTCTCTTGCTTCTATAGAGGCTTTTCAAGCTATGTTTAGGTTCATCTTTAATGAATGCATGATTTTTTGATGAGTTGTTGTTTCTGGGTTTTGGTTGATTTGAAATGGGTCTTTGTTTTTTCTGTGAATTTCTTTGTTTTTGAGTTGGAAAAAGGCTTTGAATTGTTTGTTTTTGGATGTGGGATTTGGCAGAGTTACCATTGACAATACTTCAAGCAAGAAAGCCACCTTGATTAAGGTACTATATATTCAGTTAATCTTCGGTTTTTTTCTCTTTTTTTATCCATGTTCTTCCCAATTAATTGCAGGTTTTTTGAGATTTTTTTCTCTGTTTGCGGAATTGTTTTTGCAGGTTGACAGTGCTAATAAATATGGGAGTTTGTTAGAGGTTGTGCAGGTTCTGACTGATTTGAACCTCACCATTACCAGAGCTTACATTTCTTCAGATGGTGAATGGTTTATGGACGGTAAGATTAGGTTTGCCAAACTGGATTATTTTCAATCCTTTTTGTGAGGCCATTTTAAAAACTACTTTTCCTGTATCATCTTTTTCTTGCAGTATTCCATGTGGTAGACCAGATTGGAAATAAGCTATCAGATGGTGACGTTATCAGTCGCATTCAGCTGGTAAATCTGCCCATTTCATCTTATTGTTTCAATTGTTCTGAATCAAGTTTAATTAGTTAAAAATTTCTCAATGGAGCGTAACTAGACTACTCTTTTAGCGGTAGAACTAGTGAAATTGGATGATTAGAATGGGAATTCCTACAGTGTTATGCTGGGTGGAGTCATTTGACTGCCTCAATTGGAAGGCATTGCGAATTTTCATTTCCTTCGGGTTTCGGAATTGAAACTAAATTAAAACATAGTTCTAGCCCTGATTTAAGTTACCACCTTTGGTGATATAGATTTAATCACAATAAAACCTAAGTTTTCAATTTTGAAGAACAAACAATGATGTTTTGTTTTAATTTGAGGGTGTTTTAATTCATAAAGCATTGCAAATCCTATGTTTCTTTGCTAATAAATTGAATATGTATAATGTATCGCAGTCACTGGGGCCACGAGCTTGTAATCTACGGTCCTTGAGAAGATCCGTGGGTGTCCAGGCTGCCGCGCAGCACACTACAATTGAACTAACTGGAAGAGATCGACCCGGTCTGCTCTCAGAAATCTTTGCTGTTCTTGCAGACCTCAAATGCAATGTTGTGGCTGCTGAGGTTTGGACCCATAACTCAAGGATGGCGTCGGTTGTTTACATTACTGATGTAACCACTGGATTACCTATCGATGATCCTGCCCGCCTTGCTAAGATAAAGCAACTTTTACGCTTTGTGCTTAAAGGGAATAAAGATAAACGAAGTGCAAATACAGCCGTTTCTATGGGCGTGACTCATACGGAAAGGAGGCTTCATCAAATGATGTATGCTGTTCGTGATTTCGATAGGGACGATATGGAAAATGGACCTATGAATGATCAGAGCAAACCTCTAATTACTGTTGAGCATTGTTCGGAGAAAGGGTACACTGTTGTGAATCTGAGGTGCCCAGACCGGCCTAAGCTACTATTTGACACCGTCTGCACATTAACTGACATGCAATATGTGGTCTTCCATGCCACCATTATTACTGAAGGATCCAAGGCACATCAGGTTGGTTTCATCCATTGCCATTTACCCTCAATTTTTCAATATCTAGATAACAAAAATGGTTGAGTAACAGAACCAATTTTAACCAAATATCATGTATCTTTTTCTCAATTTTAAACAAGTAACATAGCTAAGAAAATTTTCCTTAGAATCTTCTTTTGAGTAAATTTTCTCATGTTTGTTGGTTATTCATTGCTATATAACCTCTTTAAATTTAGTTTTGGAGAGATTTTCTTGTGAGGAAAAAAAATCTCACCCCCTTGAGAAAATTCCAGTGAAAAAATAGGAAAGAAAAACTTTTGCCAACCAATTACTATATTGTTCTCATGAAAATTTTCATTTCTCATCTACCAAACACACTGTTCAAAAAGCTTTTTTTTTCCTTAAGCGAATTTTGAAGAATGTTTGTGTACTGGCTTCACTCTTTTTTATTGAGTTCAATCTCACCAATCCTCAATTCCCTTATTTGTGTAATAGGAATTCTATATCAGACATTTGGATGGATGCCCGGTTAGTTCGGAGGCAGAAAGGCAAAGAGTGATTGATTGCTTGGAAGCTGCCATTCGAAGGCGAATTACAGAGGTAAAGCCATGGGGGATTGATTAATTTCCAGTTCCTATTTACTGTTCCATTAGGATAAAAGTGATTTATGTTGTGTTCTTGTAACAGGGAATTAGACTTGAACTTTGTAGCGAAGATCGAACTGGTCTCCTCTCCGATGTAACCCGAATATTTAGAGAAAATGGGCTTTCAGTCACCCAAGCTGAGGTCACAACCAGGGGAACCCAAGCTGTGAACATATTCTATGTCACTGATGCATCTGGGGATCCCGTAAAAAGTGAGATAATTGAGGCAGTGCGAAGCGAGATTGGCCAGACAATTCTCCATGTAAAAGATGACATTTACTCGAATTCACCTCATCAAGGAAGCGCCGCCGGATTTTCTATTGGTAATATGTTCCGATCAAGATCAGAGAAGTTCCTTTATAACTTGGGATTAATAAAATCATGTTCATGAGAGTATAGAAGCAACTGCGGCTTGGGATGTCAAAATTTTTATAATGCTTGCATTCAACCCAAAAGCGGAAATACATTTCCAGTTGCTTTCTTAATCTGTAAAGAAATAGGAAGGGCTGTTTTGTTGTTGGATTACTTTGTTCTGTTTCATAATTGTAACATCATGATATCAACCTTAGACAGACAGACCTAGTTTAGATGTACAACATGGGCGTCCTTTAGCATTTTCCATTTTGATATGGCAAGAGATTGGGTTCATTAGACAAGAAAATTAATGAGTCTCATATAATTACTTAAGATTTAAAAAAAGAGTAATAATGCATGAAATGGTATCAAGCAGAGACGGCAAGTGGGCCTTGGTAACAATATTAATATAAGTAGTCAAATCCGCAATTGCCAGCTAGTAAGAGGACAGATTCCACTGGACGGATGACTTGTGAAAAGGCGAGCAAAGAGCGGCAGAGACGCGTCGTTTTGGTTTGTGTGAACAGTGTTCGAAAGCTTTACAAACACGTCCATGTTAGCGTCCTTTAGTGCAATAAATGTGGCCACTAGTTAGTAGTACTGAGAATGGTCCACAAAAGTGTACATTCTGCAACGACAAGTGGGTCAGAATCCAAGTTGGATACTGGGGAGAGGGGGAGAGGAAGGGGTCCATGGAACCACGTGATACATTATTCTATCGAATCTTTCTGGGTGAGCGTGTCAACAAAAAGGAGGTTGTTGGTCAACACCAGACCTCTCAAAACTCGTTTTAAAATGTACGGGGAACCTCGACATGATTGATGGGTAAAATCAAACATGCGAGTGGAAGATATTATCATTGAAAAATGTTTTAGAAACATCATTTTTAAATAGACTTTGTTAACACATTCCTTCCTGTCTGGTACGAGAGTCATTAAATTGTGTGTGTGTTATTATTTTGAATTACACCTTAACAAGTAATTTGCAACAATTTAATAATTTTTAGAATGTGTTTAAAAAATATGTCATTACTTATTATTATTATTATTATTATTATTATTATTATTATTATTTTTATTTTTTTATTTTTTTCCTAGCCCATCATTTCACTAAAGAAACAAAAAAAAAAAGAACAAGCCTTGTATACAAGAAGATCAAGAACAATTGGGAGATTCTTCAATCTACATACAAGGAGCCCCTAAAGATAAATTAAATTTATTAAGGCGATGAGTAACGTAGTTCCCATTTCTTGAGATTACATTAAGAGCTATGTTTGATCATTCAACCAGTAGAAACTTTCAGTTTTCAATTACTACGTCTTTTTCAGTTGAGTGGTGATTATCGATATTTAATTCATTTATTACAGTACAGGAATCTCTTTCCACCCATTCAACTGAGATCCCCAATTCCATGTAATAATAATATTATTATTATTATTAGAATCACGTAAACTCAACTAAGGCTAAGTTAATATTTAATACAAACAATACAGAAAGAAAGAAAGAAGGTTGAAATGGATTACGGTCAACATGGACACAACAAAAGGCGCCTAGCAAGGACAAAAGAGGGGGCAGGCACATGATTCATGCAGAAGGGGGTAGAGATTGATTTTGTGACAAGTTGAAGAAATAGTTAGACAAGCACCATACCAGTACAGGGCACGTTCTTGAATAAAATGCTTAATTAGTGCAACGATGCGTGGTGGCCTCCTTTGTCTAAAGGACTACTTATGTGAGAGCAGTAAATTAAAAGAAGTTCCAGTAGATGGTTTCTGTAGTACACAGTACTACAGCTTCAGTGAGCTGAGAAAATGGTGAATTTGAGAACAGGAAACAGGTTCAAACTTTACAAATGTGAAGCTACCCGTTATGTATAATCAAAAGTCAATAATTCTTTCATCATCTGGGAGCTTGAATCAGAATCCAGTCCCAGTTATGATTGCGAGCGGTGTATGATTGACAGCTAGCTGGGGACAATATATCTCAATGCATGAGGATACTGGCTGAGAAGAAGGTTTTTTTTTTTTTTGATTCCTGGTTGAGAAGAACTTAAAAGAGTAGAAAGATAGACCCATTGGCAATTATGATGAATTAAGAATTAAAGTATGACAAGTGATCAAAAATCAGGCAAAAGACATGCATAAATTCTTAGAAACAGCATAATCTACAAGTTATAGCTTTGAGGTTGGGCCCAGCTACACATATCAACACAGTATCTCCAAAATAATGAAGCTTTGATATATTGTCATAATCTATTACCTTAAAAGCTATAACTTTCTAGTTGAGGCTATCTATATATATATACGAAGCGCGAAAATAGGTATTAACTTAAACCTTACACCCTTAACACTCTAATCTTAATATAAGCACAACTCCTTTTAGAGTTTTGAAACACTAATAATTTTACACTATTAATATTCCTTGGATTATGTTGAAATATGTTATTATTTTTAATAATATACAACTATAAGGTGTCTCAGGTCAGTTCAGTATGTTCCCATGACCAGATATAGCTTAAAATTCAGTTCAGAAGATGGTGCCTCGAAAAATATGGAGAGACCCTAAACCCCCCGTTAATCGTTCAGCCCTTCTTGTGGTGGGGAGAATTTATCACCCTAGCCAAATTTGAAAACATTCAGTTTCTAACATATGTCAGAGCCGTGCAAATATTGAGGTACTTTATCAACTGCTGTTGAGTTGACCCAAAAAAAGCTTCCCAAACAAGAGGAATGCAATATAAGAAGCAGAAGTCGGACCAATGCAAGTTTATGAAATTTTTCTTTATATATGATCATAATGATAATGATAATGATGAAGATACAAAGCAATCTAATGGGAATAAGTTCTCCAAATTAAAATACACTACTCATGAAAGACTTTACAGCAGTATGATCCCTCCATCTTGAGATGCCAGCCTTTAGAGCCTGTCGCAAGACATTAATCCTGTCTGCAAGAATCGACTCTTTTATTTCCTGAATTTGGTTATACTCCTTTTCCATGATCAGCTCCAGCTCTTCAAAATGCTTGATTTTGCAGTGCAACTTGCTCAACTAGTACCACATAAAATAAATAAATAAATAACCATGCTGACTATTTTGGGAGGATGGGGCGAAGAAAATTGAAAAAGAGAGAGAGAGGCACAGAGAAGAAAAAGAACAAATTAGGACTGACCTGTGTCTCGATTATAGTTGCCACTAGATGCTCAATTTCTGTGTCTTCCTGATCAGCCAATACCTTAGCATGAGCAGCAGCTGCACCTAACGCAGTACCAATTGCTGTTTTTATTTGAAATGCCAAAGATATTGATTTCATCTCTGGTATAGCCTCCCGAGTCCCTGTAAGGGAATTGATTGTATCTTCATTTTATTGAAATATTTGAGATGAGATTGTTAAAATCATTAAAATACAAGAAGGTGGACCGGCAAAAATGTTTAAGAAGCCTAAAACTGCACATGTTCCAATAGCATGTCTTAAACAAGAAAACTTCTTTTATTTACTCAATTTTAAATTGAGAAGAGTATTCAACCGCAGGTATGCTAGAAGCTGGCGAGAAGGTAACTCAAAAACACTGAATAAATGGAAATCTCCAATATTGGGTCTATGCCAGATAACAAATCAGACATTATCCAAATCCAAAGTGCAATGTCCAAGCTTAAATAAATATGAAACATGAAAATATTTAAAGAAAAAATAATAATTAAATAAGTATGAAATGAAGATTAGGATAAAAAAAAAAGGTTCAAAAAGCTTGAAGCATGGAGAATGTTGAATGGTCCAAGTCCTAAGCTGCAGCACTCAGTGAATACTAAGAGTAAGAAACCTGTATAAGAGAAAAGCGCTAGCAAATACTACTAAGAGATTATTTACACAACTAAATAAAATTTCTGTTTGTCTAGGAGATGCCAGACCTCAAATCAGTTACCTGCTCACGCTTAAAGGACTTGGATTAGCAGTTGATATTTCAGATCAAATGTCAAGGGATAGAAAATAAATGAGACCAAGTGGAATTCTACAAGTTGGAGTACTAAGGCTGGATGAAGTTGAAATAAAAAAGCAATTGGGATGGAAAGCAATTGGAAGAATTCTGTCTGGCCCTTGTCTTTTGTTCAACACCAGTGATCTTACTCTCCACTGTAAGGTAATCTTAGGGTAAGCATAATCTCTTAAGTGAGTTTTTATTTTTATTTTATTTCTCAGAAGTGTTTTTAAACGTCATTTCAATAGTGGTCCTTATTGATGAAAAGTATGGAGTTCTTAGAACATCTATAACATAATCAGAGTGCATAAGCAAATATGTGTTGAGTAATTGAAGCTTTATTCATGAAGTTTCCTATGGCACTGAAGGAATCATGCCTCAAGTGGTTCAGAAATATGTTATTGGCTCAAATTCCAAGAATTTCAATCAGAATCCAGATACCAGAATTTGTAATGGTTGCTTATTGTTACCACTAGAAAAACCATCTGGAAGAAGAGAAACAACAGAAATATTGAAGGATCCTTAATTAAGAACCCTACCCCTAATAATGCTGTGGAGCTTTATTAAAAAGAAAAACTTGGATGTGACAACAAAATAGCATATAAGTATTAAAAAAATTTCACTTTATGGTATGAAACATCTATGTATAATTGTACAATTAATGGTAAAAAAAAGGGCATTTCAGGAGTAAAAGTTACCTGATTGAGTGTCTCTTTCCCCTGTCTCCAGCTTTTCAACATTGAGGCCCCTAAAAAACGATAGCTATAATTAAAACAAGAAAATATCTGTTTTCAGGAATTATAGTAGAAGCACTAACCTCTCAGGTTCATCGATTGAAGAAGGAAATTCCAAAATTTCAGTGGCAACATCCACTTCATTCTCAAAAATCTCCTTTCCACAATGGACCTCATCACACAAAGTTGTAAGAGCTGCCTCTGCTGCAGCAGCTGCAATATTTGGGCTCACTGCTGTTGACAAGATAGCTACCTAAGAAAGAAAGTTTAAGTGTTTACTTTATCAGAAAGCAGACAAAACATTCTACCCTTTCAGATTATCATTCATATAGTGATACTTATAACTATAAACTATTTTACTCTATCCAAGGAAATCGGATGACATGTAAATTATTGTTACATTTTTGTAGGAAATAATATAATATAGCCCCCATCCAGTCCAGACTACGAAATATCGGCTCTACCTGCTCCCTACCCGCACAAACACACATTCTAAGAACAATTAAAGATGGAAAAAATCAAATATAAGAACAATTATGCTTTATTTAATAAAATAATTGAATTTCAACACCTTTGATATAAATTTTAGAAAAAGCCAACAAAAGGATTGGAAACTGTACCCAAAAGCAGGATTACTAACACTACCTGTTTCATTAAAGACCCTCCAGCTTCTTCAAATGAAGCAATGCGTCTTCGCTTTGAAGGAGTACTTTCAGACCGACCATCCACTATCTGCTTCATTTCATCTATGTGTTCATGACATTCAGCCACTTTCGTAATAGGTTTTTGAGACTCAGCTGGAGTAGATTGTTGTTGCATAACATCGTCTGTACAAGTAATAGAGTTCCTGCTATCATCCTTTTCATTCATGCTGTCCACAATAAGTTCAGCCAGCATAGTTTCTCCAAAAGGAAGTTGTATAATTTTTGAGATACAATCAAATTTATTTTTGGTTTGAACATGTTGAGCAACAAGGTCCCAATCATCTCCATGCCTCAAAACAGATTCTAAGAGAAGTAGAGTCTCTGAATCGGACCACAAGTCAGTTCTTTGATTATCAGAGCTGTCCTTGCAATCTTTGAACTGGAAATCATCTTCTTCCTTGCTTTCCCCAACACTTCCATTTTTTAAGCATTTTAAGCATGAAACAGAGCTCTCCTGCCAAGTATGCAAAAAATGAATTTTGATGCAAATAACTAGGGACAGAATATATACATCTTATGTAGTCACACACTCGCAGAAATGAACTAGCCAATTCATTCAATTGAATAAAGCATATGCAGCAGAGTATTTCACAAAACAATAAGCTAACTTTTCAGCTTACCTCCTTTTTTTTATAAAGAAATGAAACAAAAAAGCAATGTGAAGATGAAAATGATCAAAATTCACAAATAAAACTGACCAACATAAGATGAAAATGATGAAAAATAATACCTTCTTAGATTCAGAACACCCAGAAATGCATTCCTCCCCACAATTAACACAAACCGATCCTCTCCGCCGCACCAGATCGCCAAACACATCCGAATAAGAAGCCAGAGGAGGCAATCTGAACCCATTCTCAACCGCTTCACCAACGTCACTACTCGCATTATTCGACGACAACGACACGGCTTTCGAAGAATTCGGAACGGAAACCACTCGCACTCCATTTGGAGCTCCTTCCTCAAATCTAACCTTCTGTCTCCGCTCATCCTCAACCGCCTCTCTCAACAAACCATCCGACGAAGACGAAGGCGAAGACGCGCCGAAATTAATCAACCCCCATTTCTCGAGGAAAAGAAACACCTTGTGAATCAAAGTAACGTCACCAACCAACGATTTCCGAGTCTCCGTGAATGTTAGCTTTCTTAAAGGCTCTTCCCTGTACTTGTTAATGATGAAATCTCTGTAATCCTTGTAGATTTTCGGTGTTCTTGAAACCGAGCTATTATCGAAGAACTCCTTCAAAAAGGTTTTCTCAGTTTCGTGGATGTCGTCCCAAGAAAACCATCCTGAATGAATTAGGGTTAGGGTTTTGTGGTTAGAAGAAGAAGAAGATGGAGGAGTTAGAAGTGCAAGAAATTAGGGTTAGGATTAGGGTTTGGAAGAGAACTTACCAGAGTAGCTGGGGATGGTGTAGAGATCTTTCTCGGGTTGGTTGGCGGGAAACAACTTCGAATTTGCGTCTTCTGTGTTGTTCTCCATCTAGTAAGAGAGTGAGTTTAACAGAATGTGGCGTTAACGTTCTGGTTAAGAGTTAAATATGTAACGACTATTATAGACGAGAAACCACCGTCTATGAGCGTGAACCATCCCTCGAACGGGTTCGGGTTTATCTACTGGACCGGTGAATTTGCTGGTCAACTCGGACGAGTTGCTTGCTCTATTGGCTGTAATAGAATCCATCCGGCTTGACTCTCAAAGCTAAACTTTTTTTCTTTTTGTTCTTTTTTTATTTATATTTTATGAGAAACTCTAAAGCTATCTTTTTGTATGAGAAAAAAATTATTATTAAAATAAATGAAAAGTAAAATTTAATTTTGAAAGAGTTGTTCTAAAACTAGTGCTGATGAGATAATCAACGATTTTAATCAATACTATTATAATAAAAAAGAGTCATACCATTGAAGGTATGTTTACTTCTATAATTGTTCAAATAAAGGTATTCAGTTAATTTACGTGTACCTTAACTAATTCTTCAAAGAATATGACTCACCTACAAGGATATACCGATTAAGCCAGTCATCGTTTACTTAATTCACGGCCTATCAATTGAGCTCTACTTAAATAATGTCATTATTTATTTTTAACTTTTAGAGATAATTTTAATAGATAACTCAACTCTTAACTTAATTTCTCAACTACATGGTTCTAATAAATAATTTTAATAGATAATAATATAATGATTTAACTAGTAGAGTAAACTTCATGAACAAAGATCATTGGATTTTTTATTTTATTTTTCATCTAACAACCATTAAATACATCAATTAAAAAATAAACTATTAATAATTAACACCAGTGACACAACACAAGACAAGTAAAAAATCTAAAGCATCACTAATAAAAATAATTAAGAATAATGTGAATAGTAATAATATAAATGTTGCCTTAATCCTTAGTAAAATATAGGGAAATAAATGAATTCATAGAGCTGACTAATTTTATTTTATTTTAATTGAATCTGATGACGTGCAGTTTTTTAAAAAAATGAAATTAAAAAATATAAATAAAGAGAGATTCCTTGAGAGAAGATTGCAGTTAATTATTGAAGCTGATTCCAAGTTGTATTGGGCCTCATATAATATAATACAAGCGGCTTTCAAGTACAAGCCTGAAATCCAAGACATTTAACTTGGACCAGCTCAAAAATGACTTGAAATTGGATTAAGAAAACAACTAACTCAGTTGAGAGGGATGTTTTTTTCGGCGAATTGAAGCATTCCCTTTGCGATCTCACGACCACACATGAAACGCTTTCCAACTGACACTGCAAAGCTAATAAGCAAAACTCTACTCTCGGCCTCGAATCGTTCGAGACCGACTCAGTCATGGACCCCTTCACTAGAGGAAAGGCTTCATCAATTCGGCTTTCGCGACTCATTGAACCCGTCACTCGTAGCCCGAGTCATCGACCCGTACCTCCTGAACCACCACTCGCTCGCTCTCGGCTTCTTCAACTGGGCTTCTCAACAACCTGGTTTCCTTCACACATCTCTTACCTACCAATCTCTCCTCAAATCCCTCTCCATTTCTCGCCAATTCAACTCCGTAGATAAGCTTCTCAAGCAAGCAAAAACCCAGAAAATCGTCCTAGATTCTTCTGTTTATAACTCTGTAATTGCTTCACAGATCATTGGCAAGAAGACCCACAATGCATTTTGCAATTTCAATGAGATTTTAGTACTGGGTCTCGAAATTGGACCCGAAATCTGTAACTCGCTTCTAGCTGCACTTGCTTCTGGTGGCCATGTTGACTATGCTCAAAGAGTGTTTGATGAAATGCGCAGGAGAGGTGTCTCTTTGAGTACTGTTGGTTTTGGAGTGTTTATTGGGAGGTTCTGTAGAGTTGCAGAACTGGGAAAGACTTTAGAATTGTTAGATGAGGTTAAGCGTGGTGTCTCGGTTATTAATGGTTCAATTGTTGCGGTGCTAGTAGTAGACGGGCTTCGCCGGGTCTCGCGGGTATCAGAGGCTTTCACGGCATTGGAGGAGCTTAGGATTAGAGATTGCAAACCTGATTTCATTGCATATAGGATTGTGGCTGAAGGTTTTCGATTGGCCCGTCAAGAATTGGAAGCAGAGGAGGTCTTGAAGAGGAAGAGAAAGTTAGGAGTGGCACCAAGAGCCAACGATTATAGGGAGTTCTTATTTACTTTAATTTCAGAAAGATGGAATTGGGAGGCGAAGGAATTGGGTGAAGCAATAGTAGATGGGAACTTTCCCATTGAGGATGATGTTCTCAATGCTTTGATAGGTTCAGTATCAGCCATTGATCCTGATTCTGCAATTTCATTTTGCAGGTATATGATTGAGAAAGGAAGGTCTCCAACTCTTCTTACTTTGAGTAATTTGAGTAGAAGTCTTTGTAAGAATGGAAAGATAGACGAAATGTTGGACATTTTTGAGGCTCTTTCTTCTAAGGATTATTTTTCAGACTTGGAGAGTTACAATCTGATGGTTTCATTCTTTTGCAAGGCAGGAAGAGTCAAAGAAGCTTATAGGGTTCTTCAGGAGATGAAGAAGAAAGGATTTGGCCCTGACGTTTCCTCATACAATTCTCTAATGGAAGCTTGTTGTAGGGAGGATCTCCTGAGGCCTGCAAAGAGGTTGTATGATGAGATGTTTGCTAGTGGTTGTCATGGGAATTTGAAGACTTACAATATTCTAATTCAGAAACTTTCTGAATCAGGAGAAGCCGAGGATGCTAATCATCTATTTCATCACATGCTGGAGAAAGGATTAGTCCCTGATGCCACTACTTATGCATCTCTCCTTCAAGGGCTTTGTCTAGAAGCAAAGATCCAAGCTGCTTGTGAAATATTCAACAAGTGCATTCAACAGGACATCTTACTTGCAAAGACAATGTTGACTACATTTGTCTCTGCTTTGTGCAAGGAAGGTATGTATTTTTTATTTGAACCAAAATCCATTCATATTTCCTTTTTCATAATATTTTCTATCCAAAGTAGAACTGTTCTGCAAGGACTCTTCACCACCTGATATTGTCGACTTTTAGACTCAGATTGCTTCTTGACATCCTCACTTTATCTATTGGAAAAGGCCTCAATAGCCTGTTAGGGGTTCCACGTCACCAAAATCCATTCATATTTCCTTTTTCATAATATTTTCTATCCAAAGTAGAACTGTTCTGCAAGGACTCTTCACCACCTGATATTGTCGACTTTTAGACTCAGATTGCTTCTTGACATCCTCACTTTATCTATTGGAAAAGGCCTCAATAGCCTGTTAGGGGTTCCACGTCCTTGTAGGCAAACTTCTTGATCGGGATTGGCTCTGGTGCCATTTATAGTGACTCCTTGCTACCCGATGTTGTTTGGTTTTGAATGAGGCTCTAATACGATTTCAAATGATTTCCTAGCACTTGATATTGTTCTGTCTAAACACAGCTTCTCCCCGACTTTTTACTTTCTCACCATACTAGAAAGGGTACCCAATGCATGAAACTTCCACCTATGCAAGATCCCAAGGAACGGTGAGACCACGTTAGGTCTTTTGCACACAACCTTACTCTGCATTGCAGAATACTATTTGTCAGCATACTGACTCTTGAATAAGGCTCCGATAAAGGTTGGAGAGAGTCTAATATATATGAATCACAAACTTTTCCCTCCCAAATGTGGAGAGACATGGTTAGTAATGTCTAGAGTCGTTTCTTACTTGTCCTTTATATGCTCCACGCAGGTCATTTTATTGCAGCTTCCCAGGCAATCTGTGGCATTACTCCCGATTCGGAAAATGCTAGCTGCCATGTACTTCTATTGAGGTGCTTGGTGGAGGCTGGAGAGGTCAGAATGGCCATGGAACATATAAAATGGATTAGAGACACTTCACCCTCAATCTCTCAAGTAATATCCACTGAACTTGTAGCTTCTCTTTCTTCTTCTCTAAAGCCAGAACCTATCATACAATTGCTTGGCATGATGAAGGAGAATGGCTTGGTTTTTGATAATGATACGTGGATGGATTTATGTAATGAATCATCATTTATTGGCTGTTAGGCTGTTAGCTCAAATCCCATGTCTCAGTTCAGATGTTTAGCAATATGCATCAGGGTGGAGATTTCAACAAGAATTGGCTAACATCTTGGTGATTGGGTGATATTTAGTAATAACAGTGACGAAGAAGATGTGAGGTTATCCATTGTCTTTTAAAGTGGATACTTGTATTAAATTAAGGAAATAACTCAATTTAAGTGTATCATATTATCATTAGATTATAAATATGTTTCCTTTTATATATATATATATATACACAAATTACTATTCAATTCAATTCAACTTCAATTACATCTAGTTCAAATAATTTGGCATGTCCTTCACTTTTTATAAGGTGGAAAAGTTAAATTGTGATTGATTGGTAATTTAAAAACAAGGATTCGACCTGGAAATATAAAATTTAGAAAACAATCTGTTTTCTTTATAAAACGTTGAAAATTGTTTTTTAGATTTATTGGAACCAAATAAATTTTTTATGTTTTTTACACTCTCTAAATCCTTGAGAGTTGGCTATTGTGTGTGAAATGCATTCAAAACAACGGCGAATTACTGGGTTTTAACTTTTTTTATTTTATTTTATTACAAAGCTTGTTTTTTATTTTTTATTCTTATTGAATGACATTTAAATTAGAATTAAATTACAAATTCGTTAGCATTTTTTAAAAAAAAAAAATTCATAATTCGTGTTGTTTTGAGTGCATTTCAAGCACAAGAATCTCTTGTGACCTTTACAAACTGCCCATTGGGGTCCCTTCAATTCTCAGCCATTCACCTCCAAACTTGCATTTAACAAGATAGCATTCAATTTTAAATCAATTCAATGTCTAGTATCAATTATTACAATTACTATCACTAAACACATCTATATGTTATTATCTTCCAACTTCAATCTCATTGTTACCCCAACAACATCTCCAAAATGACTTCAAAGTCCACTCGTACACCGCCACCATTGCAGTAAGCCAGTAAGAATTTGAAAAGATGAAGGGTAATTTCGTCCATCCGGAAAATCCAGCACTGGAATAGGTGAAACGCCATTCTTTCTCTCTCGCATTTCGCGGGAATGGCAGCAGTTCGACTGAGGCCACTTATCTCAATTTCCGGCTGTGTTTTACCAAAATTTCCAGTTTCGTCTCCATTGAAGAAGCTTCGATTTCGAAGCTCTGCAACAAAAATGGAGTCTAAGGTCACAGAGATAACTTCTTCGTCTTCTCTGAAAACCATCGATTCTCACTTGCACGTTTGGGCTTCTCCGGAACAGGTTTGTTATAGTAGTGCCACTGTGGCATTGAATTCAGCATGCACTTCGAAGCCCTAATTTCGTAAATTTTTTTTTAAAAATTCAGGCGGCGAATGATTATCCTTATTCTCCAGGCAACGAGCCAACATTACCTGGAACTGTCGATTTCTTGCTCGAGGTTACATCTTTCTCCGTTCTCCTTTGGTTTATTGTTGATTATTAGGGCTTTTTTTCTTTTTTGAACTAGGTTTCCTCGAGAGGGAGTTCACAGTGATTAGCAGGTGATGCTTCGCCATAAACTTACTTGAATCGAGGACAAGTCACTGATTCACTCGTGATCTTAGGCATATTGTGGTTATATTAAAAAAATAGGTGTACGGAAAAAACTGTGTTTCAAGTATACTTAAACAATTTTGAAAACAGTGTAGTTATGTATGTAAGCATTTGATTTAAAATTCGGACTGCTCCATTTTATTCCAGATTTCAGAACTTGTGTTTAAAGGTTTAAACAAACGCATGCAAGACTTGATTTGGCAAAGACAACTAATGTAACAATTTCAAATTGTATAATGTTTCAGTGTTATAAATGAGAAATAAAGTTTTGAGGTTTTGCTGGTTGAAGATTTAAAAAAAAAAAAAAAAAAGATTCAAATGATAGAAAAAGGGAGTTTATTGCTTGTTCTTGAATGGGTTTTAAAAATGGAGAATTACATACCCTTTTGTCCATGAAGGTCAAGACCCAGGGTTTAAATCAGGCAGGACAAATGCTGATAATCGAGTATGGACATATTCTTTTTCATCCTTGTGGGAGCATGCACGGTGCTGCACCCTTATGATCATTGTTTCGTGCTTAAACCTAGTGAGGATAATGAAACAGCAGTACTTGGCCCCGTAGAAGCAATAATATAATGTGTTCCTTTAAAGGAATACTTTTTTTAATGTTACAAGTTGAAAAAAAATATTCTAAAAGATGTAGTAAAGTTATAGGCTGTTTGCATACGTATACAGTGGCTGTTGCTATTCCCTTGTTATTTATATTTCTTTTCTTTTTTTCTTGATTTTGGAAGTGTATGGAGGAAGCAGGAGTAGATGGTGCTCTGATTGTTCAGCCTATAAATCATAAATTTGACCACTCTTTAGTGACAAGGTCTGTTCAGTTTACTGTGATGTTACTGCTTGCACATTAAAATTGAGGTCTTTTATTTTTTTTATTATTTTTTTTTTTCCTTGTGAGAAACCATTTGTAATTAAGACAATTTTCTTTATGAAGCTGTATTTGAGAGTAAATATAGGCACATGTTTGATTTGGTTTGAAACTTAAAGAAATTATATGAACTTATGAGAGTCTTGCAATGATGAATCATGTAATCTGCTCTCTGCATGTGGGATCAACTCTATTGGGAGTTGGGACATATACATTGACCAGCACAGTTACGTTTCATGGTTCAAAAACCAGACTTACGGAAGATACTGTTCCATGATCACCTGCAGTTACATTCTTCTAGTACTACCTCTTTCATTAAGTCAATAATAACTTAGACAGACCATTCCTCATTTCTCTATGCCTCCATCCTCAAGAATAGGAAAACAAAATTGAAAAAAAAAAATCCTTTTTAAAGGTTCTTTATCTGGAGATATAAAATCCAGAGTAAATTCTATAGAAATTCACCACAACAAAACTCACTATTTAAATTAAATCTATAGCAGCAGCCAGAATGAGTATGTGCACACATGTAGATAACGGTGCATTGGGGATATCATATATATGTTTTCTTTGAAAATATTTAGTTGCTTATGACATTGGCATATCTTTTATTGATAATTTTGAATTCCTCTCACTCAAATTCAATCTTTATAACAGTGTCTTGAAGAAGTATCCATCCAAATTTGTCGGTTGTTGCCTTGCAAATCCTGCAGAAGATGGAAGTGGGATTAAACAGCTCGAAGATCTCATCTTAAAGGTCAACAAAAGAACTTGATGATATCAAATTACCTGTACTTCTTTTTCTTTTCTTTTCTATTATTTTCCTTCTTTCTTTTTTCTTTTAGTGTCGGAGTTATTCATTTGGGCACTCACAAGCCTCTTGTGCCAGGATGGTTATCGTGCTGTTCGTTTCAATCCATATTTGTGGCCTTCTGGTCAAAAGGTTTGCATTTTTGTTAGAAGTGTGGCTAACACATTTAGTAATTTATATCCAGAATTCAAATGTGGGATGTTAGACATGATGGATCAACTTTTGTTATACGCAAAATTGTGAAATTGTGGATCAATCTGCCATATAAGACAGTTTCCTAATCACATATTTAAGTATTTATTTTGTAGATGACAAATGATGTTGGGAAAGCAATGTTCTCTAAAGCTGGAGAACTAAGAGCGCCAGTGGGATTCATGTGCATGCAGGTATTTTTTTTCCAAGTTATTTCCCTGAAGACAAAAAAACTCTTTTTTTTTTTTAAACTCTTAATTTATATTGTTCTTCTAGATGCTATCATCATTATCTATTTAAGTCTTGACTTTTAGTTAGTACCGCCAACTGTTATTGTTCTCTAGTGAGAGCATAGATGTTTTAGAATCCTATGTAACATTCATATATTACCATAAAGGCTTGGACTCCATAAAGGAGTAATGTATTACCATAAAGGAAAAGATAAACTATGATACATGTAAAAAGGACTACACAGCTATCTTGTGGACCAAAATATAGATAGACCTCTTCTTTTCTCTTCTGGTACATAGCAATGACACCACCCTATTATTCTCCTTCCAGTCTTGAAACTGTTGATGCAACATTTAGTATGAGAAAGAATGTTTCTAAGAATAAATGATGACGAGAATTTTTGTTTTTGGACCTCACTGAATCATGTAACTGGGGATGGACCAAAGTTGACCTACTGAACTGATCCTGATTGAAAGCCATGAATGATTTATGATGATTGCCTCGCATACATATGATGTCTACTTTTAGACACTAGTCAATGGGTCATCTCAAGTCTCAACAAAGGGTAGTTAGAGGGACTGAGAGCAATATAATAATAAATGAGTGACTACATCCTAACTTAAAGTTAATGAGGACCAAAGCAAATATATTGAGAGAAAACTGAGGAGAAAACTAAGTCCATTCCAGAACATTTACTATTCATCAATGAAAAGAATAATTGAAGGTGTTTCACTTTAAGTGAACAACATTTGGGACGTTGCTGCAATTCCTTAGTATTAAACTGTTAATAAGTTCATGTGAATCTTTTCTCTGCCACCAAAAATTCTAGTGTTCCTTACCAAGCGCAAAATGCAAGAGTTCCACAGTAAGCACTTCGCAAGATTGGTCCAATGGATACTCAAACCTTTGAGAAGCAGAAGGATGGACACTGAAGACCCAGCAAATCCTGCATGCAGCTAAATAAGTGAGAAATATTATACCAAATCCTTCCTGGCGTGGTCAAATTTGTTTGTGTGAGAGAAAAAGAGGGCCTGTTGTATTGAATCACATAAAAATAGAAGTTGAAGGGTTCTTTGGGGAGAACCGGATGAGTTTTATTTTCTATACTTTTTTTGCCAGTTTGAAATTTTACTATGCAGTTTTTTGTGCAACAGAAATTTTTTTTTCTTTCAGCATTTCAAATTTTAACATCTTTCACTGTTTTGGAACATGTTACATGAATGCTTAAACTATAACTGATTATATATTGGATTGTAATGATTATAATTACTGAAGAGTGGTTTGCAGGGTCTCAAACTTCACATCTCAGAAATAGAAGAGCTGTGCTCACAGTTCCCTTCAACAATTGTATTACTCGATCATGTGGCTTTCTGCAAGCCACCCATGTGAGCTCCCTTGTACAATCTATTTTCTTGTGCAAATGATATTAATCTGAATCATCAAATTTAGGGAAGACTAACCCAATGTGTATTAACAGAAATGATGTGGAGAAGGACACCTTTTCTTTGCTTCTAAAGCTGTCCAGATTTCCGCAGGTAAAAGAATTCTGTATCCTTTTCAAAAATCTGTTCTGATGCTTAACAAGTTAGTAGCTTAATCCCATGAAATTCCAACCTGCATTCTTATCACAATTTCTATTAGGCACTGCAGTTGCATCCATATTGCAAGGTTTAGCTTACATTTTAAATTTGTAACCGTAAACTCCAGAACTAGGAGATAGGCATAGATGTTGCTTCCATGAGTGCTAAACTGCTATTCATAAAATAATTGCTAGGAATGCTCTTTTTCATTTTACCCAGTGAATGACTGACATTGAAATTGCCATTGACAAAGTGTTTGTAGACATCAACAAAATTTTAATAGGTGTTTGATAACTCTTGGTATGGTTTGATATGGACCAGGTTTATGTGAAGTTCAGTGCCTTGTTCCGAGTGACCAGACAGCCACATCCTTATGATGATACTCACCAACTTCTTTCTGAACTGGTCTCTGCCTTTGGTGCAAACCGCATCATGTGGGGCAGGTCAGTTTGGCACCTCTCTTTTTTTCTTGGTAGGGAACAAGATGACATTATTAAGGAAGAAGAAACAAGAACAATAAGGATAAGAAGTCCTCAATGAGAAATAATCTAATGTAATTGAGTTATGGCACTCACTATACTGGGGAACATGGTTTTAGGTCTGGATCTGACTACATAAAACTATATGGTCAGATAGCAAGTTTGCTTACATAATCCAGACTTGAGCCCAAAATGAGGATGAAAAAAAAGGGAGGATATGAAGGATTACATTCTTGTGTTAGATGAGATTACCTGTCATAATCAACTCTGATGAATCAAGAAAGCTCTCTTCAGTTTGTTGAAGTTGACAGTGGCTTGGGTGAGCAACTTCATGCCAGCCAAGACCTAAAACCGCATTCCGAAGGTGGCTTCTGTTATTCATTGATGCGGAAAAAAAAAAGGATAAAAGAGAGGATCTCAGTGTTTATTTTTGTTGTCTTTTATCTTGCAGTGACTTCCCTTATGTTGTTCCGGAATGCGGGTACAAGGGAGGCAAAGATGCAGTGGTTCATGTTGCAGGTAAAGTACCATTGTCATCCTCTGATTTAGAGTGGATATTAGGGAGAACAGTGATGCAGCTGTTTCCTGGTTCGTGGAAGCCTTAACACAGTTCTTTAGTTTGAAGTGTCAATCTTCCCAGCAAGGTCATTTATTCAAATGTAGTATGGATGAAACTCTTTTGGTATATTCGATCAGTATCACTCGAATCTCTTGTATTAAAGAGACAAACGACTAGTATGACAATAACGCATGATCTTGATGATAATTGTTTTATGCCTCTTATCTTTGGATATCTTACCATTAATGGATATAATAAGCAAAATCATGGCCGTCCAATGCTATTTTCATGTTATACTGATGCTTCTGTCTCCATTAGGGGTGTCGACGGTTCGATTTGAATCGGTTTAATGTTCAAATTTAAAATCAAACCAACTATAATTGGTTTCGGTTCGATTTAGCTTAATTAGTTTATTTTGAATTTCCAAATCGAACCGAACCGAACTAAACATAATTGGTTTGGTTCGATTTGGGTTGATCAGCTTAAAATTTTACGTGTACATATATTAAATAAATTAAAATAATTAATTATATATTTATGTATATAAGGTAATTTTAATTTTTTTAATACATATTTAAAAAATTTAAAAACTATCTTTATTATATAAAAATGATTATATAATTTTTTAACGAAAATATTTATACCATAAAGAAATCATAAACATTAAAAATAAATATTAATAAATTTAATTTTAAAATCGATTCGATTCGATTCAGTTTAAATCAATTTTTAAAGTCTCAAATCATAGTCCGAACCAAATTTATCGATTTATATTTTTTTTAAACTTAAACTAAACCGAGTTTATTAAAAAAATAAACTAAACCAAACCAAACACAGCTCAATTCGATTCAATTTCGCAGTTTAAACCAATTTATTAACACCTCTAGTTTCCATCACAATTGCGCCCATGCTCATGACCTTTACCCTTTCACTGAAGAAAACAAGGCATAAATGTTCAAACTAAGATGATTAACTGGACGCGCAGTATTAATAGAATATGCAGAGCTACTGTATTACTGATACTGTTACCTACGTTATATGATCATCGTCTGCTTCCATGGTTTAGTTACTAGTCAACAATGTACTATGCATACTGCTCTAGGGTATGAATTAACAAAAGGAAAAATTATAGCATCTTCAAATAAAAATTCTTTGAAACTCTGTACTACACAACCTCAAAGACGAGAGGAAAAGGAGATCTTAAAACTACAACACTCTGAGCGGTTGCCCGTACTTACAAATTACCGCCCTAAGGGAAAAACAAATAAAGAATTCCCACCCCAAATGCTATACAAAAAATATGAAAACATGTACAAAACGTCCAGACAGAAAAATGCAAGGGTATTACAGATGATGAGGGGTTATTATTGCGTTATTATTCCTCAAGGCGTTGGATCTCACCCATCATGATGCGATTGCTGGAAACTTTAAAACCCAATAGTGCGGGATCAATCTGCCTTCCTTTCTTCCCTTTCTTTTTGCCACTTCGGTTACCTAGTGCTGCGTCTGTCGATTCAGAAGCTCCAGTGATGGAATCAGCCTCTGGCTGAGGTGGCTTTTTAGCTGTGCTTTTCAGCATGTCAATAAACGACGTCTCCAAGACGTCTGCCTCACTACATGATGAGGATCGATGGGAGCGCACCTCATTCTTGCTACCTGAACTAGTTTCCATGGCCTGGGTCCCAGCAATCCGTCTCCCCACTATAAATTTGACGAAAAAAAGGACGAAAATCACATAAGTAGAATATTAAAAATGAATAATTAACAAATGCCTCATGCCACCGGGAACCCTTAGAAGCCCTAAAAATTCTGTGCTGTTTCTGCTAACTACTTAATCAAATCACGAAAGAAATAAAGAGAATACTGCATACCATCAGAAGGGGCAACGCTTGATTGGTTCTTTCCTTTGACAGATGAGGAAGAAGCTGGCTCAGGAAACACCTCCTGGGAGGATAAAGCACGTGAAACAGGTGGGCGTCTCAATGAAGAGTGATCAAGCCCCTTAGATAAGGCAGATACACTGCATAAACAGACATTAAAATATTATGTGTTTAAAAAAATTGATGAACATGAACATGGAATGCACAATATAGTCGCAGGTTTCCTGCAGTTAAATAAATGCTAGGTTCCCACCAAAATATTTATTGAAGAAATAACACAAAATACAATGATCAAGCTTGGCCAGATAACCTACCCAGACAAACTACCAAATAGAGAATCTAAAAACCAAGATATCCAAGAAAGAACCAAATATCTAACGAAAATCACTTCATGTGTCTCTGAATGGATATAAGCCTTTGCGAGCATCCTTTTACCATGTCCAATAGAGTATGTGATTTCATGTGTCCTTAAAACTCTAAAAGTCATCTATGACAAGCAGAACATGCTTTTAAGTTCAGCATTACAGAACTACTTCCCTCACCAATCCATTTCACTCGCTTGATTAATTGGCCCCGAACAGTTCCATCTGTAACTAAAAAGCATAACTAATTCCACTCTCCTTACAGATCCAATTTTCACCAATATAGCCCCAACATAAATCGCGCTCGCAATTGTTTAATAGCAAACACATTGGACATGCTCTTTATTCACCTAATACAAGCTAATGTTAAATTGCTTGCCTATCAGATCAACTCGAATTTAGTATGAACACTTGTGCATTTGCATTTTTGCACTACCTTGTCTTCACATACCTATACCTACTTGTAGTAAAGGCCACAGTTTGTCATGAAAACTTCTTGCAGTTCAATAACAGCAGACAGGTCATCAACGACACCATTGTGACAATGCAATGTAACATAAGAATCTTTAGTACTCACCGGTCCTTGGCAATATCTCCACCTAGTGTATTATTTGACCTCAAGTCATAATCATAGAAGCCGACATCAGAACCTGCAAAACCAATTCCCATTTAGCCTTTTTCCTACGTGTTGCATAACCGGAGGGGGGGGGGGATGAAAATGCTAAAAGTTTACAGCCAATTAATACCTTGAGATTGCTTAATGGGGACACTAGCTGGCAATTCCACACGATCAGCAGCAACCCCTACTTGTTCACCCATGCTTTCTTGCACCTCTAAATTAGTTCTGCTAGTCTCAACCTTCAGTTTGGACCCACGCTTCTTCCCCTTCTTGCCATCCTTTCCCTCCAACAATTCTTTGTCCACAGATGGCATGCCAGCAATGTTAGAATCACCATGAATAGCCTGAGCATGAGCAGTCTCATTGATGCTAGAGAAAAGTGGTTCATCGTCAATCAATTCTCCTGTACGAGATTTTAAAGGCAATTTTTCACTACTTTCCAAACTTCTGGACTGCTCCTCAGTGCCTAAACTTACTAATCGATTATGCAATAAATTGTCCATTGTTGACACGCGAGGCCCTTCAGCAAAAGAATTCGTTAGACCTGTTTGTTCGTCGGAGAATAGATTGAAAGGATGATCAGCTGCTGCATTTGATTGAGGGAAGAACCACTGGGAATCCCTTCTTCCATCTGACAGAGGAACATCCTCACCTACTAATGATTGGTTAGGATGAACACCAAGTTTCTGATGGAACATATCCATCAAAACTTGCTTTGAGTTCTCCCCATTTTCTCTAGTTGGCACCCATGAGTTTAGATCCCCAGATGACATGGAAATTTCTGCTTGCCTTTTCTGCATCTCAGATTCAAGATGCAACTGTTGGAACCGACCCTCTAACCAGCTATTTCCTAGCTGTCCATTAGCCTCAGACCAACTGCCATCCATTACATCAGGACGTGAAGCATGAAACTGTGTCTGAAACTGCGGGTGATGAGAGTGGCTGCCTTGAGAGAAGGATGCCAATCGATCAGATGCATGGACATGAGCATGGCGTTCCCGCATGTCTAGACCTTGACCATGAGCAAAAGCATTGATGACATCGATGTTCCCACCAGGACCACCAGAAGGCAGAGACAATGATCTCTCAAATGACAGTGAGCCTGGTTCATAAAGCCTTTGCTGCAATCGTTCTTGTAATGCGAGGTTCTGCTCAAGATGGTTTATCTGCTCTTCATAGGAGGAAGACCTCTGTTGCTGCTGGTAAAAATCTAATGGGTTTACTCCGGCAGCCTGTGCCTGTTGAAAACCAGAAGATGTCCTAATAAATTGACCGGATTCATTTGACCAAATGCCACCAAGACGTCTTTCTTCCTCCATCCTCATCTGTTCCCTCGATGACAAAGACAACTGCCTTCTCAGTAACTGCTCTTGCTGAAAAGCTTCTTGTTCCGGAGGGAGCATATGTGCATGCTTTGAGCGTGACAAGAGCTCCACCAGATCATTGTGGTATTCAGGTTGTATATTCGGTCCAAATTTTGCATGGATAAGCTGCTCTAGAGATGTATCATGATTCCTTGGATGGGTATGGGAATGTGGATGCAATTCATTTAAATGTTGTTGTCGTAATAAAACCTCATCAAGCATATTGTTGGCTCTAATATGGTCAACCCTCGGCTGACCAAAGCTACTAGCATCATGCACCTGCTGATGGAGCATCTGTTCAAGAAGAAATTGCCGAACTTGAGATTGCTGCTGTTGCTGCAACTGCATTTGCTGATGATGAAGATGCTGCTGCTGCTGTAATTGGTGCTGTCGAAGCTCAAACTGTCGCTGATGTTCAAGCTGAACTTTCAACAAATGCTCCAAATCCGGCACCATTTGATTAATTGATTGTTGGTGATGAATAGAACTCCTGCTATGTGATGCAGAAGAATTTGGTAGTTGCTCTAGTACAGAACCATTCAACTTTAGAGCCGATTGTTGTGACAATATATTCTGCTGCTCAAGTTGTTGCTTCTGCAGCTGTTGTGCCATCAGCTCTCCCAGTCCATAGCCACTCTTTTCTTGTTCCATGCGTAATAAATGGTGAGCATCCATCACATTTTGTTCCACATTAGGGTTCGAAAGTGCATTTCTCCTATAATTATCAATCCATGCCTCCTCAGCGTGAGGCAAATCTCTCATCACACTAGAAGATGTCTGCTTATGCATGGCAAGAGAAGCATCTCTTCCAATTATAGGCTTCACAGGGCCTGGATTACCAACAGTAGGATTCATATTTGAAGACTGAACACGACTTAAATGAGAGTCTTCAAGTTCAGACCACAATAGTCCAAAAGGATGCAACAAATTATCCTTGTGATTTGACATGGTGGGTTCCGTCATTTTATTTGCAAGAAAAGAGCGGCCATCAAGATCTGCCAATATATTTTGAGGATCAACAGGTGGTTTCTCAATAACATCCTTGTTATTATTTCCATGTCTTCGAGAAAACATTATTTCTACATAGAGGGTAAACAAATAAAAGAAAATTAAGATCATGAAAAACACAAGTTAATTAAAAAAAAATGTTAGAAGGAAAGAAAAGAATTAAGACGACGGCCAACCTTCATCTTCTGCAACAAAATTCTGAAAGTTCTTAACCTCAGTATAATTGGAATCTGATGTGTCTTCACATTTTGATACTCTAGACTGAAGATGGTGCACATTGAGATCCTCAGATTCAGGCAACGCCCAGAGATGGTCTGATTTTACAGATGAACCAAGATAATTAGCAGCATCAATTGGCTCGAGATTACCTATGGAACTGCTACCAGAGACAGACTGAGCTTTAAGTTGTAAATGTGGCATGACTTCCCCAAGTTCTCGAAAAGGAGTTCCTTCTGGAGCATCTGACAGACAAACAGGTAAATCTGTCCCAAAGAAGCCTTGTTCAAACCATGAGATGATGTCAACACCAAGGAAAGGTCCTTGAATCTCCCCTTGTGGATCAAGGTAATATAAACTTAATTCCTCAGGTGGGGTACCCCTATTTAAGATATTTGCATTTGTGACCTTTAGGTAATGTTCGCCACTATCTGAAACCTCCTGAATTGATGGCAAATCAAGCAGAGAACTGGAGTCATCAGGTAAGCCGTTCCCAAAACTGAAGGAAACCACTGAATCATCTCCAAACACATCATCCTTAAGAATTCCAGAATCTCCCGACTGCAAATTTACACCAGCTTTAGTCTCAACATAGTTGGGCCGACTATCAAGCTCCTCTCTGACAAAGACAATATCTTTGTTCCCAAAAGCTTTAGTACCCAGGGCATCAGTATCAACTTTCTTCACAGCATTCTCATCAGATTCTTTAAGACAAGAATCAGTGCCTGAAAAAGTACAAAATCCATTAACAGATGCAACGGCAGACATTGAAAGAATGAAACTCAAGCCAAAATCCAAGGGAACGGCGATCAAAAGCTGAAAAGAAAATTCACTTACCATCTAAAATATTTACTTGTGAAACACAAGTATCGTCTTTTGCGGTTTTTGCAGAGAAGTCACCAATGTCCTCTGTGCTGGAAGAAGGAATTGTAGTTTTTTTCTCAGAAGATGTCACATCTCCAACACCTGAACAAAGAATATTATCCATATAGTGATATGATTATTATCAAAATTCCACAAAAGTTAGGAATACCATAACTTTACCCACCCGTCATACTATCACTGGACTTCAGCATTTTATCCTTGGATGAATTATAAAAGACTCCACTGCTTGTGACTTTTCCATTCCATATATCATGTAGCACAGCCTGCGATACAATGACTACATAAGCAAGACGACAATTTCAAGATTTAAATCAAGGAAGGACACAAAAATACACCGAGAAAAATGCAAAGTTCTAAGAATAGATTAGGAGATAGAGGAGAGACTAAAACCATTTAGACAATGACCCAGGAAAATGAATAAAAGGAGAGTAAAATACTACTATTCCTTATATTTGAAATAGAAGTGATAATTTCAGCAGAGTGATGTCACAATGGGACAACACTAATCGCCCAATCATTATTCTTTTAAAATATATGTTAAAAAATAGTAAATTTATTCATCAGGAAATGGCAAACAATTTATAAAATATAACTTCAGAAAATTTTTAAAAAATAATGCAGAAATGCACAAGAATAAACAGTTTAGAAGTACCAAAAATCAGAGGAAAAATTGAAAAATGTCTAAATGGACAACAAAACTTGATGGCATGACAACAAAAGAATGAAAATGAAGAATATACTTTAAAAGATATAGTAAAGTATGTTCTAACAAAGGTTGTGTGAACACTAATAACCAAAAATTATAAAGGATCAACAAAGAAAGCCTCATGAAACTCCCATCAAATTAGGCCCATTAGGGCTAGTTGCACAGATCTAAATCTACCACAATATTTTTGGAGCTGAAAATAAAATTATTTAAATGAGCACATGTATTCTTCAAAAGTAAAAAGTAGTTATGTTAAACATCACTGCAGACCTTCTTAAAAGCCAAAAAGTGACACATAATTTCTGAGGAGAAGCACATTGATCAGTATATCTTAGTAAATAGGTCAAGTCACTTTCTCAAAAATCTGAGTGGAATCTTCCATGGATTATAAGCACGTCAAAGCATCACTCCAAAAATCCTGGCCAAACATTTTCATATTCTTATTGTATCCTTTTTAACTTACCCAGTCAAAATTCTCTGTGTTGAGACAGTAGTTCCAGTATAAACATTAAATGAATGCATACAACTTTTTCTAATGAATCTATGGTCTAAAAAGAAGGGTAAGTAATAAAGATGTACACTCATGTTGTGTAACCCATCATCAAAATCACAAGTTCTGATTTGAAATAACTCAGGCAACATAAAATTTATAGGGCAAATACAGAAAAGTTGGCAAAAGAAATTGGAATAGAATGGGGAAAAGTTCAGGTTCAAGATCAAACTTCCCAAGAGAAGCTACAACTAAAATCAAATGAAAAACTTAAGCTGAGTTTGGTTTAGTATTTGAAAACAATATCCTGTTTTTATTTTCAATGCCCAGAAAACACGATAAGAAAATTAGGAAAATGATGTTTAGTTGTTTCCCAAAAATAATTGTTCGTGAGGAAAAAATTCAAAAATCAAATTTCATATCCTGAATCACCAAATGCATATCTTAAGCTTTTTCCTTTTTCTTCTTGTTGAAAAATGGAAAACTGTTTTCTGAGACGAGACACCAACCAAGCACAGCCTTATATAACAAAAATACTTGAAAAGGCACTAAAAAAATCAGAATTGCCATTTCACCTACTGCTTTTGTGAGAGAACGAAAAATATAGGGACAATCAGACTTTCCATTTCAATATAAAGCTTACCGCCTCTTCTTCATCAGGTGTGACAAACGCCAAAGGGTCTACAGCGTTTGACTGCGTTATTGGGGATACTTCCTCCAGTTCATTAGGCATGGCATCAAAAGATGGAACATGCTTCTGCTTCCTATAAATATCCAGCAGTTTGCCCCTTGGGTAGCAGAAGTTTTCTGGAGATATACCAGACTTTCCATGTAACTCATTCTTGTACACAGGTGCAGCACCAATGGGAGCAGCATTGTTAGGCCTAAAAACTGATGAACTTCCTATAGCATTTGACCTTCCTCGTCCGGGGGCAAATCCAACACTAGATCCCTCCACCCGTCCTCTTTCCAAACCAAATCCAGGGGCAGCACGATAGACTGATGAACCACCTGAATGAACTTCCAACCGATGACGTGGCCTCCATTTATCACGAGAATCATTTTCACGATCAGAAGCCGCACGATTACTAACAACAAAAGATTGTTTGTCATTGTGGGCATCTTCCTTTTCATCCGACCTCTTCTCAATCCTCGAGTCCTTATCTTTATCTTCAGGGCCCCACCTTAAAGACCATTTGCTGTCACGTCGTGTTTCATGTCCAGAACTACGATTACTAACATCATGCCATCGGTCAAATGAAGGCAAAGCTCTAGCCTCAGAAATCTCTCTACTTGAGCCACTATCAGTGCGACGATCTTCTTTTCTACGGTCTCCTCTTCTACCTAACAAGCTAGTTTCTCTCTCCTCTTCACGCCATCGACGAGTATTTTCACCCTCAGTGGCAACTCTTCTCCAATCTTTCTTATCTTGGGATCCATCCAGACGCCAGCCCTCTTTCTGAACGATATCTGTTGAGTTCAAATGAGGTGAAGAATTTGGTCCGCGGATATCCTGCTATATGCGGGCATCAAAAGAAATTGTCAAGTGAGACTAGCAAAATAAGGAAAAAAATAAACTCACAACGGCAGCAACCAAATGAAAATAATAATAAAATAAAATAAATCCAAATATGTTTGAGAAGGTAATTCTAGATAATGACACATCAGATGACAAATGATGACAAGGGAGCTAAATATTATTCAAACATCATGCCTCTTCTCAGTTATCAACACGTGTTGTGAATTAACATTGCTTTGTCATAATCAAACGGGACAACATTGCTTTTTCATAATCAAAGGGGACTAAACCCATAGCTCAATGGTTTGACAATGAGATGGAATCTATTGGGTCACAGGCCCCAAATATCCCATCTTCGTATTAATAACTATATTTCTATGCTATAAATAATTCAAATACTTGAGTATTCACCATGTGCTTAATATTACCATGATTAAATTTAATATTATTCTTTATTTAAAAAGTCAAGTTTTATTGTGAAAAGGGGTAATATACTAATTTGACAATTTAACTATTCTCAACTCCTCTATCTCCAACTTTGTTTGCCTTATCCTTCTTTTTCTTTATAAGAAGAGACTTATATTCCAAAAAACAAAAACAAAAAATTCAATTTTACGATTCTCATTTACAGCAATTGACCACTTTCTACCCTCATTCTCTTTTTTGAAAATAATAAAGGCATTCTTACCCAACCAGTCCAACTAAGAGACATTTCTATATTTTAAAAATAATACTGACAATAAAGGCACAAAGATAAAACATGCTGGAACTAGGATCAGTCCTACAACTTAGAATTGGCTCTAAAAAATGAGATAGAAGAACTTATCCCAGCATGATTCACAAAAGAGAAAACATTGATATTATATAAGTTTCCTCAAAATGCATACCATCACTCAACAAAGAACGTGATGAACTCTTAATTTTTCCATCCTTTAAATAGAAGTTCCTAGTTAATATTCTACCTTACACATGCAGAATTCAAATATTGAAATATAGGGTGGCAGTTCAAAGTAATACTAATCATGACAAACCAATATAATTAAGAAGTTGCAAAACAGCAAGCAAATCAGCTAAAAAATATAATCAAATTAAAAGAAACGCACAGTAAACACTTTGAGCAAAGCATGAAAAATGCAATCCAAAAAAATTATGTGTTGTAAAGCACACCAATCATAAACCACATGCACTGAAGATCTATGGAACCATTATTTCTCACACTTCACCTATTCCCCTTGTCTAATAACAAATGAGTGTGACTCAAAAAGACAAAAAGGAGGAAATTTCTTTCCTGTAATTGGCATGCATATATTTCACCACAATATATCAAGTTAAAAGGGTGATCCAGAGGCTCATACCCCTGATGCACTGATAAGTCCCAACTTTGTCTCACTTGGTTTGGCATAGAGCCATTGTGGAGACAACGGTATGCTATTATCCGATGCCACTTGATCTGCGTTACATCCAAACAATGACCAGATTAAATATCCAACATAATGTAGCAGGAAACAAACTAATAACACTAAACTGAAGAGACTATGAATAAAATACAATGAGAACTGCATCGTAAGATATAAACAACTTAGAGATAACCTTTTGGCTCATCAAGAAACCCCAAAAGCACTTTTTGTTCATCACTTCCTCCTTTAGCTTCCTCTGAGATAGAATAAGAAAGAACAAACAAAATGTAACAAGCAAACTTCATAAAGGTAGAAGAGATAATTATCCAGTAGATAGATATCCATATGAAGAACTGAGACTTCAAACACAAGTGGCAATAATATCAGAAGACTGATAACAACCACATAATCAGAGGGCAAGCATTTAGATAGGTCATGCCCAAGTGTGCTGCTGAAATGCGTCAGAATCATCCTCTATAAGCATAAGGAGGAAAATTCTTAAGCAGATTCAAAAGATCAGAACAAAACAGCTACCAGCAGAGAATAAATTCAAGATAATCAGGTTATATATATATATATATATATATATATATATATAGAGAGAGAGAGAGAGAGAGAGAAACTTGGATCCAAAACCCTAGTGTTCCCCTTTCAGATGGAATGCTCGAAAATGCAAAACAATTCATGCAGGTGGAGCTTACAAGAGAGGCAAGCTAGATAAACATAGTTAATACAGCAGAAAATAAATTCTCAGAGAGGAAACCTCCGAAAGATAAATATGGCTTTAGGTCCTCAAACATAGTGAAATCCATCCAAAAAAGAAATCATCACAATCAAGAAGCAAAGTAAGCTAAATTTCTACAGGATAAGTAACAAGAAGTAAAAGAGTGGCAGCGTGACCATCATCTTTAAAAATATAAATAAATAACAAAAGTAACCAAAAGCATACATAAATAACAATATAAAGAGAGAAAATTGAGATGTTACATAAAATACTAGAAACCATGGATTCAAAACTGACAGTCAACACCACACCAAATAAACATTTAGATTGAACAAATAATCTCCACAGTGGAAGCACGCATCCACAGAGATTTCCTCATAGCTAGGTCCAAACTTTAGAACTAGATACTATTTGTTTCTCAAACCCCAAATTGCCACGGTAAAAAAGGAAAATCAAAAAGCAAATCAAACCGACCTAGAAGAACTTAATAGCCACACTCAATTCATCGTATCTAACAAACAAACACTAGAATCAAGAAAGAAAGAAAAAAAAGAACAAAAAGCAGATTATAGTCAATCTCACATCAACCAACGCAATCTCACGAATCCAGTACCTCAGATCGAGCAAAAATCACTCAGAAGCAACTCCAGATCAACAAAACAAAAACAACCAAAAAAAAAATCGTAATCATCACCGAATCGCTAAAAAGAAAATGTAAAAGATAAGCACCCTTAGCCGACCACGACTCATCGGTCGTTTTCACGGAGAGTAGATCCTCCGGTAGATCAACCTTGCCTTCACCCATCGTTTGCTGAAAATCCAAAAGAGAGAAGAAGATCGCAAGAGAAACACTCAAATTAGGGCTCTACCAACACACAAACAGAAATCTGATGGTTTCAGATATATCGAAACCAAAAGACCGACCGACGAAAGAGAAGTACACGAAAGAGCGCTCGCGCGCGCGAGAAAGAGAGAGAGATCGCAACGAAAATTTTAGGGTTTCGGTTTTACGAGTTCTCGAAGCTTCAATGGTGGCGAAGAGAGAGCGATAGGAATTGCAGCGACAGAGAGAGAGAGAGAACGAGAGATTGGGAAAAGAGCGGAAGAGAATAGCAGAGCGAGGGTTTGGATGGTCAGATGAGAGTCGGAACAGCGAAATAAAGTGTGATTGTAGGGCGCTTAAAAATAAAAATAAACCAAGAGAGGATATTATTAATCTCTTAATCCCAATATATGGAGACACGACTCAAAGCCGGCTTACGTACGGCTTATAATAGAAAAACATAGGGTAATTAGGGTATTTTTTTGTCTTCTTTATGGGCAATTTTGATTAACCCGGTTCACGCTTATCTTTTTCTCAACTAGTTTTGATGCAACCCTTTATTTTTATTTGTCTTCACGTTTAAAACTAAAGCTTGCCCTCTTTCTGTAACCTTGACTACCTCCAAATCTCATCGACTAAATAGCCAATGGCTTGTAATACAATTATGAGGAAAATTAAAATTGAAACAGTTGTTCGATGATAATAGATTTAAGTTTTATTCATATCTGTATTCTTGTGGATACAGAATAGCTATATCTGTGTTCTTTAATGTAAAATAACACCCGTATATTCAGAAATAGAGTACTCGTTTTTTACTTAATTTATGATGTTGCCCATCTTTTTATGTTTTATATTAAAAGTTTTTCTAATTTCCTTTTTTTATAACGAATGAATGGTATGTTATAATTATTGTGAAAATGTAATTCAAGCGCAAGAAAATCAAAATAAAAAATAAGAATTAAAAGATGAATTGCAGTCATGGCCAAATTTGAATTATTCAAACATCAGGGTCTCTCACTCACAAAAATTTTCACTGATATATAAGTCCCGTTTGAAGGAGCTTTTCCAATAGCGTTTTTTTTAATAAACGCTTCTATCTTTTAAGAAAAATTGACCTCTTTCAACCTTTTTTCACCTTAAAAAAAAAGTGTTTTTGCTCCAAACAAAACTCTTCCAAACGTGCCCATAATTGCACTCACAGATAACTACACTATAAAAATAAAGGCCATTTGTATTTAAAAAAACATAAATACATTAATTTGTACATATTAAAAAGACATCAGTTTCATGTTACTATGACAATAATTATGTTTGCAACAAAATCTTTTACAAATTGGCCTTCGAGTTAGCCTTTTTCTATTCATAAAATGAAGGCACAATTTATCAAAATAAAAATAAAAATGAAGGCACATTTTTGTTTCCTCTGCCTCGTGTTGCTCCTCTCACAATTTGATTCATCTAAAGAGCTTTGTCGCTAGAACTTTGAAGTAACAAAAAGAATTATTTTAGAGTCATTTTGCACATAGCAGCTTCCCATTCGCATATCAATTTTTCCTTGTTTAAAAAGGTTATCGAGTATTCAAAAAAGCAGTACCTTTCATGATTGATGTAATTGCAAATAATAATATTAAACAATGCTTATCATGCAAAAGAACATTGTAAAGAAATTAATATATATATATGCATAAATGCAAGTGCTGTGTAATCATGTTTTAATACGTAAAAATACTGCGATTAAGCATTATTATTTTAACTCGTTGAAAGAGACAACACAACGAAGCCACCATAGTCCCATCATCGCTTGGCAATTAAACTAAAATTTGAAAAAATCTTCATAACCGTGAAATTTTACCATTCGATAAAAAGACCAATTGCTTCATCAAAATGAGCTAAGAGTTCTCATTTGCTCTAATCGGGAAGAAAACGCTGAAAATTATCAATTCAATGGTTTCGACTTCTTTCAAATATCTAAAGAGTTTGAGTATTACACTTCAGGAGGCCAACTAAAATTTGAGTGTCCATCGCAAAACACAACACAAGATGAGGAAAATTAGGAAATTAACCAACAGCAGAACTAAAAGAAAATTGTCAAAATCTCTGTTGCAGTTCTAGTAAAGCTACAAGAAGAACTCTTAAGAAACCTAGGAACAAATAATCCTGGGATAAAATATGACAAAAGAGATGTCACCATCCATCCTAGCCCATCCTCTGTGCAGCTTCCTTGGCGAGAAGTCTCTCCTTTGCCTTTGTTTTGGCCAGGGATTTGGAGCCCATAATACCACCACCCCATTTCTTCCGGTACTCGTCATACTTGTCATTGAAGTTAGCCTGAATGAACCAACAAAATTCAATGAGAACGTGATGCTATTGAAGAAAGATCGCTAGAATGAGACTTTTACCCACCTTGATTGCCTCCAGGATCTTGCTGAACTCCAACTTATCCTCATTCTTAACTGTTGTCAAACACAAGACAGCAGCAGTTTTCTTGTGTACAATCTGCGAATGGGGGGAAAAAATCAAGATTGCCGCATAATTACACTTGTATGATCAAATAATTTCTCACGGCAGACAAATAAACTCATGCTCACCGATCCCAGGCGTGCTTTTCCCTTAACAATGCAGTAGGGGATCTCCATCTTCCTGCACAATGCTGGAAGCCAGACCACAAGCTCAATGGGGTCCACATCATGTGCAATAACCACCAATTGTGCCTTATTCTGTGATGAAGGTAGATTATTGTTAATTGGATACTCCACATGAAATCAGATCAAAGTGGCAGACAGAAAAAATTCACGCAGCTAAGTACAAACCTGCTCAATGAGATAGGTCACGTGGTTTAGCCCATACTTCACAACAATAGGCTTTTTGGACTCTATGGTCTTTCCCTCCGACTCAGCCTGAGCCCTATTCAGTAGGCGTTGCTTCTTTGCAGTTTTGTCCTCGGGCCTGTATTTGAGCAGCATTTTGAACAGGTTCGTTGCTGCAGGTTGTTTCAGCAAAGAACTCTCATAAATTATGTCATGAACATTAAAGAGATTTAAAAAGACATATATAATGTGAAAGGAAAATGAAGAGGCGGGCAGAAGAATGAGCATTCAACCATACAGGCTAGTGGCATTCTGGCATTCAATATATGTACAGAAACTAATGAATCGCATGGACCTATAGCTAGAACCAATAATCTATTATTTAATAAAGATTAAGAAAACACAGGATAGACAAAATATAAATGGATTAGTTCAAACATGTTGTAAAAAGTACACATGCAATCACAAGTAAAGTGTTGACTTCTAAACTACTTTCCCCCGTTTGCACTCATCTGTAGGGTTGTATGAAAACAATAAATCAATGACATAATTGAACCAGCAAGTAGATATTGAGGCCAAGTTTTAGGTGAAGGTTGCATTCTTGAAAAATTGCAAACAACAATGTCGAAATCAATGTTGCACATACTAAAAAGATTTAGAAAGAGTTAATTATTGTGGGATATAGGGTAATCCATTGGAAGCAGATCACTAAAAAAGATTATGGTACAGTCAACAGAGACGTGAATGCCCAGAAGAACCTAGCTGTTTACTCAAAGTAAATGTGTGTGTGTGTGTGTGTGTGTGTGTGCATGTGTGTGTGAGAGAGAGAGAGAGTAAAAGTCGTGGATAGAAAGATAGCAATAACGAAAGAAAAGAAGGAAAACATAATAATCAAATGAAGGAAACAATGATAATAACAATAATATAACACGTGAAAGAGAAGAAAGTAATTGCGTAGATTGGTAGATGAAGAAGAAAAAAAATTTCCAAAAGAAATGAAATAATAACCTCACAATCACAAATTAACAATATGCATTTCATTAGTAAAATAGCTAATTAAAAATTAAATACAAAGAATGAAAGAACAAATTGTAGAAAGTAAAAATGCTAGGATATCAACTCATACAATGTTACTTCAAATGCACTGACCTTCTATTTCCACAGTAATGATTGTAAGCTCAAAACAACCTATATATTATTATCAACAAGGTTCCAAACATCAACAATCAAGCTATCATGCTAGTTTACATCACACCAACAAGAGTCACCAAGTAATTGTTCATTTTTGCCATTTGCAACTCTACCTTGAGTTTCGCATGCGTACATGGGCAGATGCAACAACTTCATCCACAACATAAACTGACGTATCAATATTTGCATCTCACACAAACAAGTTCTTAGAGTGGAGTGCTTCATTTCAGCAATTTAGGCTAAAATTGCGCACCACACAAACATTTATCACAACGATATATGTATCCAAACAAAAACTAACTACTCAATATCTAGAAGAAAAACATACATCGGTAACAATCTTCACAGAGTATTCAAAGCAGTAACTCTAAACCAGAGCTGAACCAAAAATAAATAAACCAGGTTATCAGAATGTTTTTTGTTTCCTTTCTAGATAAATATGGTGTGTTTCCTACCAAGATTCTTGTCCAAAGTCTTTGTGAACTGATTCAATGCTGGCGGCACCTTCAACCTCTGCTTGAGAATCCTCCGCTGCCGTTGAATGCGAACAACCTTAGGCCATTTCACAAACCTGTGAAGATCCTTCTTAGGAGGCAGTGCCCCTCCGATTCCAAATTGCTTCGGACGCTTCTCGAACAATGGGTTCGAGACCTTCTCCTGGTGAATCCCATAACCAAAAATCAATTTACAAACAATAACCATACAATAAATCGTCAACAGAGAATAATAACAAGAAGAATAAGTAAGAATAAGTAACCATTACCGGCTTCTTCTTAACTGGTGCTGAAGGCGCTTTTCCTCCTTTCTTAGGCGCCTGCAAATCAAAGAGTCGCAACCAACATTAGCAGTCCACAGATCTGAACTCCGAAGAGTAAAACCTTCTTCAGAATCCATTGAGTATAATCAGAAGGTAGGAAAGTTCATAAAAATCGATTCGAAGAAAACAGATGAAACTCGCTATAACGATATTCCAGAAACCTCATGTGTTTCTCTCTAGACTTAAGCTTGATACACTAAACAAGTTCCCTAACTAGGGTTTCCTGCAAAACAACGGCTGTCGTATACTCACCATTTCCTCCGAGCGGCAGCGGCAGCGGCAGCGGCTTCTCCTTCCTTCGTTGGTTTTAGAAACCCTAACCCCAAATGAGTCTTTAAAACCTTGAGGATACTAGGGTTAATTTTGTAATTTTATTAGTTCATCTCTCGCACGGCTTTCAATATGCATCTCGAGGCTTTTTTATGTTACGTATCAAGTATGACGGAGATTGATTCATCTCCACATATCGAAACTCATCATAAAATATTAGAGATAAATTCTTAAATAATTTTTTTGTTATAAATAGATTATATCATTATTGTCTATTTTCATAACTTCTCATACGTAACATAAATTTTATAATTTTGTAACTTAATATTAGTGTTAGATTTAAATTTGTAATTAATAAAATTAATTTTGTAACAACTGAATTTATTAATATATTGTAAATATAATTTAATCTTTTTTTCATGGTCATAAACTTATATAAAAAGGTGCTTGAGGTTGTAAACAATACATAAAAATCTAAAACAAGTCTAGGTCAATAAAAGAATAAAATCTTTCTATTTTTTTCTTTTTTTTTTATCAACCATGCCTTCTTTTATTTATTTATTAATAATATTTTTTTATTTATTTTATTAAAAATGTTATTCTTTTCATTAATTTCTTTTCTTTTCTTTTTCAAAGATGGTAAGAACATATAGTTATTGTTAGACGGTTATAAGATATGGTGGCTCCCCATTATAAATTTGTTCTTATCCAATAACAATTCTCTAATTGATTTTATCCCAATAAGTCACGTAGATAATTTTGAACTATGTGGGTAGTTTCTATAACCAATTCAAATCTTAGGGTCCCAAAATCTAACATTTTCTACGACTATTATCTCCATCAATTATAAAAGGCATAGGCTTAAAACAAGCAAAAAAGGAAATAACTACTGAAGGTAGAATTTTATTTCTATTATTTATTTATTTATTTATTTATTTATTTATTCTTATAATTAGTATCAAAGCCCACGCGTTATGATCTTGCACACATGAGTTATGTGTATTTAGATTTCCAAAATAATTTTGGACCTCCGCATATTATTTGTTCTTTCCTTTTGCTAATTCGTGAACTCTATAATGATTCAATGATTCACTAAGTTGGTCACTTTTATTTTATTTTATTTTATTTTTTAATTGGAGTTTTCAATTCTATCACTGTTCTCGGATCTTCACTTTCATATAGATTTAAATAAAGAACCTTTGATGGGTTTTGACTTGGTGAATAATTGCTTGCATGATTTGAGAAAAATAGCGTCTGATAATAGATCATCAGGCTCAGTAGAATCCAAAAACCACTGATGTGGGGCGCTTAAGTTCAATTCTGGAAGAATTATCTTAAGGCATATCACCATCATTTAAACATCCAGGATTCTAGAAGAATTATTTATCAGTTTTGAAACTCACAAAACTGGCTTTGCAAGGAAAAGTTGTCATTAGGAATCGCATACACCATATTAGTTTGTCGAGTGGACGGCGGCAAAAGATAACAGTCATGATCTTCGGTATCCGGCGAGGTGTAGACGAGCTGCATGCGGCTATTGTGCTGCAGATCCACTCGTTACGGTGCGGAATCATTAAAAATAATAATAATAATAATAATAGAAAAAATTAATAATTTTTTGATTTATTACTTGTTGAGTTGAATGGTGAGTCGACTCGGTCGATTTATAAGTTTAAACCGATTCCACTCAGCGCGTTAACTCATTTGGTTCACCGAGTCAAATCGGCGAGTTAACTCAATTTATAAATCAGAGTTTATTAAATAAATCTAGACCGTTAAAACAACAAACCTCTAGATGAAGTGTTTAGAGCCATAATTTGGAAAAATTTTGAACAGTGACTATACATAGTTTTACATAAGCTTTCAATCTGTACGGTTATAATTAAAGAAAATATGTCTGTTATACACTGTTCATACGATTATTATTACGCAATCTAGGCCGTCCATTTTGTTCACGCTTAGATCAAAAGGTTACTGTTTGATTTTTCAAAAGTGAAGAACAGTATCATATAGTATTTTTGGCTGATCTTTTCATCTGTACGGTCAAGTTATGCATCTGATGTTTATAAATAGCCACATGCAATTTATTGTTTACATTTGATTTGTATAAATGTATAATTTTGGTTAGATGCCTGTTAATTGCATAATATGATTGTTATACATACTGTTATTAATGTCATATAAAGTATTTCACACATTGTTATTTCTTAAGAGTGGCCACAGCATCTTTTGATTTAATTATGTGGTAAAGTGTACAAATTTGTTGCAAGACATTAATTAATTGTAATTAAAATGTTAAATAATTATTTGGCCCCACAGGGAAAATAGTTGATTTAATGTTTTTTTAATTGAAATAAGATAGTAAATAAATATTGAAATTAAGAATTTTCTTATACCCACAGGTGTAGAAATTCTTATATTTTAATATATTTATTTACTAGTCTTATAATAAAGATAATATAAATTCATCTATGATTTACAACCTTTGCCCAAAGGAAGGTTAGAATTTATATTTATGCACCGAATATAACATTGGTTAATTTAGTATAAAGTTTTCTATTTCATAGCATTAATCAAGTTTTATTTATGCAGCATTATCTTCTGTTCAAAAATATGAATCTTTGTGTGTTCCTATTCTTGAGGGTGATAATTTTCTTGATTAGAAGGATAAAGTACTCTTGTACTTAAGGTGTATGGACATTGACTTGGCGTTCTGAACTAATGAGCCCCCTATCACTACTGAATCAAGTACGCCATCAGAAAAAATAGCATATGACAAATAGGAACAATTTAATCGTCTAAGTCTTATGGTGTTGAAGTCACATGTCTCAAAAAGTATAAGGGGATCCATTACAAATGGTTACAGGGCCAAGGATTATCTGAAGGCTATTGATGAGCAATTTGTTACCTCTGATAAAGCCTTGGCCAGCACACTTATTAAGAGGTTCTTAAGAATGACTCTTGACAATTCTAAGAGTGTGAGGGCTCATATTATGGAAATGAAAGACCTTGCTGCTCAGTTGAAGCAGTTAGAGATTGACATGTCAGAGAAGTTTCTGGTGCATTTCATTTTGAATTCTCTTCCTAAGGAATATGGACCTATCAAAATATTTTATAACACACATAAAGATAAATGGACAGTGAATGAATTATTGATCATGTGTGTTCAAGAGGAAGATAGCTTAAAACATGAGAGGGTTGAGAGTGCTCACCTTACTATTCATGATAAAGGAAGTGCAATGAAGGAAAAGGTGGAACTTTTAAGAAGCACAAGAAGCCTATGAAGAAAGAAGGTCATACAGTTACCTGTTTCTTCTGTAAGAAAAAGGGTCACCTAAAGAAAGCCTGTCAGCGATATAAGAACTAGCTTGAAAAGAAAGGTATGTCATTCTCTTTTGTGAGTTTTTAATCTCATTTAATTGATGTACCAAATTATACATGGTGGATTGATTATGGAACAACAATCCATGTTGCTAATGTCATGCAGGGCTTCCAAAACCTAAGGATTTCGAAGCCAAACGAGCGAAGCATCTATTCGGGCAACAAGATGTGTTCACAGGTTGAAGGCAAAAGAATTTTTAGTATAGTGTTAGAATCTGGTTTTGAATTGCTTTTGGACAATACTTTTTATGTTCATTCTTTCAATAGGAATTTAATTTATGTTTCCAAGTTGTTGCCTTTAGGATTTACTTTTGTTTTTGAAAACTCATTTTTTAAATTATTTCAGCACAATATTTTAATTGGAAATGGAGTTGTTATTGATGGTTTGTTCAAATTGCTTTTGGATTCTAATTATGAATGTAATTTATTATCCTTGCATGACAACATTGGCACAAAAAGATGTAATATTAATGAGAACTCATCCATGGCACAGGAGATTGGGACATATCTCCATAGAAAGAATTATAAGATTAGTGAAGGAATGAGTTTTACAAACTCTTGATTTTATTGATTTATTGACTGCATCAAGGGTAAGCAGACAAACAAATCCTCAAAAGATGCCAAAAGAAGTTATGACATTCTTGAGATTGTACACAGATTGAAGTACAGATTGAAGTATGTGAAGAAACAAAACTTATGTCCAAATATCAGCCCAATCCAACGGTGGACCGAAAAGATAAGTATATTTGATGAACAAGTCTCTAATTAGACAATTTTTCCTTTCCTGCTGCAAATACTCAAACTCAGATGACTATATCACACAAAATAATAAACACATAAACATCTCCACCGTTCAGAATACAGAAATATCATTATAAACTACATACCCAAATTTGATATCCATCCAACGGTAGATTGAGGAGATCTACAAGTTTGAGCGAAACGACACGAGAAATCCAGACTTTCTGACCAACTTTGTTTGAGAGGTTAGATCTCTCAAACGAAACCTCTAATCAAGATCTCAACCGTTCAGAATGCAGAAATATCAGTTGTACACTACATACCCAAATTTTATATCCATCCAACGGTAGATTAAGGAGATCCAGAAGTTTGAGCGAAACGGCGCGAGAAATCCAGACTTTCCGACCAGCTTTGTTTGAGAGGTTAGATCTCTTAGACGAAACCTCTGATCAAGATCTCCACCGACCATAATGAATAACCATAAGCTACGAACTTTCTGACAAATTTTGAGCTCAATCTGACCATATATCGCAAAAATCCAGCTCTTTGATGAAAACGTCGCAGAGATCTTCCTCCTGCAACTCCCTCCTTTCTCTTCTTATTTCCTTTCTCTTCTTTTTTTCCTTTATCTCCACTCACCTCTTTCTAGCACTTCCTTGATTCCCTCCTTGATTCTCTCCTTGATTCCCTCCTTGATTCCCTCCTTGATTCTCTCCTTGATTCCCTCCACTCATTCTAGCACTTCCTTGAAGAAGAGAAGTGGCATGAGACATTTGTCCACTTTCATGCACTAACCTTCACATGTGTTGGTCTCATACTACCCATACCAACCACATGTACTTTAACCAATCTCATGCTTCCATTATTTTAAATGTCCAATCCATTTAATACACCAAATTTTCATTCTCATTTATCCTTTTATTCAATCAATCCTAACTCATATCAATTCATGGTTTAATGGGCCCATGCATAAATAATAACATATGCATTATAATTTAATTTAACATGACCCATATACAATTTATGATACACATATTTATATACATTATCAAGCATCAACTATACAAACATTAAACAACCATCAAACAAACACCAAACATAACAAGGCAACGCATAGAGTTTGGGCAAAGTGCAATTGGGTTATGGGCTAGATGAAATAATTTTCGGGGAGTCACACAGATATTTGTGGACCATTTTTCATTCCCTGTATGAATGGTCAGAGATATTTTATCTCATTTATAGATGACCATAGTAGATACATGTATCTTTACTTGATTAATCATAAGGAGGAGACTTTAAATGCCTTTAAGATTTATAAAGCAGAGGTAGAGAAACAAAAGGGAAAGAAGATCAAAATTATAAGATCTGACAGGGGTGGAGAATATTATGGAAGGTACACAGAAAAAGGTCAAATGCCTGGTTCATTTGCTAGGTTTCTCCAGGAAGAAGGCATTGTTGCTCAATATACAATGTCAGGTACACCACAACAAAATGGTGTAGCAGAAAGGAGAAACAGAACACTTATGGACATGGTAAGAAGCATGATCAGTAATACAAGTCTTCCCTTATTTCTATGGAGTGAAGCTTTGAAAATTGTTGTATATGTCTTAAATAGGGTTCCATCTAAGGTTGTTCTTAAAACTCCTTTTGAGATATGGAATGGATGGAAACCTAGTTTAAGGCATATACATGTCTGGGGATGCCAAGTTGAGGTTAAGGTTTATAATCCTCAAATAAAGAAATTGGACCCTAGAACAATTAGTGGGTTTTTCATTGGCTATCTAATTAACTCTAAGGGATACAAATTTTATTGTCCATCACGTACAACAAAGGTTGTTGAAGCTAGAAATGCTAAATTTCTAGAGGATCTTGAAATCAGTGGGAGTGAGTTTCCTAGAAATCTTAAGTTTCAGGAAATATAGGATACCATTGGTTCATCTTCTCAATCAGGTGAATTAATTTCCTTTCAAGGAAATCCATTCAATACGGTTGAAGAAGAACTAATTCCAAAACCTGCACTTCCAGCTAAACATACAGAAACTTCAGCTTCAAATTTGCACAATAATGATGTTTGTAAGGTGGTCCTCAAGGGTTAGAAAACCAACAATTTCTAGTAATTATATAATATACCTTCGGGAGTCTAACATTGATGTTGGACTTGACCATGATCCACTATCATTTTCACAAGCCATGAATGGAAAAGATTCAATGGCAGGGTACAATGCTATGGAGGAAAAGATGGCATTTATGGCCTCTAATCAAGTTTGAGATCTCGTTAAGTTACAATATCGTAAAACAACCATTAGCTGTAAATGGGTCTATAAGACAAAAAGAAATGCAACTGGTAACGTTGAACGATATAAAACTAGACTTGTGGCCAAAGACTTTACTCAAAAAGAAGACATTGACTACCATGAAACATTTTCTCCAGTTTCCAAGAAAAATTCATTTAGAATTATCATGGCTTTAGTAGCTCAATTTGATCTAGAGCTACATCAAATGAATGTGAAAACAATTTTTCTAAATAGAGAATTGGAAGAGAAAGTATACATGAAACAACCTGAAGGTTTCAGTGAAAGTCAGGATAGTAATTTGGTCTGTAGGCTAAAGAAATCTATATATGGACTAAAACAAGCCTCCCGACAATGGTATTTAAAGTTTCACAGTGTTATTTTCTCATATGCTTTTGAGAAAAACATTGTTTGTAACACCCCGTAAATTTAATTAAATACATACGTTGAAGTACGCGTATATCGAGATGTATAATACACGTATTTTATATGTATGAGCTAAATATACGCGTGTATGATTAGTAAATAAATAAAATTATGAGATGAAGATGATACATATGGGATTATCCTATAAAAAAAAATGGAATTGAATTAAATTGATTAATTTATAGGATTGGTTAATTAAAAATGTGGATTGGAGTATGATTTAATGGCTTAATACATAGTATGATGAATACATGTGAAATAAGTGAATTGAGTTGATGGTACATGGTTTAATGAATTAAAGGGATTAATTTAGGGGGTGAGTTGGTTAATTATTGAGCACGAGGGGTATGAGATCATTTTGATATAAAATAATTATTTTCTCCTTTCTCATCTCAAGCTCTCATACGTTAAAAAAAAAAAAAAAAAGAGAATAAAAAAATGTGTAAAAACATGAAAAGAAGAGAGATGAGTGGAGTTGCAAAAGAAATAATAAAAAACAATTATAAAAAGAAAAGAAAATAGATGAAAGGAGTGGAGTTGCAAAAGAATGAATAAAAAAAATGTATAAAAAGAAAAGAAGAGAGATGAAAAGAGTTGCTGAATGAAAGAGAAAAGATGGACGGACGGAAGGAGAGAAACAGAGAGAAGGAGGAGAAGAAGAAAAAGGGAAAACGCGGAATTCGCGCCAAATTCGACGTGCCGGTAAGCTATTTTTGCTATTTTTCGTCGTAAAATTACTATCTAAGCTAGATGTAACCTTTCTAGCGGAGTAATTTTTGTTGTGGGAGCCGTTTTACGATGTTTTCAAAAAATTGGGGTTTTGACCCAACGTGAATGAAAATTCGCTAGAAAGGTAGAAAAACGTTCCCTGGACTGTCGGGACCCCGAATATGTGATTAGATTCAATTTCATGATTTTTGGAGACCATTTGACAATTTTAATATAATTTACATCTTTCGAATAAATAGTAAAAATGAATAGTGAATAGTGAATAGTAAAAGTCAATAATAAATAGTAAATAATAAATAGTAAATAGTGAATAGTAAAGTAAATAGTGAATATTAAAAAGTGAATAGTACTATGAACAGTGATTTGATATTTTAGTAGTTACCGATATGGTAAATGATGATTCTCATGATACTCTATGGGTAATTTCAGTGTTTAATTTGAGGCTTAAGGGCATGGATAAACGCTTTTGAGGAAGCAATGACGTTTATTGTTGCTTGATTTTAGAGGTTGGCTTAGAAACCCTGTGTAACCACTGTGAGTATAGTTTCCTTGATTTGGTTCTTGTATGACATTATACATATATAAAATGTTTGATTGTATGCATGGTATATTTGTATATACATTGAGTTTTATGGATCATGCAAACTGATTTTAGCAATTGGAGTTTGTAATGATGAGGTTTTGCGAATCCTCATTGTCATTTCGTTAGAAATTAGACCCGGATGAAGTTTTGTGAGTCCTCATTGTCAGTAGGTCTGTCCTAACAAGGGTTGCGATCCTTAAAATGACTGTGAATTGGGTGATGAGAAGTTGTGTCTACCTTGTACGGCCATACAAGGGTTAGACCCGCTCTCTTGCCTTGCGGAGGATGGAGATTGTGCATTGTGTTATTGAAAACTCATGCAATTTATGTTGTTGACATGTATGATATATTCGTTGAATGATGCATGTGTTGAATAAGTGTTTGAAATGATTTTAAATGTCATCTTTCTCTAAATGTATATAATTGTCATCTCAAGAACTATATTCACTGAGCTGTTGTTTGCTCACCCCATTTCCTCCAATATTTCAGGTATTGAGTTGAAGGGAAAAGGAAAAATCCGTGAGTGATATTCACGTGAACCTTCGTCTGGTACGTGTACGTATGCTTGGAGGAAATAGATCATATTTTTGTTATTTTGATATGTATAATTATCACACACTATATATATGTAATATTACCTAGATGGGTTGTGTGGTAACATTATCTGATGAAATGAGATGATCATAGATATTTATCAGGTGAGACTTTAATTTGTGGAATGAATGAAATGATTATAGAGATCTATATTGGATTTGATTTGTGGTATATAAAAAAAAAATTACTGTAACTTTTGGGTATTATTGTGAGACTACGTGAAGGCTGACAGTGTATTGTATACTGTATATGGGGTAGGTACAGTGTATAGTACACTGTGTCGGTCATGACGTCAGCCTACGTCAGGGGCGTCGTGACATTGTTGATCAATGTATATACCTCAAGGTCAGTGGAAGCAAATACATTTTCTTACTTCTTTATGTGAATGGCATTCTACTTGCCAGTTGTGACTTGAGATTGCTATTTGAGACAAAACCGTTTCTAACTCAAAACTTTGAAATGAAAGATATGAGTGATGCCTCTTATGTCATTGGCATAGAGATTCACAGAGACAGGTCCAACAGGACCTTAGGTATGTCACAAAAGTCCTACATTGAAAAAGTTTTAAAAAGATTTCAAATGGAACAGTGTGCCTCTGCAGTAGCACCCATCGTTAAAGAGGATAAACTTAATCAGAATCAATGTCCCCAAAATGAATTGGAAAGGGAACAGATGAGGAACATACCTTATGCATCAGCTGTTGGAAGCCTTATGTATGCTCAAGTCTGCACTAGACCTGATCTTGCTTTTACGGTAGGGTTATTAGGTAGATATCAAAGTAATCCAAGTATGGAGCATTGGAAGGCTGCTAAAAAGGTAATGAGGTATCTTCAAGGAACAAAAGATTTAAAGTTGACATACAGACAGTCAGACCATTTGGAGGTGGTTGGATATTCAGACTCTAATTTTGCTGGATGCACCGATACTAGAAAGTCTACTTCCAGTTATGTCTTTCTACTTGCTGAAGGTGTTGTGTCATGGAAAAGCACTAAACAATCAATAGTTTCTTCATTTACTATGGAGGCGGAGTTTATTGGATGCTATGAAGTTACAACACATGTGTTGTGGTTGAAAACTTTTGTCTCAAACCTTCGGGTTGTCGATACCATACAAAGGTTCGGTTGCAGTTTTCTTTTCTAAGAATAACAAAAGTGGCAGTCGTAGCAAGCATATCGACATAAAGTACTTGGTTGTCAGATATCACATAAAGGAACATGCAGTTGTTATTGAGCATATTAGGACTTATCTCATGTTAGCAGATCCTATGACTAAAGGATTGCCGACTAATTAATATAAGGATCATGTTGCAAACATGGGACTTAGTAGCTCAGTTACTTAGTTTTCTTATTTATTGGCTTTTGTAAACATTTTCTAATATATATTTCAGTTAGTGAAATAAAACTTTAATTGTGCACATAAAGTTCATTATTAAAATCTTTTGAGATTTATATAAATTGACCCTGAATGACTTATGAGAAGTTCATTGATACAAAATATGTTTATTTAGATATTATCAAACTTGTAATACATAGAAGAAAATATTTATCTATAGAACCCAACGACCATGATTCAAGGTTGAAAATTTCTATCTAAATGCATAAATTGGTTAAAGTATGCCCATATAACTTGAAACTATAAAGTTATTTACCTGTGAGTCAAGTGGAAGATTATTAGAAGGTTATAGGATATGGTGGCTCCCCACTATAAATTTGTCCTTCTCCAATTCACGTGGATAATTTTGACCTATGTGCGTAATTTGTATAACCAACCCAAATCTTACATATCTCCTTGATGATACCTAGCCTTTCCTGTACGTATTATCTCCATCAATTACAAAAGACATAAGCTTCAAAAAAATCAAAAAATCAAAAAAGCAAAAAAGCAAATGGCTACTGAAGGTAAAATTTCTATTTCCATATTAGTTAACAAACACCTTTCTAAAACTCAAGAAAGCCCGTGAAAATACGAAAGCTTGAAGCTTCAACTACATTACATAAGTGTCCATGTTGCTCCAAAAGACATGATCCGTTCATGTTTTCATATGTTGCACTCTATGTCCCCTTCAAACTATTTCATAAAGTAGAAGAAGACTTGTATTTTAATTTTCCATCAACTGCGGAAGAGCCAAGGATCCATTGAAGGTAGAAAATGGGAGTTCGTTTTATATTGAAAAAGTGTGCACCAAAACCCGAAACCAGCAAAGAACAAAAATAGAATTAGAGAAACCTTGAACCTGGGGTTTGAGTACCAAACCCCACTGGGTAGCTCCAACAATATCGAGGGAAAAAATGTACCATTCTTCACTAGGATCACATCCACACAATCCATGAACTACATCTTCTTTTTTCCCTTGAAATCAATCATTTTCTTTAATTGTCCTTGCAACCTTCTCCACACTTTGGGGCAATGAACAATAAAGTCTATATCCAACACTCTCCCTCTCACTCATCATACCCCAGCAATGAACCTATGAATTTCTAGAGTCTTTTTCATAAGAATTCTACAAGCTCTCTCCCTCGCTTCATTCTCAAATGCTTACAAGTTTACATTATTTTTTCTGCTTGCTCTCTAACTAGTTGCAACTTCACTAAAACATAAGGTGTTTTAAGGTTGTGTTTGATTTGTGATTCGAATCCAATTTTCTATATCTAAAAATTTAAAAACACAAAACGTGTTTGCTTAGTTAAAACCCGAAAACAATTTTTTTAAATTTACAAAGAAAACATGCTGTTTTCAAAAAATGATAAAACATCATTTTTTAAATTTTCACTTTCAGGATTATATTCTTGTTTTCAAATCACGAACCAAACACAAACTAAGAATTTCTCAAAATTCCATCAAGCAATTCTCCACTTGAAAGTATCAAATGATCTTATCCCCAGGGCAACCAAGGGAGGCTTTCTCCACTTGTACATCACTTGTATATATTGAATAATCTTACTTTTCGCCCTGATAGTAAACTTGTTTCTGAACTTCAAAAACCTTATATGATGTTTCACATGTATTCCTGTTGTATCTGCAGCTTCCACCCTTAAGCTTCTGAACCAACGAGGTGACCTTTTGAAATTCACTGGAGGACATGCCACACCACTGCTTCTCCCACAGGTGCAATCAATGACTCTCAAATTAGCACATTCTTAAATTTAGAGTATTCAAGCTCAGCAGCTGCCAAAGGAGGGTTATTCACCTACAAGAAGAATAGCTTTTACACCCTCCTAAAACATTTTTTATTGTCCTGAACCACTTGCCTTCTTCCAATCTCCAAAGCCCACATCTGGTCCACACAAAGCTGCCAGCATCTTTTTTTATTCAAACTGCAACTTCACTTTTGATTAACTCTCTCTTTTCATACTCTTTCACACCAACCGTGTGGATCTTCAGAACCAGTCTTATTCCAGTATTTTCTCCAATGCAACATCATTGTGAATTTTGGACATTGTTGGTGAGAGGAAATCCTTAAGAGTGTCTCCAGATTCAAATGAGGCCATTATCTAGTTCTTCTGAGAAACGAGCTTCCACAAATTAAATTTACATGTTCAAATTTCCCACCAGCATTGACTTTCCATGTTGCCCATTGATTTTGCATGCAGCTGTGTGAAGGTCAGTATGCTTTCAGTAGCACTGAACTTATAAACAGGGAATTCCAAACAGAAGAGGAGAAGACCGAGTTGAAACAGGATCATGAGGGAAGGTCGTAATGTAAGCACCAGGCTTGAAAGAGCAAAACTCAAGTTTCTTTATAAATTTGAATATCCAATGAATAAAGTTGTCTACAGGACACCATCAGTGAACTGGGTCTTCATCAATGTTGCCACCAACAACCCTGGTCTTGTCAGAAACCTGAAGAGAGCTCCAACCAATGGTTAAGGCATCCATAAGAGTAATTACTAATAATTCGTGTTGAAAGAATAATTGCACTTCCGAGGGCATTTAATTGGAAACAGATGCAAGATAACTGCAATAACCAGTAATTCTAAGTTTACACAAATAGAAAGAGAAAATTCAAATCTTTGGCATCATAATCAAGCATTAAAAGTTTTCCTTAAAGGCTGGACATACACACACTGGAAACTGCAAAGTACCCCAAAAAAGAATACGTAGCAACAACAACAACAAAGCAATATGAAGATTATACCTGCTAATATGTTCAATTTGATCATGAACTTGAGCCTTCTGGAGTATCACCTTCTGTAAGGCTTGAAATGCAAATGCTGGAATTCAGAGCCAAATGTAATTGACTCTTCTTCGAGTTTTTTTTTCAATCTTCTCCAAGTCCTCAACATATCAGATTGAATTAGGCCTCTATAGAGTGTCTCAAATGTGATCTTTTGAGGAAGAAATCCCTTCTCAATCATCTCCACAAAAAATTGGCAAGCTTCTCTCCACTTTTGTTTCTCACACAGTCCATGAATCAACAATGTATACGAATCCAAGTCTGGCCCAACTCCACTCTTCTTCATATCATCCCATAACTCCCTCACAAACTCCATCTGATTCAACTTCGTGAACATCTGTACTAATATATTATACGTCTGCATACTTGGCATGCACGACGATTCCTCCATCTTCCGATACAATTTCAACGCACTATCCGCATCCTTCCTTCCTCTATATTCTTTAAAGAAACAATTATAAGTCGCAGCAGATGGACTTATACCATTTCCCACCATCTCATCCAGTAATCCCTCAGCATCTTCAAGTCTCCCACACGAACAAAGACATTTAATCACAGAAGTATAACTCGCAACTGTCGGAAAAATCCCTTTATCTTTCATCAAATTCAACTTATCAAGCGTTAACTCTGGTTTATGTGCCCTACTATAAACATGAAGAACAATAGAGTAGCTAGTTACATCAGGCTCTATACCTCTCCTTTGCATTTCATCAAACAAATTCTCCGCAGCTCTAATCGTTCTCTGAAACGCTCTTCCGGATGTAAACTCGACTTCCTACACATCCCATTTAACAGAACATTATAAGTAACCACATTTGGTTCTATCCCAAAATCCAACATTTCTTTCAAGAACTTCTCTGCAAAAGAAGGTCTGTTCAACTTACACCATCCATAAATCAAAACCGTGTAAATTTTCGCGTCCGGCCGAAACCTGAATTTTCTCCTGTTGAAGATCTCCGTAGCCACTTTCACGTATCCATACTTGCAAAGAGTATCAAGAAGGTAACAAAAATCTTCATTATCCGCTCCTTTCTCTATGAAACTCTCCATGTCGTCAAAAGCACGGATCGCTTGTCTAGTGAAACCAGCAGCTATTAATCTCCGAATCAACATACAGAAAGTTGTGGAAGTAGGTTTAGCGTTTTGGTGATCCATTTCGAGTATTAATTGCCAGGCGACGTCGAATTGCCGGACTTTTCCGAACACATCAACCATGATGTTGTAGGCGGCTTCGTCGTGAGCGTAATTCGCTTGTTCTTTGGCCCAAACGAAGAAACCTAATGCGATTTTCGAGACGTTTTTTAGGCGAAGTAGGGTTTGGTGAACTAAACAGGAAGATACGGTGATTCCGTGTGTTCGATTAAGATTTTGGAAACCATGTCCGTGTCTTTTGAGATCTGGAGTGCTGGAAGCGAGGGTTTTGTTAGGGTTTCTGGTGATGGTAGTACTAGGTTTGGAGATTCGGATGTGTCGTTAGAGTTTCTGGAAGAAGCGTAAGAGCGGAGGCGCATGTTGCGGAAACATGAAGATTTTTGGGAAGAGAAGGGAGAGAAGAGAAGAGGTCGACGGGCTAACATACGCGCCATTGGCGACATGCTAACCTTCACCATCGCCACCAGAACTCCATTGTGATACAGTTGATATTTGCAGTTTGCTCACGGCTTATTACGCAGAGTCCGGGTAGCTGATCCGACCCGGTTGTTTGGGTGTAGTTTCAGCTGCAAGTAACCCAAGGGCCCGTTAGCGGACGGGGTCCGAAAAATGAAGTTTGAAATATAGGTCTTTGTCTTGTATAATTTTAAAAAAGAGGAATGTTAAAAAGATAAAATATATACTCAAATTTATACCTAAATTAATGTGACAATATATCACATCATTACATCACATCACAAAAGAAAAAAAAAAAAAAAACATCATACACCACATCAACGTGAATATAATTTTGAATATATCTTTTGAGTCTAAAAGCATTTCCCTTTAAAAAATGCAATGAAAATATTTTTTTCAAAAAACAAATTGGTTGATCATAAATGAGAAAACATTTTGAGGATTTGGATTAAGTGAAAAAAAACTGAACTTCATTGAAAATAGAAAAATGCTAAAATGACTCAAACTATGTAGCAAAACCTATACTCAAGCTAATGTAACAATACATTACATCATTACATCATCATCATCATCATAATAATAATAATAATAATAATACTAAATAAAATAAAAAACACTCCAACATCATACATCATCATATGTACCAAAACCTATACTCAAGTCAAGGAAAGTTGGAAACAACCTTTTTCGATGTGGTTTTGTGTACAATAAACCCAAAAGTGATTTAACCTTTTTTCAAGACTCTGCATAGATAAAAGTTTTGTCCATCGGTATGTCCTTAATCAAACAACCCGTGGATTGTGAAGTGCAAAAGAACACTTTTTTTCTTGAAAGGTGGTGCTAAGGAACTCGTAACAATGAAGATCAAATAACATTCATTCTGTTAGGAATTGTAATCCCTGCCCTCTTGAGAAGTTCACTAGAGGCCTTCTTTGCCAGCGAAATCACGTCTTCCTGTTGTGTACACAGTACAAGACAAAGTGAGGCAAACTTCGTAATAATCCATGCAAAGGGGGAAAAACTTCGTAATTTCAAACATTTGAGAGAGAGAGAGAGAGAGAGAACTTATCTCAACATTCCACACAACAATAATCTAGAAGTTGAGACCATCAAATCCAGTTCCATCTTGAAATTTTATTTTAGATATATATGCTACAGAAGCTAGTCTACTTGAAAGCTAACATACTTTTAGTTAAATTTTTAGGTGATCTCAACTTATTCCAGTTCAGCGAGTTTGGTTTATGTTACACATCAGTTTTGATAATCAAAGCTTACACTTGAAAACTGCACATAATCATCAAAAAAAGATCTTTCAGACTGAGAACAAGTTAAATGCCTTTGAAAGGGAAACAGCAATTTCAGAAATCCGGAACTGTAGGTAGCAACATAATGATAGAGAATGCATTTCAAGCTATTTTATCATACCTCATTAACATTCAAGATCTTTTGATCCTTCATGATCCACTGACCATTGCACAAGACAGATTCAATATTTTCAGTCCGCATACAATATACAAGGCTTGAAATGCTACCAAAAAAAAAAACAAAAGACATCATGAATCAGTATATCACATTATGACTGAAATTTAAAAAAAATAAAAAATAAAAAAAACAGCGACAATAACAGAAACTAAGGCACCTCTAACTTTCAAAAGGCTAATAACTAGCACCAGAAGAATATGTGTAGCGTTTAGACCTTTCCTAATTATGACAGATAAGCTGGTTTTATAACTCATATTATTGCAGGTACTGATTCGTGTTGGACATTTACCAAGCTTAGTTATGTTGGTACATAGACTTATATGAATCTCATTTGCAACCAAAAAAACCAACAATTGCACGTTCAATTAAGGTAAGTACATGTAGAACTGGCTAGTAATACATCAAAAACTCGGCAAATTCAGATATTATGAAAAAAAAAAAAAAAAAAGTTGGTTATGATTTAAACATGTGACAATTGGTGCAGCAGCCACCATGATTCTTTTGGAGTGGCTCCCAAGTTCTCCAGCAAATTTGAACAGGGCAAAAATTCAACGAAATTTGCAAGCATCATTCGGCAGCAAATTGAAGTTTTTGAATGCAACAAATGTGTTCATGTTTTGCTAAACACCCAAGTAAAACAGTGTCAAAGAGATCTAGAATTGCACCAAGAAGGGCCACGATACTACAACTGAATGTTAAAAATACTAAGAACAAAATACAATTTGCAATATATCATGATACTCATTGGGCTTCCACAGTGTCAGGGATGTTTACTAGTGAGCAAAAAACGGAGATTTAATATTCTACAAACCATTTACTACCAGATAACCAGGCGAGATGAAATATAGGTTATTTAGATATAATAGAGAATCATAAAGGGGCATGACCAAATTACTGGCATCAACAAACCGTTCCTTCATTTTGGAGGCCTCATACACTATGAGTTTATCAAAATAGTAATAATACAATAAGAAGCAATGACCATGGTCAGGAGGAGTAAGTATAGAATTCAATATGAAAGCAAGTTAAATAAAACATTCACAACAATGTTGATGCTGATGATATCAAGGTCCACTGAATCACTACAAGAGGACAACATGCAAGAGGCCACCACCACTTAGGAATGAGATTAAGATTTCACCCAAATATATATATATATTAAGCATATGCAGTGGTTTCTTAGTGATAGAACCATACCAGTCATGCACAGGAACCATAGACCAAGAAGAAGGATTGACAATGATCAGATCAGCCTACATGCACATACAAACACACACACGAGAAAAGATTAATCAGTTACAATTTTTCTTGAAAAAAGAGATCACATTTGAAATAGAAGCCACAATGGCCTTGTAGTGTAGACTGTAGAGAGTCATGAAATTGAAATAGAGCAAGCTTGTTAGCCAGTTAAACAGCACTAAACAAGGAAAGTAACAATGGCACCGAAGTTACAAAAAATGACCTGCATTAATGTCAAAAAATACAAAATTGCTTGGTAGGTCACTACTAATGATCTTGCTTGTTGCTCTCTGTATCTTTGTGTTAGATTCAAAAATCAAATTATATTGTACGCCATATGTCTTGTGATATACACCGGTAGGGGTGGTCAATTGCAGTTATTACCTACAACTATTAAAGTCTAACTTGTTTGTATTCAAGGTTGTCCCCTGTTCCTATGCATCATTTTAAAGCAGTAATAATGGTAAATTATCTATGATCTTCCCCAAAATACAGACTTTCCACATAACAAGACCAAGTAATTTTAAACCCATAGCATTACTGCATTAGCTTGTACTGCTATGGGAGACATGCCAGAATTTTCTCTCTTTTCATTTGTCATTTTGAAAAGAAGAGATGTTAGTAGAAAGAAAACAAGGCTAAAAAAATGGTGGGTGAAACCTGAATGAATATTGATGGTAGTGCCCATGATGACCATGGCAATGAGGACACTGAAATGAGGAATTTGAAGAAAGCGCACAGAGAGTAAGGTAGTGGCCATGATGGCCTTGACAATAGTGGGGAAAAAGAAAAGATTAAAAGTATATGCTAATGAACATCAATTGAATCTGAGCCACATTGCTTTCTGATGCATGAATAGAGATAATCAAGCAGGGAAAAGAAAAGATCATTCGGCATGATTGTCAAATATGGATTCCACAAATAACGATTAACAACTACCACACTCACCTTTTTTCCAACCTCAAGTGAACCAATTTCATTGTCCCATAGAACTGATTCTGCACCATTCACTGTCACCATTCTGAGAATGGTTTCGGCAGGCAGAACAGTGGGATCAGTTGTTCCCTTAGAGAAAACTTCTCGCCCTTTGTTAATTAGAGAAGCCACGTACATCTCATCAACTGAATAATGTATACAGATACATTAGTACCAAAAGCATTAGAAAGATAAAAGTAGTGATTAAAGAGAGAAAAAGAATGGAGAAACCCTCCAAAAGAAAAGGACAATACAACTAAAAATGAACTTGACAATAGCTTAGCTTCAGCAGCTTTTCTGCATATACAATATCAGCCAGCAACATCATGACACGTAAGGCTTATAAAATATTTCTTTTCGTACATTTGGCTAAAAACTCCCTAAACTTGTATTAGATGTGTAATTTTTTTTAAAAATCTCAGTGTCAAATTCAACTTTTCCGAATTAATTCTAAATTTAAAGTGACCAAAGTTTATGTCGAAGTCGAACTTTTGACCCAAAAGGACAATTGTAGGCAAGCTTTTCTATAGGTTGTTCCATTATGAATTGAAGGTCATAGGTCCAAATCCAAAAACAACCTCTTTAATGTGGAAGTAAGGCTGTGTAGGTTGTTCTTTCCCTAGACCTAGACATGGTGGGAGTCTTGTGCATTAAACACGCCCTTTTTATACATATTGATAAAACAATACAAGCTCTCAATATAAAAATATAAGAGATAGCTTGTTGAACATTGTTGGGTCTCTACCTATTAGCTATATCTTTTAGGTCAAGAGGTATGAGGTATCTAACATAGTATTAGAGCTCTGATTTGTGAGAAGTCTTGGGTTCAAATCTCTTTGTTAGCAGTTGCACATTTGATATTTGTTCATTCTCCTATCCCTCTTCTATCTCTTCAGGTGGGGCTGCACACGAGCGGAAGTGATATACATTATTTGTCCTCCTCGTATTAGTTATAGCCTTAAGTTCAAATGGTATCTAAAAAAACCAATATTAGTCTTTGACGGTCACCCATAATAGAAATATTCATCAAGCATCTCTTGTTTAATTTTAAGTCAAAATATAGAATAAATTAACATAAATCATCAAATAAGAATGTCACCCAAGAAAATATTTAACCAAACTAAGATTTAGGAACAAACCAATGCTCATTCTATTATTAGATGGTGCCCCATCTGTACCCAAGGAGACACAAATGCCAGCATCAAGCATCTCTTTTATGGGTGCAAATCCCAACATTCTCATTGCAGAAGCAGGACAGTGAGAAACTTTTACTCCAGTCCTTGCAAAAGAATCGATCTGTCAAAATATACAAGATACTAGTCACTATATCATTGTAAGGAAACAAAAAATTTTCCAACATGGAGGTGAAAGTAATCTAAGAATCAACCAATCTTCTTGCCTAGTATTACTATAGGAATGTGGAGCTATCAGGACAATAACTGCTACTCTGCTCAATGGTCAATGCTAGCAAATAACATGTGAGACCAATTGATAGTCTTTCATATATTTGTATCAAGTGCCAAAAGAAAATAGTGAAATACAAATTTCAAAAGAATATCGCTGGAATTCATATGTGGTACAAAGTATTTGACACAGCTTTGTCAATCACTCAAAATATTGAGGATGGACTGCTACATTATACCAAGCCTCTAAAATAGCATCTGTTATTCATCGCCTATAGGGCATAGCCCATACTGAAATTGAAAATGTTTAGAAGGATTAGGAATGGAAGAAGATGTTTAGAACAGGAATGCCCAAAATTCTAATTTACTTCCATGCCTCTTCCTGCAAACATTAGCTCAACCCAACTAGTAACAGGATTTCAAGATGAAATCCTAGATGATTGATAGAAAATCCATATGAGCCCTTCCCCACCCAAGTTGTATGGATTAAGTTAAAATGCTCAGTGACTGAACCTTTTTTAGATAGGACGAAGATAATATACGTAATATATAGCTTAAGCAGCAATAACTGTTTTAGTTATATGGTTGAAGCATTCAATTCATAAGTTGGAATTCTTAGATTCAAATCACCTTCTGCGTGACAATTACTATATAAACATGGAGTTTAAGTTGGGAAAAAATCCAACTCAACCTAAGCCCACGATGTGTTGCAATATTTGAACCCAATTCTACCTTGTGAATATGAAGAAAAACAAACTCATGAAATTGGAAAAAAGCTTCTTTTTCTTCTTCTTTCTTAGTAGAGTAACAGCAAAGGATATAAAGAAGAAAAATTAAGTTCATTTCTAAATGTGTAATGTTTATCAACTAGAACTCTAGTTAGAATGAATACAAATTACAATGATTAAGAGCTTCAAAAGAACAAGAAGAAGACCAAACTAGAGTAGATCTAATGGCCATAAAACTAGACATAGCGTTGTGGGTTTAAGGCATCTTTTTATAACACTTTTTGGTGTTAGTAAAATTTTATTTTAAATACTTATTTTGAAATCTTGCCCGTATTTTCCACTTCTCTGCATGAGAAATTAATAAATAAAGCATAAAAAATAAGAATGATAGAATTCAGCACCAAAGATTCAAAATTACCTCAGTACTATTAACCCAAACGGAATGAGCAGCCAACAAGTTGCCTTGTAGAAGCTCCACTTTCTCCAAGTATGTAACTGTTCCATGATCAACTTCTCGAGCGTGCATCACATATTGATTCTCATAAGGTGTTTCCGCAACATGCTGGAGAGATGAAATAACCGAATAATGAGAAGCACTAATGAATATATATGAAACAAGTTGATATTGATCCATGTTCCATAATAAATAAAAAAAAGTAAAATATTATAATATTACCATATGGATTCCAGTTTTTAGTTCTTTTGCCGTGTCTCTAGTTTCAAACAGTAAACTATCAGTTGCATTCATAATTTGCCTTATCCCAAGCCACACTCTGATGCGCCCATCTGCAGTGTTATGATGCCTCTTATGAAGTTCCTTTTGAGTCTGTGCCCTTGAGTAAAAACATTAACTTGAATCACATATTGAATAATAGAAAATCAATTTCGATAATATCCGAGCAAAAAAACAAAGCAAAAGCATTTCAATAAGACCACCAAGCCTAGCTGAGGTATGAAATGAAATAAACGTCAGTCAGCTATAAATTTAACTGCACTCCTCTTTCATTTATCTTCTTTAACTCTCCTCTGTCCAAGTGAAAATAGCCAAACTTGCATTGCATATTGGACAATTATCTACCATATCTTGCTGGAACATAACAATAGAAGATTCAAGATGAAGGAAAGATTCATTGAAGGAATTCTAGCTGATTTAAGATCAGATGTAGTGCGTTACTGCAGCCCAATCTCAACAAAAGAAATCCTCCCTCAACATTCTTATTTCCTTAATTTTTATAATGAACTCCTCAACATTGAGAATTATCTTTCCAAATCCTAAGCTAGTGGGAACGATTTATAAACTTAAAAGAGTCGTAGAGCAACATTGATTTTCAAATCTAAATTCAATGACACGTTTGGTACAGTTAGAAAATTCGTAGTCAAGTAAATCTTTTGTGATGCAATCTCCATGCTGAACTGATGGTCAACATCAAGATTCGTTCACTAATTCATCTCCTTTGTAGCCAGTAGTATTTGTCTTTGTTCTAATAAACACATTCGAACTAGCTGGGCCACAAAGCATTAAGCCCAAATTAAAACCCTTCAGCATCAGAGGTAGCAAGTAGAGCACTTTTGATTAAAAGCTCCCCTAACTTTGCACTTTGTCTGCTAAAAATAGCCTCTTTGATAGATTTGTGGAGTTGAAATAAACCTATACAAATTGGCCGTTCCAATTTCTATATCCAACCAAGCATCACGTTTCTGAATACTTTCTATAAAACATAAGGCATATATTAACTGGAAACAGGATCATTTGCCATGCAGTATACAATTGATAAGATTTTTAATGATAGACCTGTTTGAATCAATTTATATAAACAAAAAGTTTTCTAAATGCTTAAAAGAAAACAAAACAACCTGAATACAATAATCAGTAGTGTGAGTAGCCCAGTTTGCAGGCAAACCCTGACCAGAGTCCATAGTAGATTGTGTTAAGCATGCACGTAAACCTAACAACTCCACTGCTCTGGCCATTCCAGGAACATGTTGCCCACCCGCTTCAGCAAAACAAGTTACCTGATTAAAGACACCCGTAGACATCAAAATCTGCAGCTTAAACATTTGAAAGAATGGTAATAACTTGCATATGATAAATATTTACATGAATTAATCAATTTTCCGATGAACAAATCACTTTCCATAGTCTGTCTCAATAAACAAAATAAATAACAAAATGAAACAAAACCATAGAAAAAACTACGACCATGTGATAATGAATTATGTCGCAATTTGAATTCAACCTAGCCTAAGACTTGCACCAACAAAAGGCACAACCACATTGTTGTTGGAAAATGGGTAATTAAACGTGATTTTTCACCATTTTCAGCTAAATATTAAAGTGGGACCTATAAGTGATTTTAGGTGGGACTAAGTTGATTATTAATCTTTAATATGTGAAGATCAAGAATATATAAGTATTTAGCTATACCCATTTATATATGAATGAGAAATTGAGTCTAAAGTAGCCTACTTGATATGTGTAAAGTGGTGAAATTTAAAAACAATCTTTTAGTCCCACATAGGAAAGATAGAATTCTAAATATTTATTTATAAGTGTAGCTAGAGTACTACACTTGAATTTCAGCTAACACACACACACAAGGAATGCTTAGGGGTGATAAAGCATCACCCCGTACACGCGCGCGCATGTGCGAGGGCGACTTTAAGACACAACACTTTGCACTTCACACGTATGCATCGTCAACCGTGTACAACCACGATTTGCCTATAAATAGAGCCTTCCAGAACTCAGAAATTCATCTCAGAAAATTTTAAAATATCTGAATTTTCTTCTATTCTCTCTTCTCTGCTTTTAGCATTCTTTTGTGAGTGAGTACAACCAATTTTGATTCGATTATTCTTGTGAGTTGAAGTGTTGTTGTCACAAGAAGGAGATTGTTGTATCCTGAGAGACAAGTGTCATAGACCATGAGCACCTAAGCGGCACATAATTGTCTTAAGGACATAGAGTTACACTCTAGCCTCAATCTACACCGTTATTCTACTGAAATAGTAATTGATCTAGTTTAACTAGACGTAGTCTTGTCCCTAGTACATTTAAATAGTGAACAAGAAGCAGCTTGCTGCTCTAGAAGAGTGATATTTAAGCGAGACCATTGTGACTCCACCACTCAGACTGGAGACTAATCTAGTTGATTATTTTGAAAGCTATTTTTCAGTGAAGATTATCACCATACAGACAACAATTGTAAACAAGCTTTGTTAAGTCGGTTTAGTATGAGATTCGCCTAAATTTACATTTGCATTCAAATCAGCACCGTGCAGAACGAAACCCCGACTCAATTAAACCGTCGAGCTAAGCTAAGTGTCAAAAAACCAAAGAGGGAAATAATCAACAACACAAGTAACTCTTACACCAGAATGTATGAGTTCAATTCCACAAAGTAGAGTAGAAATGTAGGAATCCTCTTCCGTCATGCTGGCTTCGTAAGGCCAAATCCGCTCATGCAACCAAGTCATCAAATCAACGTCATCAGCTATCCCTCTCGCGAGCTGTTGCGATGTGTGAACATGTGTGTTGATGAATCCTGTACCATCGCCATTCAATTAAACCGTAATCAGCATCATTAGATTAATCCAATCACCAATAACAGATTGAAACTAAAAGATTTGCAACGACGAGATGACCTGGAAGTATGATTCGACCATTGAGATCAACAATCTCACTAGCGCGACCTTCGAATTCGTGGAGAAGTCGAGATGATTCACCGATCGCCACAATCTTATCTCCTTCAATGAGAGTGGCTCCGTTTCTATAGACTCGATTCTGTGAATCCATCGTTACGATCACTGCGTTGTGAAGCAGTAAACTGACTTCTTGTCTCATCATCGCGTCCATTGGCGAGCCGGTGTCTTCCTCCGAGGGTCGTCTCGCGTGTTACTAATAAAGAAATGAAAGAGGAAGACTTTATGCTAAGCCCGGCTCGCTAGTGAGTGACCATTTGATATTATTTTCTTTTTCTTTTTCGGGGTGGTAGTGGATAGGTGTGGGACAAATCTCCTTTCGACCCGGCCGTTGCTCACCGAGTGAGAAATGTAATGAAGCGCGGTAAATTCGTGACTGCAACATCTTCGCGTCTGTCGAAAAGTGATTGTACGTGTTGCATTTGTAAAAGTGATTGTACGTGTTGCATTTGTGATTGGATGAAATTTTGGTAAGAGAAATGTTTTTTTGAATAAAAAAATTATCTTTAAAATTATATTTATGTTGGCTAGGCATATAATTAGCAAAAGTTTTTTTTTCTCGTGGTGATATAATGTGTTGTGATATCAGTTTAGTTTAGGTATATATCTTAAGTCATTTTAACACTCTTCATTGTGTTGTGTGCATGCGTTAGAAAGTTTTGATATAAAATTTTGTTGGAACATAAAATTACTTGTATTTTACAAAAAGTTTGGATGAATAGAATCTTTTCATAATAAGTTTGAAAACTATTTTTACAATTTCTAAAAGATAATTGGTTTTGAAACAATAGTTTTTGAAATCGGAACAAAGTATTTCGTTTAGTCAATCACATAAATATTACAAAAACTTTTAATTAACATCTTAAGTAATCAAAATTGAACTTAAAGTTTAATTATAAAGGAGATGCAAGGGCATACAGACTAGTAAATGTGAAAAAACAAATTATTGCGATGTAAGTTAGTGAGACCCCACAATGTTGGTTACACTTTTAATGAAATAGGAAGTTTAGTAATTTAAAAAAAAAAAACAAAACAAATTAATGAATAAACTGTAATAAAATACTATTTTTTATAGATATGTAATAACTTGTTGAGAAAATAGAAGTTAACAAATTAACATTTGTTGAAAGATTGGAAGAGTAAATATGAATTAAGACAAGTTAATCAAAATTGAAATAATGTCTCAAATTTTCAATAACATTTAACAATAGTTTAGGCCTTGTTGGGTTTTAATTAAAATACAATTATAGTATTTGAAAATTGTAAAAAAAAATTAATTAATTTATACAATCTGAAAAAAAAGAAGTTTTAAAATTATCGTAAAAATAATAACAAAATGTCATTTTTTATATTATGTATTATAACTTGCATGTGAAGCCCGCAACCTTAATTTATATTAAGCAAAATAAGGAAGTCGCTGTACAATAAATATGTTCGTGAGCTTTTCATTAAGAACGAGTAGGTATGAAATTCATATAACCTCTTTTTTTTCTTCTTTTTTTATGCATATAACCAAGACATCAAAGTAACCTTGTAGACATTACATTGTTGTCCGCCATCTTACTTAATAATGTGTATGTGTGCATGTTTTTTTTTTCTTTTCTTTTCGCAAGAGAAAAAGAAAAGAAAAGTTTTTTTGATTGTCTAGATTTGAGCACACAACTTATTTAACGAAAGAAAAATATTAAATAGTTTGAAATATCCACATCAATTGCTACAAAATTGATGTGGAGGCTTGACATATTAAATTTACAGCTTTATTAAAAAAGAATAATGTATTTGAACGGACAACGATACATCAAATGGTACAAATTTGATGTGGCATTGACTATGTCAATTGTACCTTTGAATCACTTGCTGACATGACAAGCAATTAATGCTTGTGATATTTAATGCTTTTTTTATCTTAACTTGAGATATTTAACTTAAGTTAATTGCTTAGTGACATTTAATGCTATATTTTTAACCTATGAACTTGATTGTTCATGTTCATGTACAATCTTAACAAAAACTTCCATAAAAACCTATTGTCATATTTTTTTACTCTTAGGTTTTAAGGCTTTTTTACGCTTTAAACTTGACTGTTCATGTTCAATAACTCAAGTTAACTTAAGATATTTAACTTGAGTTAATTATTTGAGTCCACTATGAGGGTTGAGAAGAACCGAGAGACATCTATACAAATGAATTTTTATTTTTATTTTTTAAAAAGACTAATTGGTGTACTTTTAACATATTGGTTGTTCTTTGACCAATACACATAACAATGCATGATTACATAAAATCCCTCAAAACTCAAATAATCTACAAATACATTGAACTTGACACTCTCTTCATTGAACCATACTTCAAAATTTTTCATTTCCTCCACAGGTTGGACACCATGAGTTATCCTATCTTTTACCTCATATTGAGAAATCAACCTATATTGAGCGACCAATTTCACTCTACAATTCATCATATTCTTAACCTCATCCTGAAACTTTGTAAATATGTTATTTGTATAACTTGTGCGAACTTGCTTCTCAAAAAACAACTTAGATACCAATGTTAATTCTTTATGGAACAAATTGAAATAAGCTATTGCTTCTTGTTCTTATTTTCTATTCAAGGCCAAATCATACTCAGAAATAAATTATTTCAAATAGCTATTTGAATTAACATAACCGTAAAAAAAAAAGCATTCATACTTTCACCATGCTATGTAGTTGACATTCTCGCCCAAAACGTGCCTTTCAAGCAATCTGGAACCCATTTATGTTGAGTCTCAAAGATAGATTATAGTCACTCATTCTCTTAAAACCTTCTTTAGCATCCAAACAATTTCCTCACATTGTTTATATGCGCCTAACTTTCAAAAACCTTTTTCATAATGTGCCATAAATATAATCGATGTCTTGTTGTTAGAAATACTTTAGAAACAACTACAGCGATGGCAGGACATTGGTTAGTGATAATAACATTAGGTTATCGTCCGTGCATACATGACAACCAAGCTTTAAAAAGTCATTCATAACTATCAACTGTCTCACTAGATAGAAGACCACATCCCGTTAGGATTGATTGTCCATGGTGATTGATGTCGACAAAAGGTACAAATGACATATCATACTTGTTTGTCAAATAAGTAGTATTAAATGAGATGACATCACTAATATAATCATAAGATGCCTTTGACCTTGCATCATCAGCTCAAAACACATGCCTTAGATGACATTCTTCATCAATATCCATCAAACAAAAGAAATTTGGGTTTCTTTATTGCCTACGCACTAAATATAATCGAATTGCTTCAGCATCACCTTCTCCAAGACGCAGTCTCTGTGCACTTTCAATATGGCTTTTTACGTCTTTTTCCCCAAATGACGAGTTTTCAATGCCCCTTACTTGTCTTGCAAATGCCATAAATGACTAAGCAATTAACTCAAGTTAAATATCTCAAGTTAAAATAAAAAGAGATGCCATGTTAGATTTATACCTTTTGATGTACCGTTGTCCATTCAAATAGCATTCCTCATTAAAAAAAAAAAGTGTTGTGTTAATTAATAAAACCTAAAATTTGATGTGATAATGATTTGTATCAAATTGTGTAATGTTTTTAATACCTCTAATATTATTTTTTAGGAAAACAATCAACTTTTAAAACAATCTCAAATTGCATATTTTGTATTTGGTAGTCTCTCCATGAAACAAGAATAAACTCTTGTATTAACGTTGTAGCTCTCAAGAATAAACTTAATTCAAGTTGGCGTAACGGTGAAAATGTCGATTTCTAATATCTCATTAATAAATTCATAACCTCACATTAGCCCAAACTGGTAAAACCCCGAACACCTTATTATCAGAATTATTAGTACCAATCTCAAGCATATAAAGGGTCATTTAGCCGAGACTGTATGGTACTGGGGTCACTAACACACACGAAACAAGTACCTTCCAGCTCAGAGCTTAGCCATGGAATTTATTTCCTCCCATTTAAAACAAAAAACCCCTAAACGAAATAAAACCACTAAGGTTGCAATGGAGCGGGAAAAATAAAAAAATAAAAAAAAAGGGTCACGCCGGAACAGCGTACGTGGCATTATCCCGCACTGTAAGCATGCAATCAAACTGAGAGAGAGAGAGAGAGATAGGAAACCCAAGAAGCCCGCTCTAATTTTCAGGTTTTCAGGTCGAAAAATTTCAAACCGCCTTTTCCAGTTTTCATACGCCCGCCCTTATTACTTGCCTCTCCGCAATCCAAATCCCCAAAACAAAACAACCCAAAAACCCCTTCTCTCGCAGCTTTTGTCGCTTTCAGACACACTCTGTACAAGTAGCAGCAACAGTAGTAACGGAGTGAATCAAGGCGCACGTTAGCATTAACGGTCTTTCTCTTTCTCGTTCTCCGCACACACTTTTGATTTTTAATTTTCTTTTCTTGATCTTCTTTTATTTTCTTTTTCACTGCGAAGATTCCATGAAGTGTTCGAATCTGTCACAGAGCTCGCTGGTTAGGGTTTATAGGGTTTCTGTAAACTCAGTTTAGGTTTCAGGAGTTGCAGTGTTACAGCGTTACAGTGTCTTTTTTAGCAATCTTGGTTCGGTCTGTATCGTTATTTCCATGGATTCTGAAACCCTAGAAGACAAGAAATCCGAGGAGACAGCGGCTCCTGTCGAGGAGGAGCGAAATGAAGACGAAGATAAGCGAGGAGAAGGAGGAGGTTCGGAAGTGGAAGAGAAGGACGGTGGTGGTTCTGAGGAAGAAGATAAGGAAGAATCTAAAGAGGAGGAAAGTGTGAAGGATGAGAAGACGGAGAGTAGTAGTAAGGGGAGAGGTAAAGGAGGGAAGAAAGCGGTGAGGGGACGAAATCGCGGTAAGAAGAAGGAGGAAGAAGAAGAGAGCGAGGAATTGAAGAAGGAGGAAGAAGAAGAGATCGAGGAATTGAAGAACTCGGCGGAGGAAGCGTCGGAGGGGAAGAAATCAAGAAAGAGGAGTTCATCGAGCCCTAAAGAACCAGTCACGCCGATTGATAGGCCGATACGGGAGAGGAAAACTGTTGAGAGGTACTCAGAGCCGTCTTCTGAAAGGATCGTGGCTGCCAAAGGAGTGTCCATTGCCAAGGTAGTAGTAGTACATTGTGTTTTTTGGCATTTGGTCATGACTTTTTAATTTTTTTTTGGTTTAATGAAGTTTTCTTGGGTTTTCAGGGTAGCGGGATGCAGTTGAAAGACATTCCGAATGGTAATTTCTTGATTTTGCTTGGCTTTTGTCTTGGATTTGCTTAATTCTTTATGCATTACCTACCGGGTTTGCAAGATAATGAATCATGAATTCTACATAAAAAATGTCTTAAACAGAGTTTTATGTGAAATTGAGTGAATGAATTAAGCCACTGAATAGGCATGACTTAAATAGAAAAATATTACTATGTTCACTGACGGTTTTATTTATTTATTTATTTTTAATTTCATTTGAAGTCTGCAGCCATACGTATTTTTCCAAAATTCACTAAAGACTAACTAAGAGTAAACTTGTAATAACCCCAAAAAGTTTTAGATTCAAATCTCACTATCCACATCTGGAAGAAGGCCTAATGCTAAGGATGAGACTTGGATGGCCACTGGGGGTGTCTCCAGCTTGAGCAACCATGACCCAAGTGATTGGTTGGGCAAAACCCTGATATCCTTGGTTCTCCAAAATTAACATGAAGAAAAGAAGAGTAGTAACTTGTGACGTCAACACCTTCCTAGAAAACTTTGGTTATCATATGCAGTAGATAAGGAAATATGAAAGCCACACTCTTAGTGCCTCAAGCAGTTTAGTTTATTCTAATTTGAGAATTCTTGGAAGTGTGCTTTCTATATGCCTCCCACGCATATAAATTTTTAGGGCCTTTCTTAGATACAAACACTAACCCGGTAATGGAAAACAGTAAAGAAACAACAGGGAGATTGGGACAGATATGCAATTTCTCTTCTTTTTCGCTACACCGATTCTCTGCTTCTGAATGATTAATTTGTAAATTTAGGTTTTACTTGCTTGTCTTATTTGATTTGATTTCTTGTTACAGCAGACTGGTCTATTTGAGTTTCTTTATTATTGTAAACTGTTTCAGTGGCTTTCAAGATGTCAAAGAGAAAACCAGATGACAATATGCAAATGCTTCATACAATTCTATTTGGGAAGAAAGCTAAGGTAAAGTTTGCTTTTGATAACATTTTCTTCAACTTTATTTTATTCTCTGTATTAGCAACTCTAGCATTGCATTGCTACCATCCCCACTTTTGCGATCATGTTTTTTTTTTTTTGGGCACATACCAACCCTGTTACGTTACTATCAGAGGGTAATTTGCATATTTGATTTGCAGATACACAGCCTGAAGAGAAATATAAACCAGTTTTCTGGATTTGTGTGGGTTGAAAATGAGGTATGATTACTTGCATGGGAACTGAAACTTTATTCGTTGCATTAACATTCATCTGGGGTTGTTAGATATTGATTCTAATGATGAATTTTAGGTTAATAAGCACTGGAGTGCAGGTGATAAGTGATTTTTTTTTTCAACTTTTGTATCTGATTTCTTTACTGTCTATTGAGGACCTTCATTTCACATGGGTCAAATGGTATCTTCTCTCCAGGAAAAACAAAGGGCAAAAACAAAGGAAAAGCTTGACAAGTGTGTCAAAGAAAAACTGTTAGATTTTTGTGATTTGCTTGATATTCCAGTTTTGAGGGCGACAATTAAAAAGGTTGGCAAACAATGGGAATTTTCTATTGCTTCTCTAAATTGTAATGATGGTTAGTTATCTCACTAGTACAAGTTACTTTCAGGAAGAAATTTCGGCGAAGCTATTGGAGTTCTTGGAATCTCCACATGCCACAACAGAAGTTTCTCTTGCTGACAAGGAGCAGGTTTTATATTGTTTTATTCATTGACATGTGTACCAATTGGTTGAAATTTAGGTTTTTGTTTTTATGCTAAAAGTTTATTGATTCACTTGCAGAAAGGTAAAAAGCGTAGGCGTACCTCAATGTCTGCAGAGAAGCCATCTGGATCAGCCAAGGTTTGTCGTGATCTTTTCCTTATAGTATCTTAAATTGAAAAGTTTCATTAGGTTAGTTTGGTTATCGACATGATAAATTGCTAATTGTCAATGTGCCTTTGTGTCTTTGTGCGAATATAAGAGATGGTGTGGATCACAATGGTCCCACCCTACATATCAAACTGAGAGTGATAGGTTGTTTAAGTTTGGGTTCTGATCTTGTAGTTGTAGTTGGTTTAACTTAAGGAGAGGCTCTATGTTTTTCATTTGTTTTGTTTTCTAAAACAAAATCAAGCTTTATTATCAAAGAAGTTGGTAGGATTTTTCTTAAATTGTCCTAGTAATTGAAATAATGTAATTTTTTTTTGGCAATTTGGCAATGTTTTCTATTAAATTTTCTGTCATTATAGGAGAAGGGATAGTTTTGAATGGCTAGTGCCTTTGTAATTATTAATTTTATGTATTTATTTATGTGAGCTAACCGTTGTTGGAGATTGATGGTTACAAGATAAATATTGCAAGTTCATCTGGTTCAAAATTTTCTATCATTTTAACTTTTCAACTATCAAGTTATTTATTCCTTCCTTTTGGCTGTTGCTACATCTTTTTCTATTTTTTAATACTTTAAATCCTCATCTTTCTCTTTCTAAACATGCATGCTCTTCATCATAAGAGAAGAAATTGAGAAATGCTTAACTAAAGATGTTTTGCTGTTTGAAAGTAGTTAATTTGTGCTATAGCCAATCTATTCTAATTTTTCATCTAATTCAAAATTATAATTCAATCCAATCTAATTCAATTGATATTTAATTGAAGTAGTTGGTTTGCATTTCTATTCCTATTCATATTATGCCGCAATCAATAAAAACCAATTCAATTAATTCATGTTAGAGTTCCCAAGGTGTTGATTTGATGCTAGACATTTTACCTTGCTTAGGTAAGCATTGCTTGGCAATACAAAGACTAGCATTTTTGGGGTTTTTTTTTTTTTTAAGTGATTAAGCATTTTAAGGTTTTGAAATTTAAAGCAACTTGTATGCCCTAATGAAATGTTTTTTAACATGTTATAAAGGGTATCTTTCAATTTAAAATCTTGAACAAAAGTTGTACCATCTTAAGAGATTCATCATCATCTAGTGGTTAAATAGAACCTTTCTTTAAAAAAATTATGAAAAGAAAAAAAGTGGATTTTAAAAATAAACGATTGTATTTTGGTTTTGGAGGATGCTCTTGACACAATGGTATAGGTTGTTCTATTGTGATTTAGAGATTGTTGGTTCCAATCCGAAAACAATCTCTTTGCAATGAAAGGGTAAGGTTGATCTATCTATCCTTCTTTAGACCTTGCAGTGGAAAGAGCCTCGCGTACCAGTTGTACCCTTTTAAATGTTTTTGGTATATGTATTTGGAAGAGAAGAAGAGATAAAAATAGATGAAAAGGTTAATGTATCATGTTTTATATCCGTTACTTTATTCTGTACAAATTCCTTGTAATTATTTAAGAGTTTTAAAATCATAGGAAAGTCTTACTGCTTTCCAAAAGTATTGTTTAGTTGATTTGCAGTGAAACCTAAGAGATGGTCTAGTCAATGCCTGGGTGATACCTTGATAGCACCAATTCATGTTTTATTCTCTTGTACACCAATGTAGTTAAAAACTATGGGATGCATTTGAACCAATATGAATATTGTTCAAATGTGCCCCATAGTTTATTAATCATTGATTTTGTTTTCCCTGGTACTGTAGACTTGCTTATTTGTAAATTTCTTTATTTGTCTTGTTTTCATGGCTTTCACGATGTTTCATCATTAAGGGGATTACAAATGACTCCTTGCTCTTTAACTTAAATGCCTATGATCTTCTGTGTAATTTTTTTTGCATTCTATTGGTAATTTCGCCCTAATATTATAAGTTAGTTAGCACATAACTTGTTTCACAAAGTGAGTTATTTGAAATCTAAAACAACTATTTGACAATAATCTTGAGAGATAGAAATCAACTTAACAAATTTTATTTTATTTTTCTTTTCCAACTACATGAGGGTCAACTAAATGAATCAATTTTTTCCACTTGTCTACCTAGTCTTGTTTATCACACATGATTGTATTTTTTCGTAATTATCTCTTTATTTATATTTTTTCTTTATCATTGTTGTTAATAGTCACAGGTCCCTCTTCCTAATTGGCATGTTATTGCACTCCTTCAAACCATCTTAATTAGTTCCTTAATTACTTTTACCATCTTTTGGATGTGCTTGTTTCTTATTACATCTTTTAATATTTTACCACATTCATCATGGGTACTAGAGTAGGTAATTTATTGGAATGGTTATTTACCATTACTATTTGAAAATTTGTTCAAATTTTTACAAATTGTGATGAGTAACTGGTGAAATGATTTCAGGTTTTTCCAGAATGACACAATGCAAACATTTAAGTCAACCAAGTTTTTGGTTAGCATGATAGGAAATATACTAGAACACATGGGCTAATGATGGAAGCCTTAATAATTGCCTTAACAAAACAAGGGTGATATAGAACTTTGTTGTGAAACTGCAATGAAAGAGAATATGTCAAGGAAGATAGCAATGGGGTTATAGAAGTTGTAGAACCCAGTTAATAAGAGTGAAGATAGTTAAATTATAGAAAACAATGCATTTGTAAATGGTGCTTAATGTTTCATTCTTTGGCATCTTTTGAATAAAAAAATCTTAAAATGCAAAAATAAGATATAGCAAGGAAATATTGGAACTGTAAAAAAGTTTAGCTTGTTGTGTGGTTTAAATGTTATAACAGTATGTGCGTGTGTGGCTTTCCTTGCGCTCTATGGAGATGCTGTTTTTGAACTAAATTTTTTGACCTGCCTGCTTTGCATAGGATGAGTTAGCAGTACAAAGATAATAAAAACAAAAAAAAAAAGGTCTAATTTGAAAAATAACTTCTGATGAAACTTCTGATAAAAACAAAAACAGAAATGCCATCTTGAGGTACATAAGTCATGAGACTGCACATACACAGCATTCTAAATGAGAAAAAAGGAATAGTAAAAGTGTCTTAGACATTTTTTTTTTAAAATAGAAGAAACAAAGATACTATTATGTTAATTAAGCAAAAAGTGAGTACATAGAGAACACCATAGGTTCTCAAACTGGAAGAAATACAATCATAACAAGTCAACCACCAACCTACATACAGTTAATCCAGTTTCTGTACCAATCTGCCAATGAAAACCCTGCAGTGAACTTTGAGCAAGCAACCCAATTGGAAGCTAACCAAAGTCCTTCGTCCCAAATACAATTCCCGTTCTTTTGAACCCCTTCAAAGTTCTCCCATCACGTTTTGGTTTTTGGTTGATGTGGATGTACGAGAACCTAACTTGAGTTCTACCTCAAACTTTGAAGAACAGAAGAAATAGTAAAAAAGAATGAAGGTTAGCTAAGAGGGAAAAACTTATTCTTGTCATTTCTTTTTCTCCAACCATCTAGCATTTGAGCAGACCTCTTGGGTATGAATAATGTTTTTTCTGTTCTGATTTGTTTTATTGATCTCAGAAACAGAAATCGAAACAGAGCCGTGATGTAGAACAGAAAAGGAAGAGGTCTTCCAAGGCTGAAGATGAGGTTGAACATGCAGATAGCAGAAGTGATTCTGAGGAAGATAATGATAATGATGTGGAGCACTTGGAGGAAACTGATGAGGAGGCTGGAGATTCAGATAAAGGTAAAGAATTAGCAAAGGATCAGCAGGAGGATGGCAAAAAAGGTTCTAGTAAGAAAAAGGTGAAGGGCTCAGAAGTTAAACCTAGAGTTCAAAAGGATGCCCCTGGAAAATCTGTGCCTAGCCCTGCAAAATCCAAGAAAAACTCTTCAAGTTCGGTCTCGAAAAAAGGTTCTTCTAATGATGATAAAACTTCTGATACCCCTTCCAAATCCAAGGAATCAAAAGGCAAAAAACAGAAGATGGATGATAAGAAAAGTGAAAAGAGTCAAGGTGCATCTTCCAAAGACAAAACATCAGGCAAGAAGTCATCAAGAAAATCTGAGGCAAAACTTGAGGAGCGAGGTATATTGCCCTTCAAGTTTGGATTTTGCTGCACTCTATGTCTGACTTCACTTTTATGGCATCATGTCTCTGGCGATAGAATGCAATTATCTTTCACATTTAACTAACCCAGTGGATCTGTCCTTTTTTTTTGTAGTATATCGCTTAAGTTCAACCAAGTCTTACACGTTTCTTCGTTGCATAATATATTTGGTTTATTTTTACACAATGAATAAGCAAGGCAGCATTTTCTTAATAATATTGTGCTGGGGAAGAGGGATACAAGAGCAATGATATTATTGATAAGACAAATACGACTCTTTCTTTTCTCCAAACAAATTTGTTTCCTTCTTTTTGAACTCTTTCTTTAATTCATCTCTGAAAATGATATTCTTGCGTCCATTTTTGTGATTTGAGAAACATAAATCTTGTGTGACCTGCCTGTATATATAGAGGATTATAGGAATCATGAACAGATGACTGGTGAAAGTTTCACCTCATTATAGTGCCTTTTGAATAAGCCATTTATCACAAAAATTTGACTTCGCATTTCCTATCCTTGTCTGCTGGGAAAGTCGGATGGAGAACTTATTTTTATTATGCATTATTTTCTGATGCAAGTAAAAGGCAGATAACATTGTGTCTAGAGATAGGTTCATCTAGTGAGTACAAAAATTTGCTGAAGGTACTTTCTCTGTTTCTTTTCAACTGATGATATGTTATGGGAAACCATTGACCTATAGGGAAAGGCAAAGCTGTGGCAAAGCCTAAGGCAGAACCCAGCAGGGAAGAAATGCATGCTGCCGTCAGTGATATTCTTAAACAAGTGGACTTCAATACTGTAAGTGGTGTTTGGGGAGTTTTTCACTTGGTTTATTCTTCCTTCAATATTTTACTCAAATGTTCAAACTGTTTGAAATGCAGGCTACTTTATCTGACATTATCAAGCAGCTAGGTATGACCCTATTTCCCACTCACAGTGTGGATTATACTTTTCTTTTTCCTTGGTTGACCTGGCTGCATTGCATTATATTTGTGTGGACAGTCCTATACTACTAAACTTATGAAAGATCATATTAAAATTTTTCGTCTGCTTTTGTAGGGACCCACTTTGGCATGGATCTAATGCATAGAAAAGCAGTAGTAAAGAGTATTATTGAAGAAGTGATTAATAATATGACAGATGAAGAAGAAGATGATGCAGAGGAAGATGAAGAGAACAGTGAGGAAGCTGGGGATGATGCTGAAGAGGATGACAAAGATAATGATGCTTAGCTTGTTTGAGTATATGTATGAAAGAGAAGGATCCTCTTGTCAGCTTTTCAAGTATTTACTCAGTTCAAGCAGGTTACATTTGTACATGGGTGGTCATCATTGGTTCGGTTTATAAATTTGGTATAGCGTCGTCGTCTCTTGAATCATGAAATGGCCGTTTCCTCCGGTTTATTTGTACAATAGACATCTTTAACCTAGAGAGAAGAGGGAGAAGAAAAAAAGACATTTCTTTTTCTTTTTTTTTTCTGTTTTTTTGGTTTAAAAAAAAGACATCTCTTTTCTCCAACTGCCTTAGCATTGTGTTTAGATTTTTCCCCACACATTCAAATCTTTGTTGTAGCTTTATTTTCAGACTTTTTCATGTTACTTATTTCAGCTCGGTGAAAAATCAGGGAGAAAAGTAACCTCTTTATATTGAGAACAGGAGGATGACTACACTCAAATATATGAAGCAGCTCTTTCTCTTGTACGTTGTTTTTGCTCCATTTATGAATCCTCTTTGCATGTTGCCCATTGGAGGTTAGATCTTAGGACCTTGGGACTCGGCCCAAGTTGTCCATTAAGAAATCCTACCTTGGGATTTAAATGAGATTTAAAATATTATGTAAACTTTAAACTAAATTTATTATAATTTTCTATATCCTCAATTCAATGGTCCTTTTATGTTTTTTCCATACCCATCACATTAATTAATCCAAAAAAAATTAATAATATTCTTCAATCTTCATTTAATTTGGTTCACATAAATTCAAAATTTATCAAACTCAAAATTTTTAAATAAATAACTGATTAAAATCATCTAATGATTGAGTTTCCTACAAAACCCCGAATTCACAACTTATATTCCACAATTAAAAATCTAGATTTTCAATTAAAGATTATATCTCTATAAAATCATATTTAGAATTTGAAAATCCAAACTTCAATACTCAAAAAAGTATAATGAATGACACAAAATATATTTTGTCGGACCTATTGAAAAAGAGTTATTTCATTTTACTTCATTCGTGTTTCAATGTTCCAATTTTAGTTTTTTCTTAAAAAAGCCTTGTTATTGATAGTTAAGAACCCCAAAATTACAAATAGAGAGAAAAAAAAGAGATCTATTTAAAGCAAACAAACCAAAAGTAGTTTTTGTGGATTGATAATTTCCAGCAAACAAGCAAACAGGCCCAAAAAAAGAAATCTAATTAAAGCAAACACCAACATACTGAACCCATGAACTGATTTATTTAGTTGATTGGCACGTTTAAGGCACAGATATATTTAATTCTAGCCCCAAAAATTATTGATGATATCAAGAGTCTGTTTTTTTTTTTATAGGTGCTAATATGGAGAGTATGTATTAAAGTTTGTATTAAGTTAAGAAATTAAAAATTACTTATCTTATAAGTTTAAGAATTAGAATTTGTGCCTATAAATATACCACGTCACAGGTTGTAACATACAAATTTTAAGAGAAACCAAATTTAATTTAAATCTAAGCTTAAATAATACAAGTTTTTATTTTTTATATATTTTTTTAATGAGAGAGTTCTCTCTGTACGTTATTGTCAGAGTCTTGTCTTCCACGAGGACGCTTACGTGCTCTACGTCGTTCCAAGTAACATAAACTCTCTTCCTTAACCGCCAAACGAGACTCCGAGTCGCGAAACCTCTCTCTCTCTCTGAAACCAAAATCTAAAGCCCTAATTTTCTGCAATTCAAGCGCCATGGAAGCAGTTGTAAAGAAAGAACCGATCGAACCTGTAGAGGTTCCGGTGAAAGAGAAGAGCTCGTCGGAGGCGTCGAAACCGTCCACAGTCATCGATCTCAGTAGCAGCGACTCCGATTTAGACAACTCCGACGATTCCGACGATTCCGACGACGATGCCGCAGCCTCCGCCGGGAAGAAGTTTGAAGGTTCCGGTGGAATCAATGGCAATGCGAACAAGAAGCGGAAACTGGATGATTTGGGAATTGTTTTGCCGCCTGGCTTTCTTGATCCTCTTCCGCCGGAGGAATCGTTGCCTCTGGCTGCACCTGTTCTTCAATCTCGATCGTTGGCGATGGTTAATGGTTGTAAGCAGTTTTGGAAGGCTGGAGATTTTGATGATGGGCCTGCTTATGATTCTCTTTCGTCTTCCTCCGGTATATTCTTGTAACTCGTCCATGCGTTCGTTCACGAGTTCTATTCAACTTTCTTAGACGGATGATAGATTTTGTTTCTTTTTCTTTTCAATTTTTTTGTTTTCATTATGGTTGAAAATTCTGTTTTTTTTTTGATGTTGCTTGTTGAATGAGTGTTGTTCTGATCAAGGGCACATTAGTTCCATCACAGAAACCGAAGATATTTCCCGTTCCGAATACGGGAATTGCGTGCCTTTGTCACTTGATGTCTAAATTAGAGGGACGTGTCCATGACTGCCTTTTCTTTGGGTATGAATGGTTATTCACAGTGAAACACGATGTCAAGGATAAAGCCTAGTCTTATGCATTGCACATCTTAATTTTACTTAAGGTGACGTGAGACTATGCTAATACTCCTCCTTAGTGCCAGGGCTAGAGTCACTCGGTGCTCCCTTTATACATAGGGCTAGAGACACAAACCGGACACATCCCTTGCATACACATCTGCTTTATACCATGATAAAGCCCATGGCTTATACGTTGCAAGTCATAATTCTTTGCAGGCAATGTAGTGCTATCCTAATAGTCAATGGACAATTGGACGGTGCAAGGCAAGGATGGCCGTCAATGTCTAGGCTACCTATGTGATTGACCACACAGAGAAAATTTAGTAAGGTTATTCTGTTGGTTGAAATGAAGCTGCTTTAAGTTTAATAAGATTATTCCACTGGTTTTAATCTTTCTCATTAGAGAAAGCGTAATGTGAGCTAGGAACTATGAATTGTGAACGAGAGCATGGTTTGACAGGTTTATTGGTGTTATGGAGAAGGTTAGTTTTGTTAATTCTGGGGTCTGATCTTATATGATTGCCAAGCATCTATGTAACAGCATTTCAATGTTCATTACCTATGTTGAAATTGGAGATACAGATTTGGGTCTTCAACTTTAGATCTCAAATATACATCTGGTTGTGCCTATTGACTTTTGATGATCTTGTAATGTAAAAATTAAGAAACAATTTGTGGTTGCAATACCTAGTTTTGAGTCACCTATCTACAGTTGATGGATGTCTCATAATAATTCTTTTGGGCCTTGGTAAAACATGACAAATGGATATACTAAAAGTTATTTGACATTTTGTTGGAGAAAAGCTGAACACAAGTCAAATTTGTCTTTATAAACTGAAAGAATCATCCAACAATGAACATGCTCCTCCACGGACAAACAATATTTAAAGAGTTCTCCTTAAAAAATGTCATAAAATGCAACAATTAAATTCAACTCAACTCAACAAAGCCTTTTTCCAACAACTAAATGTCAAGGCCTTATTTGACATAAAATGCAACAACTGTCCAAATTGCTCTCTTTGGGAGCATGCTTTGTGAAAGAGACCATTTTGAATTTAGCTAATTAAATTGATAAAATGGTTCAATTTTAGGACAGACCTCTTTAGTGAGAATATTTGAAAATTCGCTATGGTTTAGAAAATATAGCTATTTAGAAATATAGTGACATTGGGCAACGCTGCAAGCCTGCAATTTTTCTCCCACAAAAAAAAGTTATATGGTTGATCTAAATGATATTGAGTTGATACCAGGAATAATTGCAGATTGCTAGTATTTGCTTCTGTATGTGAAAATATGTTCTTAGGATCCCTTATTATTATTTAAAAAAAAAAAAAAAAAACTGAAATAGTGGACTGGATAGCAACTAGTAGTTCTTGCAATGACGTAAATTTTTGTCTTAGTATCCTAATCCTTGGTGTTGCTTGAATATCTTATTATGTACATTTGGATATTGTTGTTGAATATTGTGGTTTTTATCATTTCCACTAACTTTCTAGTTTTTAATTCCAGTTGGTATGGCTCATCTTAGGGTTCATCCTAAGTTTCTACATTCAAATGCAACAAGTCATAAATGGGCTCTTGGAGGTAATTTATGCTCTCTAACTTGGAAATTGGGTTCCTCCGCAATATTTCCTGGGTGTAACTTTCGTCTGTTTATGGTAGTTGCATAAATTATAGAAGATTAAAAAGATTATTCTGTGTTTTTATATTGCTTGTTAGCTTACTGTATAGCTGTTTACTTCAACAGCTATTGCGGAGCTTCTGGACAATTCTTTGGATGAGGTATTTTCTCTTGTTATTTCTTGGAAGATGTCATGTTGCTATATCATAATTTCCTAAAATATACACTTCCATGTCAGGTTTGCAATGGAGCCACATTTGTCAATATAGACACGATGAGTAATATAAAAGATGGGAGCAGGATGTTGGTCATTGAAGGTATGAATCTTTTTGTGTTCTACCTATTGATGTTATTGAATATAGCTGTTAGGATAATGAATTAGCAATGATTTTTTTTCTTTTTTTAAGGAACTCATCCTTGTAAAATTTGTTTATACTATTTATATTATTTTTTTTTAACCTAAGTTAAATGGAAAATTATGCGTGAAAATTTTAACAAGTAATTGCATATTTCTTCGATCGGCATAACATCGATGACGTACTTAAATTTTTGAAGTTAAAACATGATACCTTAAATCTACAATATACAAAATATATATTTTCACTTTCAATAGGAGTCTTAAGAATTGTTCAAATCATAAGAGTCTACTTATTTTTTAGGATTTGTTGTAAGATGCAGAAACATTAAGATTCATGGTAGGGTTCAAATTATTTTCCTTTGAATCGAATTATGAATTGTTAGATTGATAGAATTGAATCAGGATTCTTAAAACCTTGAGTATAACAATTGTTTTTAATATTTTTATCCTAAATAGTAATCATTATCCCACATCATCTTAAATGATTATTTAGAATAAAAAGTAAATATATCATGATTAAAGGGGTAATATGGTAATTTTATTTCATGGTCCAGTGAAAATATATTGGACAAAATGGGAAGGGTATTTAGATTTGCATTATTGTCATGATTTTTTCCTCAAGGGCCACTTTGGACTAAAAGAGAAAAAACTTAGGAGGCGTTTGGTATGGGGTAATCTATGGGATGAGAATGAGAATCTTAAAGATTCCCATGTTTGTTTTACTATTTGCACTTTTTTTAGCAGTGGAAAAGTAGGATTCCCGCCCAAGATGGAAAAATAATTCCCATGGAGATGGGTGGTATTCACTTTCTTGGGAAAGTGATTACCATGGGAAAGTTTTTATTTCTTTTTAATTAAAAAGCAAAAACATAAAAAAACCACGACAACCCAAAAAAATAAAATCGCCTCCCTTATTTCACCTATGCTAATATTTTTAAATAATATGATAAATTTTTTTATTAAAAATAATATTTTAATAAAATATATTGATTTTATTAACTTAATATTAGTAATAATAATTTTTATATTTTTATGAAATATTTATTTTAATATTTTAAAAAATAATAATAATATTATTTTTTAATCACAACTAATTTTATTATTTTTAATAAAAATCAATTTTACTATTTTTAATTAAAATAAAGTTTATTATTTTAATAAAATTACTTTATTATTTGATTTTTTTTATTCTAACTTTATATTGATAATAATAATTTTTATATTTTACAAAATATTCATTTTATTATTTTTAATTTTTAATTTTTCATTACAACTAATTTTATTATTTTTAATAAAAAACCAATTACACTATTTGTAATTAAAATTAAGTTTGTTATTTTAATAAAAAATACTTTATTATTTGAAAATTATTTTTATTATAACTTTCTATTAATAATAATCATTTTTATATTTTTATGAAATATTCATTTTATTTTTTTTAAATAATTTAATTATTATTTTTCATCACAACTAATTTTATTACATTTAATAAAAAACCAATTTTATTATTTTAATAAAAATTAAGTTTATTATTATGATAAAAATACTTTATTATTTGAAAATTATTTTTTAATATGTTTATTAATGAATTTTCATTATTTATTAGATTAATAAAAAATAATTTTATTATTTTTAATAAAATTAGTATTTTATAATAAAGATTATTTCATTATCTAAGATTTCGATGTGCTAACAAATACAATAATGTAATATTTCAAGGAAAGTTTGTAAGATTTTCATGCGTAACCAAGAAAAGTAATATAACATTCCTATCTTCAGATTCCTATCAATCACTTTCCCAGGAATCTCATTCTCATTCTCATTCCCATCTAAAGATTACTGCGTACCAAACGCAACCTTAAGGAGTAACATTTTGTGTCTCATGTGTTGGGTCTTGATAGGAAGTCAACATCTAGGTTGTTGCATATCTAACAAAGGTTTAGTTCTTTAAGATAAAAGGTCATAGTGCATATTAAAAAAGAAGTTCTATTAACTGGTTTTTGAAGAATTTTAGTTTGAGTCTTCCATGTTTTATCTTCTCATGGAAGTCCTTGCTTTTGTTCATGTTTCCTTTGTAATTGGCTAATAATCTTTGGCTAGCTTCAAATAGCCTCGAATTGTTTTGTGTTGCCTTTGCCAAGCTAAAGACATCTTTGCGAAAGAAATTTGTATATTGATTTTTCTGTTTGGTTCAAGTCATTAAAGCATAATCTAAGAAAACATTTTGTTATTGTTTTCCCTTTTTACACATCTTGAAGTGAGAAATGACTTTCTCAAAAAACATGGCATATTGTTGCGTCTATGTTGAAAGATGTCTTAATTTTTTTTCTACTTCAGATAATGGCGGTGGGATGGATCCAGATAAAATGCGACAATGCATGTCACTCGGGTATTCCGTAAAAAGCAAATTAGCAAATACTATTGGACAATGTAAGTTATTTCTCATGTTACAACAAAGATGCCCTTTGGATTTCTATGTTGACAACATGTTTACCTATTCATATGAGTTGTTGCCCCTCTAGATGGGAATGGTTTCAAGACAAGTACCATGAGGCTTGGAGCTGATGTCATTGTGTTCTCACGTTGTCGTGGAAATGATGGAAAAAGGTTGGATTCTTTTTTATTTTGTTTTATTTCAATATATCAGTCATTTCTTATGTATTTGTCTCAAGATTATAATAATTTGATTCTTATCAAAATAATATTAATAATAATTTGATGATGATTTTAGATTACTGGACCAAAAGACATTTTGGGTTCAAGATTGGTAGGACTATGATTGAATACATTAAATGTAATTTTAATGGAAGTAGAAGTACAAATAAAGAGATAGTGAAGATTGAAAGTCAAGATATACCAAGGTGTGAAAATTTTAGGTATTTTGGATAAGGAGAAATAGGTGAGGATGTGAATCATAAAGTTAAAGTAGGATGCGTCAAGTGGAGGAGTGCTTCTGTAGTATTGTATGATAGGTGCATCCCATTGAAGTTAAAGGGAAAAACTTATAGAGTTGCTATTAAGTCAGCGATGCTATATGAAACAAAATGTCGGGCAATTAAAAACATATTAACAAACTAAGTGTAACAGAATACAAATGCTAAAATGGATATGTGGTAAAACTTTAAAGAATTAAATTAGAAATAAGCATATTTGGGAAATGATAGGAGTAGCACCAATTGGAGATAAATGAGAGAGAACCGACTAAGGTGGTTTGGACATATACAACGTAATCCTTTAGGTGCACCAATTACAAAGAGTGACCTATTAACCCTACATGGTAACAATAGAGATAGAAGTAAACCTAAAATATCATGGATAGAGATATTTAAAAAAGATTTAACTTCTTGTAATTTAAATGCCGATTTAACCCTCCAAAGAGTAGAGTGGAGGAAACAAATTCATGTAGCCGACCCAATGTAGTTGGGAAAAAGGCTTAGTTGAGTTGAGTTGGACCAAAAGACATGTCATGATGCCCAACTTTTTATGTAAGGAGAATATTTATCACATGCACATGCATTTGAGGTTTGGTAAGATTACTATCCTTTGGGAGCTGCTAAGGATGCATGTTACAAATTTAGTGCATTATTTAGAAACAAAATGTGAAAACTATTTGTTAAAGCCATTGTGCATCATTTGGAATAGAACATTAAGATTGTGCCCATTTGTGTCTCTTTGTCATGCCATCAATTGAATTACCATGGAAATTTCTATGAAGTCCTACACCTGTTGTGATTTTACTGATGCATGATTAAATGAATGTTTCTCGAAGATTGTAAGAATTAAAGTTAAATTTAAGTATCTTACATAATGACGGTATTGTTTTTGTGTATTGAACATGCTTGCTTCAACATAAATTTTAAAACGAAGTTGAAATGTTAAATTATGTTTTAGTTGTTCCTTGTACAATATGTCTCACTTTTCTTACTCTAAAGTCTATGACATATGTTTTGACATCCCTTCAGTCATAGAACCTATATGTAGTTAAAAGCTCCTTTTTTATTTTTATTTTTTTTAAGTTGAATGAGGCATCCGATACCAAAGACACTTTTTTTTGAAAGGAAACCTATGTTACCTGGACTCAAGTATGGGTGTTGGATATAGTATACAAATACATGTTTAAAGGTCCGACTTGTTCATTTTCAAATTCTGGGATGTGAGGACTTGGCTATATTATATGTTGTTTTTTCCTTTTTTTTTTTCTTTCTTTTCACTCATTTATTGTCCTTTTTGTTCTCCCACTTAAGTGAATTTCACCTATTAGTCATGATCTTCTTTCCATTGGAGAATCTACATAGTAATATTTTAAAATCTGAAGTGTCGGACATGGGTATGTCGGGTTAAAGTAAAGGGTCTGGGTAACATAGGAGGAAACAACCATTTTATTAATATTAGTAATAAATACATAAGGTAAGTGGTAATTGAGTACCAGTGGTACTTAGTGAACAAAGGAACCAACCCTCATGACTAGCTACATACAATTAACCCACTTCCTGCACCAATCCGACATAGAGAAACCGGCTGAATATTTACTATTTAGAACATGCAACCCCGGTAGACACTAGCCCTAAAGCTTCCTCCCAAATGTAGATCCATTGTTATGAAGTCACCTAAAAAATTCTTCAGTTATGTTCTCCCCATATAGACCAATAACACCACAAAGCTTATGAGTTGCAGAATTTCCTTTTCATTTCTGGAGATTCCTTGCAAATAATCCAAAGAGAGACGGTCCTCTCAAGAGGATGGGACAACCAAAGACACTTAGGTCCCGTTTAGGACGCAGGATAGGATGAGATTGGACTAAATATAGTCCAAATCCTATGCTTGGGTGTGAAGTGGGATGGGATAAAAATAATCTCACTTCATCATGTTATCCCATTCTAATGGGATAAAATAATCCCACCATATTTTGGTTGAGATTATTTTATCCCACCATTCTTTTTTTTTTGCATTTCGCTCCTCTTCTTCTTCTTCCTCATTGTTCCTTCTTTTTTTTTTTAAAAAAATAAATAAATAAAATCCATCATCGACTACGGCTTTGCGATCGCAAAACCAGAAAACTCTGGTTTTGTGATTTCGCAAAAAATCTGTGTTTTTTTTTTAATATTTTTTATGTGATTTAATTAAAAAAATTTAATTACTTTTCGTTCCAATCCCAAACATACGACCGAACACAGGATTACTCTATTTTTAATCCTATGCTATCCTATCCAATCCAATCCCATAAAAATAATCCTATCCTATCCCGCGCACCAAACGAGCCCTTAAGGCGTAAACTTCACTTTTTCATATTAAAATTTGATTTTTTAATGTTATATTCAAAATAAATTTATGGTTATAGTTTTTAGTTAAGAACCAATTCTTTTAGTTTTTAAGAATCAATTTCCTTTTACTTGAGAGAAATTAAAGATTTTGCTCTTACAGATAAAATCCTATTAACAATAATAATACGAATGCTAGCTTAACAATTCAAATGATTTTGATAATTTTTTTAACTGCGACTTGCATTATCTAAAAAATCTTGGGACTTGAGAGGTGGCAAAGAACGATATTTTTACTATATATTTACTTACTTTGTATTTGTTTACTTTACTCATTTAATAGATTAAAATTTGGAATTTGGAAGACATAACATATGATATGTGCCCATTTAGTTCTTAATAATACTCAACTCTAATATACTCAACTAAGCGTTTTCCCAACTACGTAGGGTCGACTGCATAAATCTGCTTCCTTCACTTAGGCTTGAGCTCTATATCAAGGGCTATGTCAACATTTAAATTAGAAATAGATATATCTTTCTTAATTATCTCTGTCCATATGTATTTTAAGTCTTCTTCTACCTTTGTTATTATCGTGGGTTGCTAATAGGTTACTCTTCCGAATTGGCACATTCAAAGGTCTTCGTTGGATATGTCTAAGCCATCTTAATCAATTTTTTCTCATTTTTATGTCTAATTATGATTATTCCTACCATTTCTTGAATATTTTCAATTCTAATTATATCTTTATAATTTAAATATAGTCGATCCCAAGCTCTAATAAAGGAGAAGAGTTGTGTTAAGTAGTTGATAACCAGCGTGAAACTTTGTTAAATCAACTAAGACATAAATGTACATAATCTACTTAATTAATTAGTTCTTAATGATGCTAAGTACTGTAAAGACAAGTAATACGTTAAGAGAAATCGTTCGAATTCTCATTGCATATATAAAACTAGTTCTTTTTTTTTTTCTTTTTCTTGTTTTAAATGTTATTCATTTATTATGATACTTAATGTTTTAGAATTTTTGTTAATTATTATTAAATTTTTGTTTTTTTAATTGAGGGTTATGCCGTGTATTGCTTCTCCTTTCAAAGGCAAACCACTTCAATTTCAATTACATCACACGCTTTTAAAACCTATTTGCATTTTGATGTTGATTGAAATAATTGAATGACTTTAATGAAGGCATCGGTGCCATGATGAATGCAATAGTTGTGCCAGCTCTAGAAGCTTTTGGTTTATATTGACCATAAAAGTTACAAAGTCACATAGTTAAAAGGTAGTACAAGTAAATCTCCCTGACCACTCAACTTTAAAAAAGAGCTTGGAACTCCACAACTTTGAGAACAATAGTTATCCATTGTGAAACCTTGTGTAAATCTACTTGTAACGAAATGCTAAATTCTCTAAATTTAAGATCGACTATTTTAATTCTAATCTATTATCTCTCCAAGCCTAGTTGACCAATTATGATTGTGCACACGAGCCTTGTTTGACTACCATTAAAGAAAGTTTTTGTGTCATCGATGTCCTCTAATGTTATTTGACCTACCTTAAACACTTTTGTTGATGGTGTTTCATGAGGAACAACAAGTCTTTGTATTGGTATTTTTATATGAATCCTTATTTTAAGATGCACATTTGGTGACGAAATTCCACTGTGTTTATTGCAATATATATCTTATACTTACAAATACTTAATCTACTCCCAATTTAATGATATTCAGCACAGGGCTCATTGACTCCTATTATTTCTTGATCCACAATTGACTCTATTAAAGCTTATTATAGCACAACCAAGGTGCCAAGTTGAGTAGTGCTTTTGGTGTATTATACAATTTGGTGTTCTTAAGGCGCCAAGGTGATGTCTTGGTGATTGGTCCCAAGCCATGCGGTTAGTATTTACTTATAACCCCCTAAATAAATAATTAATTAGCTTTGTGCATACAAACCCTATATATAATACATACATATTCCATAAAGATAAGAGTCAAATCTTGTGGAACAAAAGATTAATTATGTTTTAGTCTCTTTAATTTTAGGTCCACAAGTTAAAAACCCCCCAAAATATAAAAAGATAATATAAGTTGGCATGTAGTGAAAGTATAATGATTTAAAGAGCCATGTTATGTAATACTTATAAAAAAGAAAATATCTGGAAAAATATAACAGAATACAAAATAAAAAATAAAAAATAGAAAATAAGAAAAAGAAAAAAAAAGATAATTTGCATAATGGATATGTAAATATAACTTTAGAATTAGAAGTTATGCAACATATTGAACTATAACAATTATATACGTAATAATATGAAGAAAAGAAGAACCTTATGCTTTACGTATTTACATTGACTCCCTTATACTTTTTTAAAAAAATTCAAAGATCCCTAGCGTTTTCCTTAAGTGTGGCCTAGGTGATTTAGTTGCAAATGACCTTGGTGATGGATTAGTCTTTTCATAGGTGTGGCCTTGGCAACTTTGATATGATGAATGTATTCATTTGAAGTTGGCAGAAAATTTTTATAAGGTCTCTACTAACCATACTTTGTGGAACAAAATGTTGGGCAATAAAGAAACAACATCTTAACAAACTAAGTGTAACAGAAATGTAAATGTTAAGATGGATATGCAGTATAAGATTGAAAGATAAAACCAGAAATGAACATAGTTGAGAAATGATAATAGTCCTTCCAATTGTGGATAAAATGAGAGAAAATTGATCAAGTTGCTTAGAATATATATAATGAAAACTATTGGATGTGCTAGTTAGGAAGAATGACCAATTAACAAGCCATGCTGATGTAGAGGTTAAGAAAAACCTAAAATATCATGGATAGAGAGAATTTAACAAAAATCATAATTACTTGTTGTATAAATGTTGAATTACCCCTTTATAGAGCAGAGTGGAGGAATTAGATTCATGTAGCCGATCCCATATTTTTGTAAAAAGGCTTTGTTGAGTTGGCGTTGAGTTGAGATGTATTTTCAAATTTTCCCTAAATAAAATTTTTGTGTACTAGCTCTTTGTCGTCTCTGATAGTTATTGTATTTTTTTTAATCTTATCGTTCTTTCAATACTTATTTACAGTTAGAAAGCAAGACTATATAGAAATGAGTGTGGAGCAAACGCTTGTGTGGCTAACCTTATATAATTTGGATTAAGCTTTATGTTAACGTTTATCATATTCACTGGTTTCCTTTCTAGTTTCTTCTGAAAAAAACTCATTAGTTGTATTTGTAATATATTTGACTTACAGTTAGAACTAATTGTTCTTTGTATAATTGCATGTTAGCCCAACACAAAGCATTGGAATGTTGTCCTACACATTTTTGAGGCGCACTAAGAAGGAAGACATTGTAGTTCCAATGGTAAGAACATGGAGCCGTAGTAGTTTTTTTTCTATAGATCTTTATTATTGTAGTGTTTTTTCTTAGTATATTCCCTTATGTTTGTTTTCATTTGCATTTTCCTTTCCTACAAGCGTTGGATGAAGTTGGAATTTTGGTTAACCAAATTGTTTAATAAAATCGCACCAACTAGAAGAATGGTTGCAAGAAAACATTTTGATACCTATATATAAATATAAAGGGGAACATTCGAAATTGTGCAATTAGAGATATGAAATTGGTAAGTCATACAATAAAGCTATGTGTGAGAATAATGGAGAATCAAGTAGGAGTTAAAACTTTGATGTTGAAAAATCAATTTGAATTTGCGCTTGGGAGATCGATCATAGAAGTTATTTACTTATTAAGGAGATCATAGAGAGGAATATGGAGAAGAGAAGAAGATAGACCTTCATATGATTTTTATTGATCTAGAGAAAGCCTATAATAGTGTACCTAGAGATATATGTGGCGGGCTTTAAGAGAAAAAAAGAGTTGCATCGACTTCACAGGATTTATATATGGGGATTATGACCTTTTCCGACAATTTGCTCAAATGGACAAAATCATTATAGATAGTGTAATCTCAACATTGCGCCTATCACATGGAGCAAGAACTATAAAGAAAACAACAATTGGAGAAAATAGTGAGTTTTTATCTAATGATCAAGCAAGCTTAAAGCCCTTGCCTTTTTGCACTAACTATGAATGAATTGACTAAATATATTTAAAAATATATTTAATGATGTATATTCTCTGTTGATGATATAATGCTAAATTGCTAATTGGTAAAATTGAAGCAGGAGTAAATGCTAAATTAGATGTTTGGAGAGAGATTTTAGAATCTAGTGGGTTTAAGATTTGCAGCACAATGCATCGCAACCTTTCAAATAGGACAAGAAGTTCGCTTGAGAGAACTTACATACAATCCAAAATAGTCCCACACTCGCTAGACCTCCCTTCACAAGTTTAGACGCACTAAACCACAATGAGGCCATGAAGTGTGACCTTCTCCACCCCCTTCAAAAACTCTTGTGTTCCTTCCCTTCCTTGGACCTTGACCGTCTAAACTACTGCAAACACCACTACTCTCTAGTAATCTTTGGGTTTCACCTACATGATTCTCTCTTTGGAAATGACCATAAACAACTCTTTTTCGGTAGCGTATTCCACTACTCTCCAATAAATATTAAATGTAATTTTAGTGAAAGTAGAAATATAGTTGGAGAGATGGTGAAAATGGAGAGCAAGAGATACCAAGGAGTGAAAATGTAGGTATTTGGGGTCAATTATTCATCAAGAGAGAAATAGGAGATGATATGAACCATAAATTAAAGTAGGGTGGGTTAAGTGAAGAATGGTTTTTTGGAGTATTATATGAAAGATGCATCTAATTGAAATTGAAACAAAAATTTTATGATACAACTGTTAGACTAGCCATTGTTCATGGAACAAAATAATGGGCCATAAAGAATCAATTCATAAATGTATAGAGTACAATATAAATCTGAATGTTAAGATGAATATGTGGTGAAATATCGAAAGATAAAATCAGAAATCAATAATTGATCTATTGACAATTAAAATTGTGTGAACACATACAAAGAACACCATTAAAGAGTGATCTATTGACAATTAACAACAGTAATACAAATGGAGGAGGATGTAACATGGACAAAGATAATCAAGAAAGGTATTACCCTTGTCTTGTTGTTGTAGGTTTGTGTTGTGTGGGTCTGAAGTACCTTTGGTACTACCACTCTCTCATTTTTTATTATAAAGTATTTTTTGTTTCTTCCAAAAAAAGAGAAAGGTATATCTACTTGTAATATAGTTGTCAACTTAACGCTCGATAAAGCAAAGTGGATGAAGTGAATTTGTCTAGTCAAGTCCTAGTAGTTCAAAAAAGATTTTGTTAAGTTGAGTTGAATATGTTGCGTTGTGCTTTGCTTGTAACTATTCTATTGAAATAAATAATATTGTATCATACCCATTTTCATATAGTGTTGTGCTTTAATCTTGCATCTCATGTCAGTGTTTTCTACTTTGTTAATAATATAAGAGGTTCAGGGTTATTACTTTAGTAAATATCTGGACTCCTACTTTTTTGCTGAGTCTCATTTCTACTTATGGTTTTTGTTTCATTGAATTTGAAGCTTGATTTTGAGAAAGTAGGAGCACATTGGAACAAGTTGATGCAATCATCTCCAGGTGATTGGAATAGTAATTTAGAAACAATTGTGCATTGGTCTCCCTATTCAAATGAAGCAGATCTTCTTAACGAGGTGAATGTTTTCTTCTCCTACTTTTATAGTAATTACTTTTTGCAACAAGTGTTTGATATTGTATATGTTTTTTCCTTGTTCCATGCTCAGAGTCATTTCTATCTTCGGATATTTAGGAGGTTTAGACTTTAGATTCTTAGTATACAAGCTAAAATGATTTTGGTTTGCAATGATCTTGTCCTGATGTCTGCTTTGCTGATGCATGACATGAGATTATTTATTAAATCAAGTAGAAGTAGGTTGAGTTAGGTTAGATTTTAGAAATACATAAATTTTTCGTCTTGTCTAGTTAAATGTGAAAAAACGAAGGAGCATATGTGATTAGACCTTGTGGTCTTTTGCATGCCTGAAGACTATGATTCCTAGAAAGGATCTTAATGAAGGAAGTAGGTGGCTAAGAATTTTACCCATGATAGTTGGGATTATTGAGAGCAGGATTTGAAACTTAGGTGAAGTAGAAGTGTTTCATGGAAATTGATGTCTGTTAAATTTCCAGAAGTGCGTGAATCCTAATAAATACAAAGGAATTTTCATGTCAAACTTTTTTTTCTTTTTTCTTTTTTATTTTTATTTTAAGGATACGTACACAGATACTCACCATGAAGCAATAAATAACATGACCATCCATATTGGTTAGGGGTTATACGTGCTATCATTCGTAATACTTTTTCTTTTTCTTTTTTTGACAAGAAACATGATATATTTTATATATAGAGGAGCAAAACCAAAGGGACGAGATGTCCCATTTGGGTAATACATGGTTACAGTGTTTCCAAAATAGATTTCTAATTATACATCCATTCCCCAAAACTATAGCCTAATGATAGGTTGCATGAGCTGACCTATTTAGCAAACAAAAGTAAGGCTTGCTCCCATACCCTAAGGCTACTGTTACTACAGTCCTTAAAAATTCTGTTGTTCCTTTCTACCCAGGAACACCAAACATTAGCAAAAAGTATACATTGCCAGTACTGTTTGAGACTACTCTTAAGTTGACTACTGTTAGGAAAGGACAACAGTGTGTTGGACTCCGACATAGGCCAAACTTGAAATCTTATGTTCCATAAACTCCACACCTCCCTGAATCCTTCACAGCTACCAAACAGATGTTCCACTGTTTCAGCCTCACTCCTACACATACAACACCATGAAGGAGAGAGAAGTGTCAGGAAATTTCCTCTGTAGCACATCAGCCACATTCAGTTTCTTCAATGCAATTAACCATCCCAAAAATTTCACTTTTGAATGCACCTTTACCCTCCATATAAAATTGGCCAAAGGGAAGGTTGTGAGCTGGGCTTGGGAGGAAATGGACTTGAAAAATGATTTAGAGGAAAACACACCAGATGACTCCCCCATCCATCGAGTGCTATCCTCATAATTGCTTAGATGGCAAGCTCCGAGACATTGAATGAGAAGTGGGACTTCAGCCAGGGAGTTGTTTGGAAGGTTTCTAGACAAATGTAGGTTTCAATTTAGAGTACCGCTATTAGATGATGAAGCAATGAAGGAGAGGGTGGATGCATTATGCAGCCCAGATAACCCATATAGATTAGGGAAAGTGGTCACGAGTGGTTCAGGTCCACACCAAGGATCTTCCCGAAACCTGATGGAAGCACCATTTCCAAGCTTGAATCTGATCAAAGGTAGGAACAATGGCTAGATGGAGTGAATAAATTTCCAATGGCATTTATATGATACTCTAGGGAGGATATTGGCATCTCTAGCATTCACATGCAATTGTGCCTGCTTCTAACCACTTTAGCCCACAATGCATTCTCTTGCCCAGAGATCTCCAAAGCCATTTGCCAGCAAGAGCCTTATTCATATCCAATAGATCCCCAATGCCAAGGCCATCATGTTCCAGATCTTGTTTCACTCTGAGCCATTTATCCAAATGTGATCCATTCTCCTTATCTTCATCTTTCCATAAAAAAGTCCTCTTCAGTTTCTCAATCACAGCTGCTATCAATTTTGGCATCTTAAAGATTGACATGTAATAGATAGGAATTGCTTCCAATATAGATTTGAGAAGAGTCAATCTACCACCTTTAGAAAGAAATGTCCTCCATCGATCCACTCTTTTGGCAACAGTTTGAATGACAGGCTCCCAAAATGACAACTTTAGGGGGTTGCCTCCTAACGGCATACCCAGGTACTTCAATGGCCAATGACCAATTGAGCATACTTGAACATAGATAAAGTTTGCTATATCCATATATAGGAAGTAGGGGTGGTAAAAGTGAGCCAGATTTGGTTGTCCAACCTAATTTAAAACAGGTCCAAATTGGCTTGGGTCTGGATGATAAGGCTGGGACTGATTTTTGATTCGGGTCGAGTCCGGATAGGGGAAATCAAATAATTGGGTCTTAACTACCTCTTATCCACCTTAAAATAATAATAAAAATATTATTTATCTCTCGACATTTCCCTCACAAACTTCCAAAATTCCACCTAAAAATGATAATGAAAAAACTTTCTTTCACCAAAAGCCACCTAAAAACAATAATAAAAATACTTTTTTTTTCTTCTCTTGTGTTTTCCCTCTCAAATCCTTGAATCTCGCCTAAAAATAATTAATAAAAACACTCTCTGTCAACCTCGTCTCCTCGAGTTCCAAACCAATAGACCCCACCCTAAAATAATAATTAAAAATTCTATTTCTCTCATCTCCCTCCATAATAAACCAATGACATAACCCACCTTAAAAGCCAAATCTTTTCTCATTCTCTCTTAGTTATTTGGACAATTAGCTGCCCGATTTAAAAAATGAATGGGCTTGGACGTAGATGTTATGTCTGGATTTGAGACTAGGTTGGGTCTAGACACATTTACAAGTCCCAATGGTATGAGCTGTTGTTTTGACCTGGATTTTTTTACCTCCCCAAAGTCATAAAAGTGGCATGTAGAAATGTTCCACTAGTGTAAGTAGTTCCATGGATATAAAGTTACATCTTTTGGTTAAGTTGATTCTTGAAGTCGAATTTGATATATAGCATGCCTAGGATTCATGGTAGTAGGGTCGGATTGTGCTTTATATATTAATAAAATTGGTTATGTGCTTCCTATTTCTACTCAAACATCTCTAAAAAGACTTAGATACATGGGTTAGCACGTTTGGCAATTGGGATGGGAGGCTTCTAATGCACATAGTAAGTCAAGGAACTACCAGCTATCATTTGGTTTCTGTGAAGTTTTGAAATGTTTTTTGCAAAATTTGAATCTTTTCCTATATTTGTATTGTTTGACTGTCTCTGCAAACTCAACTGAAATGATGTTTACAAAATTTCTACCATCATCTTGAGCTTAACGGAAGTTGAATCGACATGGTGTCAGTGGATATCAAAAAACAGATAAATGTTTGTGGAAATCAACATGCATCAATGGCAGCTCAAAAGCATGTTGAGACTTGAGAATGGTCTTTTTGGTTTTTTACATGACACAACTACCTTTCTATCTTTGTTCTTTTCATTATGAAACCTATATTATGCTTTTTTCCTTATTTTCTTGTTTGATTCACGTTTCCTTACCCTATCCCATATCGTGTTCGTCAAGTGTGGTTTTTGTTATTAGATGTTGTGATTGTGACATTAAGAGATTGCTGGGGATGTTATTAGGTAAATTCTAGAATCTAGTCATTTCTTTGTGTCAAGTTTGAAAATTTACATGTTCAATATGACAATTACCTTCCATGGTGTATGTAATTTGCTGATGATATAGTACTGCTGTACTGATTGATAAAACTACATGTGGAGTAAATACTAAGCTAGAGGTTTGGAGAGAGGTTCTAGAATCTAAAGGGTTCAAGGTTACTAGAATTAAAACTGAATACATTAAATGTAATTTTAGTGAAAGTAGATATACAAATGAAGAGATAGTAAAGATTGTAAGTCAATAGATATCGAGGAGCCAAAATTTTAGATATTTTGAGATCAATTATACATAAAGAAGGAGAAATAGGTGAGGATTTGAACTATAGAGTTAAAGCAGGACGGGTCAAGTGGAGGAGTGCTGGTCAAGTGGAGTAGTGCTTTTGAAGAATTATATGATATGCACATCCCATTGACGTTAAAGGGAAAATTTTAAAGAGTTTGCTATTGGGCTAGCAATGCTATATGAACTGAAACAAAATGTTGGGCAATTAAAATCAATATGTTTACAAACTAAGTGTAACAAAATGTGAATGCTAAGGTGGTTATGTAGTAAAACTTTTAAATTTTTTTTAGAAATGAGCATATTTGGGAAAATGGTAGGAGTAGCACTAATTGGGGATAAATGAGGGAGAACCTGCTAAGGTGGTTTGGACGCATATAACGTAAGCTTTTAGATGTACCAATTACGAAGAGTGACCTATTAATACTATATGGTAACAATAGATGTAGTGGTAGACCTAAAATAACATGGACAATGATAATTTGGAAAGATTTAACATATTGTATTTTAAATGCCAACTTAGCCCTTGACAAAGCTAAGTGGAGGAAGCAGATTCGTGTAGCCGACACGATACAGTTGGGAAAAGGCTCAGTTGAGTTGAGTTGAGTAGAACATGACAGCTGTATGAACCAAGAAAGGGGTTGGTGTGATAGTGACCCGCCTCAAGAAGTTGGAGTCCTAAGTTTGAATCCTACCTCAAGTGGGCCTCTCCCCTTGGAGTTTCCAATGTGTGAGGATAGAGAGGTTTGCACATACTTGAAGTGACTAGTCGGGGCCCAGATTTTGTTGAATATTAAAAAAATGATAGCTGTATGATGCAGTTCAGTTCTGTTGCCTTTAATGTATTTTTTCGTATCACAATGTACTTCTTGTTTAGCTCTTCAACTAATTTTTATATTACTTCTACAGTTCAATCTAATGAATGATCAAGGTACGCGCATTATCATTTTCAATTTGTGGGAGGATGATGAAGGAGAACTGGAGCTTGATTTTGACACTGATGAGCATGTATATTTCAGCTTACCTGTTATCACTTATTTTCGCTTCTCTTGCTTCTTCCCTAATAAACAGAATTCTGATATTTGGCCACTGTGGTAGCTTCCCTCCCCCCTTCTTTCCAAACGAAGAGAAAAGGAACTCCTAAACAGGACCCTGGAGAGATAAAAAAAGATTAGCAAATGGTTTCTCTGGAAATTGTCTCAACCCAGTTAAATTTTTGCAATGGCAGGATATTGAACTTAGAGGTGTGAACCGAGATGAGAAGAAGATAGAAATGGCGAAACAATTCCCCAACTCAAAGCACTTTCTGACTTATCAACATTCTTTAAGGGTATCTTTTACTTCCTTAACTAACTAATTTGTCGTATTAGTACTTGCATGCTCATGTATGACATGACAATATTTTATTTGGGTTCCTTTGGAAAGGGATTGATTTTTCATTGACATGCATGATGCATCTATGCTGTATCTCTTCACTAGTTCCTGTTGTGTAATTGGAGCTCTTTAATAAACCATCTCGTTTTAATAGTAGTTGTTGTTGGCATTTTCTTATCTTCCATCAATTCGACTTTTGAATCTTCTCTTTCTTTTGTTTCTAATCATGTAATTTCATATCAATATATACAGAGCTACGCATCAATCCTCTATCTTAGACTTCCACGTGGTTTTCGCATGGTTCTGCGTGGGAAAGATGTTGAGCACCACAACATAGTTAACGATTTGATGCTGACTCAAGAGGTCACGTACAAGCCAAAGCAAGAAGGCGATGGGGTTCCCAGGGATTCAAATGTAGAGCTTCCCTCAGAGAACATTTGTCTGATTTCTATTTGCCTTCAAAATAGTCAAGCTAATAGGCTTATTTGTGGCCACTTGGATTTTAGATGGTTGCTGCTGTGACAATTGGGTTTGTGAAGGATGCAAAACATCATATTGATGTTCAAGGATTCAATGTTTATCACAAAAATCGTCTTATTAAGGTTTTTCCTCTTGTTTTGCCTTCATAATAATGAACCCATTGGCACTTGGCTATTCTTACTGGTATGCAATTTTGTTTTGTCAGCCATTTTGGAGGTTATGGAATGCTGCGGGAAGTGATGGACGTGGTGTTATAGGTATTAGTTTTACTCTTGAAAGTTAGATTTTACATGGTGTGGATCTTGCCAGGCTTGATTCTATTACTTTTTACAGGTGTTTTGGAGGCTAATTTTGTAGAACCAGCTCACGATAAACAAGGGTTTGAGCGTACAACAGTTCTTTCAAGACTTGAAGCACGATTAGTCCAGATGCAAAAAACATATTGGTTTGTGCTTTCCTTCATGATGCAATGGTTTAAAGGGATGTTTCATCAATTCCTTTGTTGATATCTTCTTCTTTGTTTAGGTCTACATATTGCCATAAAATTGGCTATGCCCCTAGGCGTCAAAAGAAGCAACTGGAATCTGCAGGTAAAGGTATGTTATCAAACCACTTTGTGCGTGTGTGTTTTTCCCCCAAATTTGCACTGTGATTACAAGGACATGCATTCCGATTCTTGCTTCCTTTGGCCAATATGCTTATTGATCAAGTACTGTGCAGAGAGTTCACCGGAATACTTTCCAAAGAAATCATCTCAACATTCAAGGAATAAACCAATTTATCCACGAGATAAGGATGGGTATCATACATTTTCTAACCAGAAGCAGATTGGTAAAAAAGACTATATGGGAAAAAATAGAATGATGAATAGTTCTACCCATAGAGGTAAATCAAGTTCTTTAGAACCAGCATCCTCTTTCGCAGAAGAGGAGAGTGACTATGATATGCAAAACATCAATCAAAGTTCTATACCAAATGGTAGTACGGGCACGGCATCCCCAGCACAGAGATCATGTGAGAGAGAGAACCAGCATACTAGTCAATCCTTTTCTCAAAACTCAGATAATAGTGAAATTGGAGTGGGTCATGCATCAAATGGAAGAGTTGATCGAAGTACAATTCATTCACAAAAGAAGGTAATTTCTTATTTTGATGTCTTGTCAGTTAACTGCATTTTATTCAACCATTTTAACCTGGGTTGTGGGTAAAGAAATGCATGCTGGGGTGGTGTTATCTCTTGAAGTACTTTTTGATCACTTTAAAACACAAACTTTGAACAAACTAAAGGAAATTGGCTTTTACATGGATTTTCTATGGAGTGGGAATCCATTAGAAGAGCAGAACTTAATAATATATTTGCTATGCTTTAAGAGACTAATAATATGATGGTGGACTAAATTGGTGAATACTAACTTGAGGCCTGAGTGATGATCTCTAATCCTTTGCCAACATGCATGTTAATTTGATATCTGTGGTATCTTGAAATGAGCTCTCAAACACTTTAAACAGGTTGTTGTGGATTCTTCAGTAAAAGGTTATCCATCGTGATAGTTAATCTAATAAGATAATAGTAAAAAAAAAAATCTAATAAGATATGAAAAAGTTGTGGATTTGTTTTTGTATCTTCAAGTGATTTACCATTTTTGATTGCTCATGGCTTACCATATGGTCTGAAAGGCCTGCTCCTTTGATTTGAGAAGAAGCAGCAAGTTCATTAATTGTTTTGTTTGGAAGAGTCTGATAATTGATATTTAGAGAAGAGGAAAAAAACAAAATTCGTTTATTCAATTTATGTTCGATCAGCTATAGTAATCTCTGTTACAGCCCATTGTTTATAGAAACCCAAATTACCTATTTTGATTCCTACAAATTTTAAACTAAGATCTTACTCCATAAAAAAAAAAAGAATCGTATTAAAATAAAACAACTAGACCCAAATAGGAATAAAAAAAATCCTACTAAAAATGAATTACCTTAATTAACTTTATAAATTAAATACCTAAAAAATATTGGTATTATATATTATTATCTTATATTCATGTTCCGCATTGCTGGTCTTGTTGGAGTTCTTTAAACTTAGAGAAATATGCTGAATAACCATGTGAAAACCTTCTCTCTTGTTCCAGCAATCCAGGAAGAAGAGTCTGGAGGTGGCATGTGAAACTAACTTTCTCTAATGTTGTTTCTTTGACTCACAGGCAGCCAATGTCATAAGTAGTCAAAATGGAAATGCTATTTCTGGCTTCAGTTCTGTTGAGCTTGATCAGTTGAAAATAGAGAATTTCGAATTAAGGAAAAGGTGGAAATTGAATGCATCTGTTCATCTGCAATAATGCATTTACGTACCAAACTTACATGATTTTGTTTTGTAGGTTAAAAAATATAGAAGAATCATCTTCCCATAATTTGGAGTTTGAATCGCCACACAGTTTACTAAATGGAGATGACACTGATTCAGAAAAACTCAATCTAAGTCAATTGAAAACTGAGAATCTTGAGTTGAAAACCAGGTGGTTATTCTGTTTCCATTTTTTTTATGTATTGTTCTTTCTTCATATTCTGTTACTGTTGTAGTGTTTCTAGTTGTATTTTTATTTTATAGTCTAAAGAAGATTGGTTCTGGTATTTACTTATATATTATTTTTATTTTATAGTCCAAGGAAGATTGGGTATGCTATTTACTTAAATATTTAATTTTATAGTCTAAAGAAGATGGAGCTATCAGTTCAGAATGAACAGCAGTTTGAAAGAGATAGATGTAGGTCGCTTGAAGCTCAAGTAAGTGTGCTTCTCTAGTCTTTTCCATCATGTTATGTTCTTAATTTAGTGTTACTTCACTGGTTGTGATTTGTAAGATACTGCATTCTTTTAATGCTTTTGGTTGTGCAAGAACAATCATTGGATGGTTCCCAAATGAAAAAATGTTAACAACTATTATCCCACTCGCCATCTAATGTTTGTGCATCTCCTTGGTCATTTGAGGTAAATTTTAACTCTTGACCAGATAAGACTTTATATTGTCTGAACCACAGTGTGTGGAGCACCTGCATAATTATGCTGTCTTCTACCATATCTTTGCACTTATGAATTTGACGTGATGTAAAACATTCATTACCTTGCGGATGTCATCATGTAAGCTCTTTGATTACATTGAGTCTAATGCCTTTATTCTTTTCATCCATTCAATTCCATTTTTGCAAGTCATCTGTCAATGACATGTCCATTAATATGCTTTCAATGTCATTTTGTTGACATTTTTTTACCATTTTTCACCTTCCTCTATGCTCCTTCCTCTCATTAGTAGTATCACCTGTTGTGTTCGCATGTGATCAAACCATTTCTGGCCTGCCTTCGTATTGTGATATCATCTGTTATTGCCTCTGTTATTGCCTTGCTTCTACACTTCCAATCCACTAGGGCTATTTCAATAGTTCTTTTATATTTATTAATGATTTTGACTTCCATGACATTTCCTGCAGTTCATCTTATTGTTCCTGTGTGGGCTATTGTTTTTTTTCTTTGTCCTATTTGTTTGCAACAATCTTTTTTGATAGCCATGTGTATCTCGGTAGTGTTAGTTTCTTGTCAAACTAATCCTGTTGGTACACGTGTCTTCAACCCGTCTCACACACACATTTGGTGTTAGGCTATGTTGGACCCTGGGGGTAGCATGATAGGCAACCCATTTTGTGGCATCACCAAATATAGTCAATATTGAAGCATTCAATTTATGGCCCCTTTAAACTCACAATTTAATAATATGCTCCATTCAATAGCCTTAAGCCCTTATCTCTGTGTTAGCTATGGATGAATTGACCAAACATATTCAAGAAGATATTCTTTGGTATATGTTATTTATAGACAATATAGGGTTGGTTGATGAAAGTAAATCTAGCGTAAATGCTAAGCTATAGATTTGGAGAAAGGCTTTAGAATCTAAAGGGATTAGGATTAGTATGACTAAAACTGAATACAATAAAATTAGTTAGTGGAAATAGAAATACAGATGAAGAAACAACTAAGATTGAAGGCCAAGAGATATCAAGAGTGAAAATTTTAGGTATTTGGGATCCATTATCGATCAAGAAAGTGAAGTAGGCTAGGATGTGGATCATAGAGTTAAAGCAAGATGAGCTAAATAGAGAAGTGCTTCAGGAGTATTATATGTTCGATGCATCCCATAAGTTGAAAGAAAACTTTTATAAAACCGCTATTAAGCCAAGTTATGATATATGGAATAGAATGTTGGACAATAAAGAAAGAATAAGTGAACAAACTAATGTAACAAAAATGCACGTTAAGATGGACATGTGGTAAAACATTAAAAGATAGAATTATAATGAACATAATTTGAATAGCAGATTCATGAACCCAACCCCTTATAGTTGGGAAAATGCTTAGTTGAGTTGAGCTGAGTTTAGTATTTGTGGATAATTTTCATTCTCTGAGTATGTCTCGTTTGTCATATTTAGCATCTATATCAGCATGTAACAATTCTTCCCATGTCCAGCTTAAGGAGTCAGAAGAAAAGATTGCAGAGTTGAACAAAGAACAGGAAGCATTGATTGATATCTTTTCAGAAGAGAGAAACCGTCGAGACATTGAGGAGGAAAATCTGAGAAAGAAGCTGAAGGTAAGAAATTCGTTTTATCTGTTTGCATTTATATCATGTTTTTGTATGATACTATTGCCTTTTACATGTGAAGCTTGGGAATTAATCAGGAAGCTTCTACTGTTTCTTGTAGGATGCTTCTAATACAATACAGCAATTGCTAGATAGGATTAGAGCACTGGAGAAGATGAAGTCTCCCTGACTGCAACAAAGAACATCAGAAGCACCTGACTTATTTTGCTAACACGATTAAATCAGTGATGTTGGTCCTTTTTATGACCTTCGGAGATATGGTAAGCTTACAGTGGTATTGTGATTCAGCTCACCAAGCAGTTCAATTTTATAGAGGCCACCTTGAAGACGTCACATGTAGGAGAGATGGAGGGTTGGATGTGCACTTTGGAAGTGATGTAAGGTGTCAAAGAAAGTTGTGCTGGTGAGCATTTTTGTTGGGATCTTGTAATCATTTTGCCCTGTAGGTGAGTTTTGTTTTATTCTTCTCTTGTTTATTATGTAAATGAAGGAGCAAACGTGGTTGCATTATGTAGATAGGTCTGAACCGAACCGAACGGTGTCTCAATGACTTGGCTTTCTCGGCTATTTATAAAGTTAAACTATGGCCTTTTGATGTGAAAATTTAACAACCTATTTGGTTATGGTTCCAGGCATTTCTAATCGAGACAAAATGAAGCAAAAAGGGTGTAAAGGATGTAGATTGTTTTTTTATGCAATTATTTAATGTAGTATGTGAGGTATTAATAAGCCTAAATTACAGTTTCAAATGCATTAGTTGTTCTTCTCAAAAGAAAAAAAAAATGCATTAGCACATAAGAATTCAATCTCTTAACTAAAATATTACCATCTTACGTTATAGAGTGTATAAGCCTTTTTATTTTTATTTTTTTGTTCTTCAGAAAATAAAAACAAAGGGATGGCATCATCTTTATCACTTATCGAATTATACGAAGGTGGCTAGATAGGAAAGATAAACTATGTAAACATTAAATAATTCTTCTATTTTAATAAATATTTGTTTTAACACCTTTCTATTGCTAATGGGCTTCTGATAATATCGAATCTTAAAAGAACGGAAATAAATAATTCTTTGAATTCTAGAAGATATGGATTTTTTTGTAAGTTGCTTGTTTAGAGTTTAGAAATGTAATGCATAGAAATGTAAAGTAAATGTAAACGAGGATGCTGCATATTTTTTTACATTGAAAACTTAGATTTCTTTCTATAATGGAGAGTTCTAGGTATTTTTGTGATCAAAGAATGCCATTATGGGCAATTAGGTTGGTTTTGGAACCAAATCAACAAGAGATTTATAAAATAAAAATACGGTTAGTTTTGGAAACTAAGCGTACATTATAGATGGAAAAGAAGCTTTTTCTTCTCATAAATCTCCTACTGATCTATAGGAGATGTTCATCCTACTGATTAAACAAATCAATTCAAACATTATGGGTTGGGTTAAAAATTAGGTTGGGTCATGATTTTGTAAATCAAACTGATCAATCCGAATTATCTCGAACTCATCAAGAATATTAAGTATTTCTTTAGTTAGCATTTTTATTAGAGTCACCTATTGTTATTGAATTAAATAAAATCTCATGAATAAAATAATATAAATGAAAACATTATTTTAAATTATATTTATATTCATATTTAACTTAAAAATTAGCTTAGAAAAATAAAAATTTAAAATTAATACATTGAAGTAGACCAAACTAATCAACCGAACCAACCCGAAGTTTTTGTGTTGGGTTTAGGGGTTCTATTGAGTTGGGTTGGTTTAAAATTTTTACAACTTGACTTGATTGAGTTAGAGTGGTATTTGACTCCAACTCAATTGCCCTTGTGACATTATTAGATCACAACTAGAATACACAATATATATGTAGCTAATTTTTATTAAAAAAAAAAGAAAAAAAAGCTAAGCTATCTAAACTAATTTAACTTTTTAATTATCTTCATTCATAAGTTATTTTCAAGAATTCCGTATTAAATTCAACCTAAATCTGCACAGATTAGGTAAAGGCTTAATGATTCAACAAAGCAAATTTTCTCACTCGGGGAGCGTTATTTATGCAGACATCTTCGCCATTTCCTTTCTGGTATCTGAACCGCGCACGTTCCCTCATTTTAACACTTTTAAAATTTCATTTCCTTTATGGAAAGAAAAATGCTAAAATGAACATTTCTTTGATAAAGTTACATTACGCCGTAATCAATTAACTTAACCTAGGTTAAAGTTTCTTTAACCGCAGTTAGCGCTCCCTATTTAATGCGCGAGCGTGGGTAATAATGTTTATTTCATCCAATCACACAGACTGAGCATTTCTCTTTCTCTATTCTTTTAGCATTTGCATTAGGACTTAGGAGAACGAGCAGAGAAGAAGCGTTTCAGGTGAGAATTATCGATCGATCGATCAAAATCCAAAAACCCTAACGACTCTCTTTATATATATATATACATATATGTTTTCGTTTTGGTTGAATTTCCACGAGCGCCCGCATTTCGATGAAGATTGCTTACGCTCGTGCAATCGAAGACGCAATCGGAGAAGAGATCGTCAATCTCCGGCTGACGGCTCAGTTCTTCCGATACCACCACAACCGAATTCGGTTGTCTTCATCTGTTTTTAGCTGATTTTAGTTCTTCGATCCGAGAGAGGTTCATCTTGTAGATATGGACTTGCTCGTGTAGTAAAATCCGCTGTCGTGTTTCTATTTTTATGATAGTAGCTACGCTCTGTTTCTTTCTCGTTGACGAGGCTTTTTTTTTTTTCCGTTTGTATTACTATTGTTTTATGATTCTCTAGGATGTTCAGGGATTCAATGACCATTGTGCACTTCTATTTTTGCGCGACGTTTCGTTTTTAGGAACGCCGCGGTATTCGACGCTTTACTGTTTAATGAAAAATGGATAGCGGTTTTGAGACTTTTGCCTTTTTCGGATCATTCGATTGGAAAAGATGAACTGTAGTGCGTCGTTTGTTCTTTCATGAGAAAGTTTTCATTTATGATTCTGTACTCTTTAGTATGACATGTCGTCGATTTCTGTCTTTCCTGAGCTCATGATGTTTGAGCTGGAAGTCAAATTCGTCCAGTTGATCGTTTAATCGGCGGTTGTCTTAGTTTTTTTTTTTTTGATTGATTTGATGAATAGATGTGATTAAACTCTTGACGCTGGTTTCTGCAAGTCTAGGCTTCAGCTGCTGCTGCTGCTGCCGCAGATATCTCTTCTATCGAGCTTATTGAAAGACCGCTTTATTTTCATCTTTTCAGAAACTCAATCTACAGGATCGCACATTTCTCTTCATCTCCGATCAGCCTAAGCAATATTTTATTTCGACGATGAGGAATCATCATTCGCGGCTGTTAATCGCTCTTCTTGCGACGGCATTTTCCGTTGCACTTATGGTTGCAGTTTGCTCGGCTACGAATGTTGAACCAGGTTCTCTCTAACATTCCCCTACTGGTTTCTATAGCCTTTTGTGAATCCTTTATTTCACCAGCTATTTTGTCATTTCCTCAAGTTTTATTCCCTGTGGCCCTCTTTATGTATTATTCGATCCATGGCTTCTCTTTCACCGACGTCATTCTTTCATAGTCGAATTCTTTCTAGTTATTCTTTTTCTCCATTTCTCTTTACCATCGCAAAATGGAATAATTAAAAATTAAAATTCTTTTCTCATGGTTTCGTTCCTTGCATTAATCAGGCGCTGATCTGCAAAGTTATGCCGTCTCTCGTGAATTGCATCGCAAGCTTCTCAATCGTGGTAAGTTTCGTTTATTATTCCCCTCAGATTTTTTTTATAATCAAATAGTGTTATTAGGACACTATTATCTGAAACAAGTCTGTACGTAGAAGAAGCTCCCGTTCATGCCGATTGGCGAGCATGAATAATGAGCGTACGCGTACCACTTTTGTCCTATCCAATTGATGCTAAGATGTACGGTTCCACTGTTTCTCTGCTTAATCATCCTCCGTCGTGGAGGAGAAATCGTGTTGTTGGCCCGTCCTGTCTCCCTATTCATCTGCTACCGCCCTTAATCTTCTTCCATACTATATGGACACGTCAATGTTATTCTGTACTATATTGATCCACTAACCTGCATCAGTCACCAACTCTCGTATATATATATATATATATACATATATATATGTGTATTCTTTAGTGGTCAAACCCGTCGGGTGCTCTCTTATATATCTCTATTTAAATGATTGATCCGTGCGCAACCAGCGCAAGTTAGTCGGATGCGTTTATTGCGCATATAGCGCGATGCACATGTAGCGCACAATAGTGTGTGTTAAAGTTAACTAATTGTCCCTTTTCTTTTGCTCTTTCTTTGTCCATTTTGTACTCCGAATCTGCGTGAAAAAGCGTATTTTGTCTTCAATCGTTTGATGTGTGTGGGGTTGGTGTTGCACTTTGTTGTCACTTTCTTATGCAATGGTAACCCTTCACTTTTGGTTGTGTTTCTATTTTAATCAACAGAAATCGAGCCGAGCCGAGCAAACGCGGAGAAATGTTCCAGGACCGACATAGTGGTTTCTCAGGGTCCCACTACTCCTCTCCCCAGTGGCATACCCACGTACACTGTTCAGATCATGAACATATGCGCCCGCGGCTGCGACATATCTAATATACATCTCAGCTGCGGCTGGTTCAGTTCTGCTCGCACGATCAATCCTGGTGTGTTCAAGCGCATTGGTTACGACAACTGCCTTGTTAACAGCGGTCAGCCTATTGCTAATGGCAACGCCATCTCGTTTCAGTATGCCAATTCCTTCCCTTACCCACTCTCCGTTTCCTCCTTCAGCTGTTGATACAATAACCAAATGAATAAAAGCAGCGACCTCTTTAACACATGGACGCCCCCCCACACACAATAAAACCATTCAAAGCAAAGCAAAAGTACTACTAAAACTGAAGTGAATTGGGTATGCGTCCTCCGTTTTAGTTTTGCTTTTGCTTCATTGCTAATTTCTTTTACTTACCTATTGTTTTCTTCCCTTGTTGGTCGTTTGCCCCAATGAGTGAATACTTAACAGGTTTCGCGTCTGGCTCTAAGAAGTAGGAATAGTACAAGTAGTGCTGAATATTGTCTATTCTATTAGTGTGTCAGCGGTACGACAGGAATTGTCTCTCTCTTCTTTTTTCTGGGTATTTTTGGTTCTTATGTAGCTGAGAATTTGGATTTTTAGACCTGAGAGAGTGGTCAGATAGATATGCGTATGCCTGGAGATTGAAATTCTTGCTTTTGCTACAATGTCTGTCGTCTTGTCATAGCTATTAATTTAATGCAACCTTTCTTCTTCGTCTTCTACTTTATAATGCAAAAGGCTTTTAAGTTTGCCTCGAGTTGTAGTTTTGTTGGAATCCTTCTCGAGATTTACTGAAGACGTCAATAGCGCAAATACGTCGCAAGAGTGAAATTCTATTTACGTTAAACGAGAAGTTGACTATAGAACTGGCATTTATGTATGAAAACAACTTTTTCCCTTTCAAAACAAAAAGCAAAGAAACAGCATAGAGCAACAGTAATTAGCTTGGACGCTGTATATATATATGTAACGAATAGAGGAATGTATGTATGATGGTGAAACCTAAACTGTAGCTGGTTGACGATGCATCTATGTTAATTATGTAGCCGAAAGACCTTATAATCGAGATCATATAAATAAATGACCCAAATATCAATTATGCAACGGCAATTGTAATGGCGCACGTGTGGTTAGCTAGAGTGCTACGCTCGGTACGGTTGGACATCCGTTGCTAACTTCTCGTTCGTTTGATAACTTCTCTGACAGCAATTCTAGCTTTAGAAAACATCCTAATGGCTTTATCATAACACCGTTATGTGCCAAGTGGGACCTAGGTTATATGCTGCTAGATGATTGTGTTCTTCAATGTACCCACGTGTCTTAGTTTTCTCAGCGTGTGTTACGAAAGCTCAATAACAACCTCAACACTCTGTTTCTGTTCTAATTGTAATCTTAACTACAGTTAGAACAAAAACAGAGTGTTGAGGTTGTTAGTGAGCTTTCCTTACAGCGGGTAACTTATGGGCGATGCAAATTCAACGTTAACCATTCTCTATTGTTAATTTTGCCATAAATTAACATGCTTATAGCAAGTAATTAAAGCTATATTGATTGTGGTGAAAACTGCATTACTTCAACTTTTTTTATTTACATCAATTCATGTCATCACATTGTTCAATATAATTCAGAGATGACAAAATGTTGCAGTTTACACTATACAAGTATCCTAATCAATTTAGGATTATTTATTGATAGCAAAGTAAATGAAGGGATATGTTGAATAGAATGTAGATACTGTTTTTGGCGTAGTGCAATTACTCTTGATAGTTGTAAATTCTAATTGATGAAGTAGCTGCTGGCATGGGACAGTTGGTGTAATTACGTTTGGAACTGTTAGACAGAGCTTCGATATCCATGCGGCAAAACTGTCACTGGGCAGCCACGTTCGGGTCGACGGAGTGGACCACGTGCTCTGCTGTACGCACCACCGTGTTTCGAGTCTTTCGACCATGGAAGAGGCTATTATTATTTGGCATTACGGTGTAAAGCCGGTAGCTAGGCTATGGAAATTGGAATGAGGTGGGGAAAGCCTAGGGAAGCACCAGCCGTAAAGGTTAATGCTCTTAATAAATGGCCGCAGTAATATAGCTCCAATCAAGAGCAGTATGAGATTAAGTGACCCTCTCGAGTCATATTATGCATCTCCAGCATATTAGAATTTGACATCAAACGGTGCCTCATGTTTAAGCCAACCGACTGGGTTAGAGGCATCTCCAATGGCATCTTTACTGTAGTTGCGATTTTTTGTATTAGTGTTTGTTTGTTTGTTTGTATTTTTTTTTTTAATGCATGCTTATAGAAAAAATAAATAAATTTTAAAGAAGTTGGTCTCGTTAAAAAATCGGGTGCCTCTCAAGACATCTCTGATGAGTTGATCTAGTCCGGCTTGTTGCAATCGTATTTTGACCTTGATCAAGGTATTGTTTGTTATATTAATAGTTGGAATTATCTTTGTATTCAATGTAATATAATATAAATTGACAAAAAAAGAAAAAGTTGGTTTTATAGCTTCTCAGAAAAATAAAATAAATAAATAAATAATAAATAATATATTTTTTCCACCACAGTTTGGTTCAAAATTAGATTAGATGTTATTAACTGCCTTTAAAGCTATTTTTTATTCAAATATATTTTACAAAAACTATATCAAACAAGACTTAAATTAAATAATTAGGTGCCAAAATTATTTTCAGTAGGTTTAAGAATACATATGTGTTGTAAAATATATATATATATATAATAATTATACATATGGTTTTTCTTGAGGGTCCATCTATTTTCACCCACCTCATCTAAAAATTAAAAAGATAAAAAAAATCTCATGTGAAGTTACCAAAAGGGATAAATATTAAATCTCTTAAACCCTTTCACCTCTCTTCACCTCTCTTCACCCACCATCTCTTTACCCTAAACCCTTCAACTCTTCAACTCTCCAACTCATCTCAATCTTCAATCTTTTCATTTTCTTGTATTTTTTAAATCAAAAGCATACATTTTTACCATTTTCACAATTTTGAAGTATTTTTTTACAAAAACATACCCAAAATCGAAGATAAAAGGGGGGCAAAAATGGGTTTCGAAACCCAAAAAAATCACCTTCAGATTGGGCGTGTTCAACCTTGCGTGGGCGGACATAATGAAGTTCGTTCGACCTTAACAGGCTGAACATATCTCCTATGTTCGACCCACCAGGGTCGGACATAAAAGAAAAAGAAAATTAAAAATAAAAAAATATACTGTTCGACCCAATAAGGTCGAACACACCTCTTTATGTCCGACCTATAGTGGTTGGACATAAAGAGAAAGGTCTGACCTACTAAGGTCGAACGTTTGCGATTCTGGCATGCAGAATAGATTTCTGGAACCATTTTCGCCTCCTCATTCCACCATTTTTACCCATTTTTTGGCAAAAAAACATTCTAATCCAACAATGTAGCATTGAAATCAATTTAGAACATGTAAATATCATGATTTACTTATCAATTTATGGTCAAAGATTGTACTTGAATCACTTTGAGTTTGAAGCCTTCAAAACCTGAAATGACCCAATTTTTTGGAAAGATTTCGTGACATTGTTGCTCACAAATCTTACTAACGATGTTTTAACCTTTTGAATGATTGAAAAACTTAAAGAAATGATGAATCAATGGTGAAGATAAGATAAAAAATGAGAAAGAGGGAAAGGATTTAGGGCTTTGAGGTGAGAATGGTAGAATGAGAATTTCAGTGAGTGAATAGAGAAGAAATAATTAATTTTAAATTTTTATGTTGGTGAAGAAAGTAAATGGGTAAAGAGATAGAAAATGATGAATAAAAATAGCCGGACCTTTTTCCTTATTGTAGGGAGTACTAGGAAACCTCTACCCGGACCAAATCTACTGGACTGTCAAGAATAAAATGCAAGCCCATTAGGCCCTCCCATTTAATCAAACTGGGCCAGTAACATACGGACAAATTCAACCATATCAGGGGCGCGGCCGCACGGGGTCGGTCAATAACCAGCTGAAATAAACAATGGAGATTATTTGACTACAAATCATAGGTTGGCGAACCTAATTGGCTAGTTACAGTGGACCCACCAAAATCGTAATAGAAGAAGAGTGGAGCGTACGTAAGCTAGTGGAGTAGGTGATGAATGTCCACGCAGACATCTTTCTTATCCTCGGCGAAGTCTTAGTTTGCGTTGCGAAGGCAGAAGCAGCGGTAGGACTGAGTAGCGATGGCAGCGATATCAGGTGTTGGATTGTGTTTGGGATCGAAGCTGTCGCAGAGGCCTCATTGGTCGTCTACTGCTACTACTACTACTACCGCTACGCCTTCTCGATCATGTCGTCGAGGTTTGGCTCAGCAAATCAGAATGGCGGTTACAGTGGAGAAGAAAGAATTCACGCTTCAGAAATCCCAAGAGATTTTCGACGCCGCCAAGGTTCCATTACTAACCCCCAATTTTTGTTGCTTTCTTTATGATTCTGTTCTGAAATGGGTCTTTGATTGTTTCAATTCTAATGATTTTGGTTATTACAAATGAATGTGTGCCCACGAAGTGATTTCTGATAAAAATCGAGACCATTTTCTGAGCATTTTTGTTCGATTCTTCAAGCAATCTTTGGATTGGAATTTTCCGTTTTCAGGCTCTGTTTGTCGAAAAATTGGGGAATTTCGGGTTTTGTGGTTTTTGGTTGTGTCTGTTGTTTGATCGCGGTAGGGAGCACAGCTTTGTGACATTCGTTGAGGAAATCAAAGCTAGGTTTTCGGTTAGAGCTTCGAGAAGATCTGGGATTTTTTAACACAAATCAATTTGGATGCAGTTGAAATGTCCTAATGTTGTGTTCGGTCTCGATCTATGGATTTGAAGATACTTCATTTAAGTTATAAAAAAGCTAGTATTTATAGGTTTCTAGTGTAGAATAATTCTAAGTTAGTATCTCTATTGCTCTGCTTTGGAATGGAATATAGTTAATACCTACAAGGGCATGTGATACTCCCAGCTTTGGAGAGCAGGCTCTCATGAGGTTTTGAAAAAATAACAAAACTCTTTTAGTTGCATTTTGGGATTTCTTAAACAAAAGATACTTTTGATGCTCAGGTTCTTTAATTGATCGGTCTGAAGTGTTGGCTACTACTTTCTAATAATTGTGTTCATAACAACAACCCTACTGTTTATGGTTCTTGCAGTGCGATACTTTTCTTCTTTTATGTATTTGGTTCGAAGAAAACCATCCAGGTTTTATTGGTATTGCTGTTTTTGTCAAACCAAAAGCATATTTGTAGCTCAGGTTTCAAATCCGTTCCTAATAGAATCAGTTTACCAAT